>CM062814.1:725121484-725419986 GCA_031772625.1 Pinus tabuliformis
TTGAAAGATAGAATTACATCATCATGAGCATTTGAAATAAAATGAATTTCTTTTACTATCAAAAGGACTAGTTGAAGTGCATCTAATAGGAAGAGTAGGAAGTGGAAATAATTTTCATTGTTTTTCTTTGAAAAGAGAAGTCGTGAAGAGTCATCTTACTTTCATTTGCTTGTTTGTTGCATTCATTATTTTCCCTTCTCTCAATTAGTGTAAGAATTCATCGAATTGAAAGGGTTTTGTCTCATATAGCTTCACATATGAGTTTTCCAGGTGACATCGATAGGACCTAAAAACTTAGACTTAATTTCAAGATTAACCTTTGAAATATATTCAATTAAACTAAGGTACATTTGAAACTAAACGCTTACATTTAGAGGTCTAGGCTAGAGACGTGTTCTGACGTCTTTAAACCTAGCAGTTTTCTTCATTTCGGCATTAGAAAGCATTAGTATTGACTTGTGCTCCCCATACCAACACGTATATAAAGGGAGACCCCACTAGGGTTGTAATCCTTTACCCATAGGAAGTCGAGTCTACCGCCTTGTAAACGTGATACACCAAACACAACATTCAGGAAATTTCTTGCTCGTACTTTTCAGTTCACCGAGAGGTATTCTGCAGTTCACAGTTACCTGGTAATACCTTTCTCCCAGATTATCCTGCACAGTCATTTGATCTTTTTGACTCTTTAAATTTAAAACATCATCAAGAACTTGTCCTTTCAAGCTCGTTCAAACCAAAAGTGACTAGAGTCATCCTTGCCTTGTTCTCGACTCTTAAAACATGAAAAAACATTAGTCTGTTTCAGTATCTTAATTTTTTTTTCCCACGATCAAATCACATTCCTGATAGTTTAATTCTGGACCACATCGTGAGTATATCCTTAATATATTTTAAAGAAGCCTTGAAATTAATATCTCTTCTCTTTTTGTTTGAGACAAAGTCATCGTGGTTGAACCATCATGTTTTCCTTGTTCCTCTTCCTCTCCTCCATCTGGAAGGTCATCAGGAGAAACTTTCCCTGAACTTTCACAGTTGCTTGAGGATCAAGGTGTTGAACTTGGGATTGTTCTGAGTATTCAAACTTTGTCTTCTCGTCCGCCTTCATCAGATACTGGGTCACCTTACGAATCTGGCTCAGAATCCTCTGATAATCCTATCCAGACTCCTTAGAGTCCACAGGCTCCTGAAAGCCCGCAAAGATTGGTTTCTTACCCACCAGACCATTTTGTGATATCTCCTCAACATCCTTGCAGTCCATACGATAAGCCTGGTGTTCCTTTGGAGTTGTATCCTCATTCATCTTTGGCTCGTCACTGGTTGTTTTCTGTGAAGTCAGAAAGCGAAATCCCAGTCTCCTCTCCAAGTCAGTGGGAATTTTTTGCTACTCACACTCCTCACATGGGTGATGAGCAGGGATACAATTTCCCTTTGGAAGGTTTCCCTTTTACAAGAAGAGTCCTGTCCCTTTCTTATCCTGAGTTTAGTGAGCCCATATTTCCGCATGGTTATACCTCAATAGCTCAGTTTGTTTCGAGCACTCCTAGTGCCTCGTCATTGTATCAGAACCCCATTTGGTCTTTTGGTACTATGTCTACCTTAGGTCCATTCATTCAGAACACAACATCTTGACCGATTGTAAGAATTATAGTCACTTCAGTTCTGGTTCAACCTACCATTCCATCTCAACTTGTCTCTTTGTTTCGGCTGACTCTTGCGGTTCAACCTACAGTCTTAGGTCAGGTCTCAGTAAGTTCTTCTATCCCTCCAGTGAGTTGGCAGACTGTGCCACCACCTGGGGGGAAAGATTCGAATATCCCTATGATGTCTGGTGAAACCAATGTGAGTGGATTACAAACTCACATGGTTGGAATGAATCAACCTTTTATGGTGTTATTCCTAACCTTGTTGGTCCATCAGGGTCAGGTAACATCCAATACCAGCAGCCATTCATGGCTTAGGTTCCATTCCAACTGGATTATGTTCCATATGGTTCTCAAGACTTGGTTACTCTGCCTTACATTCCTCAATTTGGACCTTATGTTCAGCCTGGTCAATCCGTTATGCCAGGTGGATATGGCCAGATCCAATTCAGGAACTATTAATACCTCCCGAGTATAACACCAGGAACTATCTAGCTACCCTTGCAGCAGCAAGGGAAACCTTCACAGCAGCAAGGGAAATCATTGCAGCAGCAAATACAACTACTACAACTGCAAGGGAAACATTTTAATAGTCGCAACAACCTTTGTAGCGCAGACACAATTTTTTTTAGCAGTCCTCCCAACCATTGTCCTCGCAAGGTCAACGTTTCAGCCTTCACGGCAGTGGCAACCTTTGCAACATACGGTCAGCCTTTGCAGCAGCAAAGCCAACCTTTGCAAAAGTCGCAAGGTCAACCTTTGAAGGTCAAGGTCAACTCCTACAGCGGCAGGCTCAAAATCCTTATGTTCAGGGTTAGCAGGTTCAAAATCCTTATGTCCAAGGTCAAAACGCTCAACAACCTTTTAACCCATATGCCCATCAGCAACCTATGGCAAGACAATATCAAATCTACCCAGGGCAGAATCCTCCCTACTAGCAAGGTAACCTTCAGTCGGGGAAAAATCAGATTCCATATGGACAAAACCCTCCACTATGGGGGAAAATTCCTCACCAACAAGGATGGGTTCCACAGTTTAGGTATACTCAAAAGCCCCACATGCCTTTTAACACGTAATTGCCTTTCTTGGCCACGTTTTTAACTACCGGATGTTTCGAGGCTCACCAATGATCCTATCCTTCATTAGCCTTATTGGCCTCCAGTCCCAATGAAGGTTCCAAGCAATTGCCCCAAATTTGAGGGAAAAGCGAAGGAGGATCCACAAGCCCACATGATGACATATCGCCTCTACTGCTCCTCCAATTTGTACGTCGATCATTCTATATGATTCTGACTTTTTCAAAGAACTCTCACAGGGGCTGCAGCAAAATGGTACTTCAAATTGCCTCGAGGTACCTATGGTGACTTCAACTCTCTCACTATGGCTTTCCTCACTCATTTCCAACTACCAGTTCACTATGAAACTGGCACCTATCTGCTTATGTCACTTAAGCAAGACACCGCGACCCATATCTCCAATCACATCCATGAATGGAGACGTTGGTGTCACCTGATCAAGTTTGAAATTATTAATCAGTTGCTAATAGAATGGTTCACAAAATCATTCGTCGGCCCAATTGCTAAGGACATAGCTATGGGTGGTGTGTTACTGAGGAGTGAGCCATTGCTCGTGCCCAGTATTTAGACCTAGTCTACTCACAATCTGGCACATTATATGAGATGTTACCCAATGCTACAAGATAATCATTAGATCTAACAGTATCCAAGTCTCTGAATACACCACTTGTTGATGGAGTGATTGGTTCCATGTCTCAAACTCCTGTGAAATCTTCTTCCAAGAAGAAAATAGTCTCGAACACTAGTTCCAATGATCCCTCTAGAAATTCATCTGCTCCTGGAAAGACCTCTGAGGTTCATTCTGTCTAGTCTACTATAGAAAACAAAACCTCTAAGGGTAAAAAGAAGGGCAAAGGCAAGGCCAAAGCCGATGCCCCGAAATAGGGCCCTCCTAAATATTCTACTAGCGATGCTTCTCAAAGGAAGCTGAAGTATCCTTGCCTCACTTGTGAGGGGGATCATTACACTAAATATTTTCCTTGACGATCGGAAGTTAGTCTCTTGCTAAAGGAACCCCAGCTGTCTTAAAAGAACCCTTTCCATCCCAACAGACCCAAATGGTAGACTAGAATCAGTCTTCTGCTTCCGCAGGTTCCCAAGTGTTTATGATGAATGTGCCTATAAAAGTGGCTGCTAGATCTATAATTTATCAAACCCCAATGATAGGGAAAGATAATGGAAGTACCCCTTCCTCCTCTATCCCATCTACCTCTGATCCTCTCCATATAGAGAGACCTAGTCCCAATTTCGTTGTCCAACCACCCTCTCGAGGTGTGCTGCAAAAGTCCTCGTATAATTCAAATGCTCAAGCCGCTCAGCACTATAACATTGTTGAGGATTTAGCTCAAGCACCATCAACCATGTCTGCCCTCAAGGTCCTTCAAAGCTTTCCCTCTCAGTAGAAAGAATTGTTGTCAGCGATTGGAGGTGTTGATCCATCTAATTCCAATCTCATTTTCTTTGATCTGGAAAACCATGTTGTGCACTTACCCCATTAGATTACCTTTCTCATTTAGGTCGTAATCAATGACGATTCACAAGACCATCATTGATGAAGGTGCTTCCACTTGCATCATGTATGTGTCTTGTTGGAAAAACAATCAGTTCCCCTACCCTGAACCAATAGCCTAACACGTTGGAATCCTTTGATGGACACAATTCTTGACCATTCGGTGTCCTTCCTAATCTTGCCATTACCTTGGAAGGTAAGACAGTTAATGTCGAAGTAGAAATTGTTGATGCAAATCTTAACTATAATATTCTACTGGGGCAGAGTTGAACCCATGCTATGGATTGTGTAGCCTCCTCTCTTTTCTGTGTGCTCTATTTTCCTCATCAAGGGAAAATCATCACAGTCGACCAACTATCTTTCTTTGCATCTACCTCCTCGAATGTCAATGTTCCATACATGAAGCATACCGGTGCTACATATAAGGGTGTGGGGGCAAGACTTTTCAAAGATCCTGCCTTAATGGGTATTTTTCCTCTCCCACCTCCGAATGTTGCCTTAGTCAACATGATATCGGTTAAGTCTGATCCTTGGGTCATTCCCCCCCTGATCGCGTTGATTCATGGGGTGATGTCATGTCATTAAGCCCCACCGAGATTAATTATGTGGAGATTGTTTCGACTTCGGCTTCGGTATCTACTGATCATACTGCTTTGAGTACCTCTCTTGATGCATATTCTCAATCCCCTTAGCTTGGTTCTTCAAATTCTTCCGATCCCTTAACCGAGACATTTCCTATTGATAAAAGTATAATGGAATTTATGTCTCTTGAGGAAGCACCTTGGAATGATACTCATCATCGTTCCTCGTTCTTACCTAGCCCAGAAGTCATGACTACCTATCTTGAGAAGTTCTCTTCTCATTTCAATCTGACCACTTCAAATGCCTATCATGATCCATGAAGTTTGGTCAGAAGGGAACATGGGTAATATTACCCAAACGATTCCTATTGACATTTTGTTAAACCTGGTATCGTGAACACATTCATATTGAGGTAACTTGTTCTCCTTATCTGATCAAGCCTTATACTCGTCTTTTTCAAGAGTTTCAAGATTTTTTTGCATGGTCATATGAAGAAATTCCCGGTATTGACCTAAGTATAGTCATGCACAAAATTCTGACTTATCCTAACACGAAGCTCGTTCGTCAACGACTTTGTCCTGTGGACCCTAGAAAAGCGACCGCTTTTAAGGCGAAGGTTGAAACAATTCTTAAAGATGGATTTATTTATCATATACCTCTGACAGATTGGGTGTCCAACATCGTACCGGTGACTAAGAAACAAGGCACCATTCATGTCTGTGTTGATTACCATGACATTAATCGTGCCTGTTTGAAGGAAAATTATCCCACTTCTTTTATAGACTAGATTATAGATGAATGTGCTGGGAGTGAGATTTTCTCATTTATGGATGAATTTTCTAGTTATAAACAAACAAACATTTCATTAGTTGATCAACACAAGACCGCCTTTCTCTATTTGTGGGGGAATTTTGCATATAAAAATCTCCCTTTTGGCCTTAAGAATGTTGGGGCTACTTTCCAACGAGTGATGTCGTATACTTTTCATGACTTTAAAAACATCGTTCAGCCTTATCTGGATGATCTTCCTACTCATTCACTTAAGTTCCATGACTATCTTGATCATCTTTGACAAATATTTCTTTGTTGTAGACACTATAACATTTGGCTTAACCCGAATAAGTGCGTCTTTTGTGTTGAGTCCAGACGACTTATCAGTTTTATTGTTTCGAAGGATGGTATCCGTCTTGAATCTCTCAAAGTTGAGGTTATTTTTAATCTACCCACTCCCTCTTCATTGCATCAATTACAGAGTCTGCAAGGGAAAGTGAATTTCCTTCATCGATTTGTGCCTAACTATGCTGAGCTAGCTATAGTGTTCACCTGATTACTTAAACAAGGAACTCCATTTCTTTGGGATGAGACTGCCCAAAATTCTTTCAATGACTTGAAAGTTGTCCTCATTAATGCTCCTTTATTGCACCCTCCAAACTACCATCATGATCATTTCCTCTATCTAGTTGCAGCTTCTAGAATTATTGCTATGGTATTGGTGCAAGACGATGACGAAGGTCATGAACATGTCATTTATTACCTTAGTTTCAATCTCCTTGATACTAAGACCCGTTATTCTCATGTCAAGAAATTGGCTTTGGTTGCTATTCAGGTTGTTCAACAGTTTCGGAATTATATTCTCCTCCACACTACAACTGTGATTTCCAATTGCAACCCCATGACTTATATTCTTACTCGTCAGTTGCTTGGGGGAAAATATTCCAAGTGGAATGTCATCATCAAGGAATTCGATTTGGTTTTCACTTCTACCAAATCGAAGAAATCACTTGTATTTACTGAGTTAGTTTGCTATTTTTCCTCTGCTTCTCTACCTACTGGTGCTGATGAGTAGTTACCCCATGAGACTCCTTTTTTGATTAGCACTCTCAATCCTTGGTACGGTGATATCATCGTGTATCTCCAAATTTCTACCTTCTGGTCTGCATTGTCCAAGGATGATTGCCGATGCATTCGACATCAATCCCAACCTTACCACATCATTGTGGATACTTTATACCGCGTTGGTGTTGAGCTATTCTACAATATCTGATGTGTCCAGTAATGGTGGGGAGCATGGTCGAGGATGGTCCAAATTGAACACTCGGTGAAAGACAAGGAATGGGGGAATGTTTTTCTCCAAAGCATTGTTTCCCACATCTTTGTTAATGGTGTAGGGACCATATCGGAGTGGTATGAGCTTTTGATGGGCTCTAGTAAGGCATTTTTCTGAAAATGCAACCAAACTTTGTTGTCCACCTATATCTTGTGTGACACCTGATGTTGATCATGTCACTACTTGTACTTAGCATTTTCCAGAATGGAGCGACGATATATTGGCCCATTGGGTAGAGCTTATCCAGGAGTCAGATTGAATGAATGGTTGATCTGACAGTGTAATGGTACCCCTGTCAGTGAGGAGAAGATGTCCCTGTATTCTTTCATGATCTTATCCACCTAATTCTGCTATGTGGAGGAACCCTTCCCAGGGGCCATGGATGTGGCTACGATCTTCCCCTTACCTTGAGAGTGAACTAGAAAGAAAATAAATTTCCTATTTTGTAAGATGATCTTACTTCCTTTCTTAGCAAAGATCAAAGAAGTGGTGGTAGGTGGGGCTACTTCCGGTACCCTGTATAATGTATTACGCAAAGAAATAATAACAGCACGAGGCCTTGAATCATACACAACATGTCTCTTCCACAAGTATGGTTGGACTAATAATACATCACAAACATCAAGAGGTGCAACATCACACAATACCTCATCTGTGAAGGGCTTGATTCTGTAGGGAAGGCGACACTGCTGGCGGACTCGGAGATCTCGTCCTTGGTGAAGCCACCCGATGTTGTACGGTTGCAGATGTGGTATGGTCGAGGTTGCAGCCGCTTCACGACCTCTGCTGAGATGAGGTTCTTTTGGCTCCCACTGTCAATAATGAATTGTAGCAACGAACCCTTCACCCACATTTTTTAGTGGAAAAGACACTCTGCCCCCTCTGGATCTTCCGGCTCATTCTTCTGGATCTTAGCGGTGGAAACAGTAGCGCTACGCTCCGCATCAATGATCTACTTCCCTTTGTCATTTCTCTTGCTGGGTCTGACTCAGGGTCGGAAGATGCATTTGATTCTAAAGCCTTCAACTCGGCCACCAGCAATTGCTTGGCCCGAAACTCACTTGTGCTGTGAGTGGGGCTCTTGTGGAACTCACACCACTTTCCTGTGTCCTTCTTTGACTTCGTGGTGTTGTTCTTTTCTTTCGGCTTCAACGGGTTATCTTGGGTCACCCCGCTTTGGCTTTGTCCTTTTTTCTTCAGATTCACAGATCCAAAGTCTCACTTCTTTTGTTTAATCTTCTGCTCGATCTTAACAGCATATCGGTATGTCATGCAGAGCAAGGAGATGTCCAGGAACTCCATCGCATCCTTGATTTATCTATGTAGGCAGTCACGATAATTGAGTACCAAATGTTTCTCAGAATCATTGATGCCCAACTTCGTGCGCAGGGTATGAAAACCATTGGTAAAATCTAGCACATCTTGAGCCCTTCCCTGCCGTAGCATGGTCCACTTTATGTATTTGTCCTCATAGCTCTTAACAGGGTAGTACTGCTCCTTGATGGCATCCCAAAATGAATTCCAAGAGGGAGCGGCTGAAAACAGTAAGTTCGTACTTTCAGCCCTCTGCTCGCAGTAGGTTTCCCACTAGTCCTTGACATGGGGGGTTTCTTTGAGAAGAACGAAAGAAAACTTTTCCCAGCTGGAAAAATCATGAATAGAAAAATACCCTTCTAGCTGATTTAACCATTTATTTACAACATCTGCATCTATATGACCCTCGACTATGAGGATTTCAAAGTTAGCTTTTACCTTAAAGCGTGTGGTGTTTCCAGAGTAGCTATTAGATGTGTCACCCCTAGGTAGTCACTGAAGGATCTAGACAAATTTGTCCATAATCGCGTTCCTTTGTTGCTCGAGGGCTTCTTCGAGAAAGATTTTGATAGGATCTCCTACCCCCTCGTCTTTTTTTTCATCCGCCATGGGAGGCCATTGAGATTTGCGAGGCTGGTCTTGCAAAGGTTCGACCAGTTCAAGCCCTAAATCCTAATATCCCGACCTCGTTGGGGACATGCAAAGAAAAATAGAGAAAGAGGAGACCGCTCTGATACCACTGATCCGAACTTAAACACAAATGCAACAAATTATAAATATGACCATAAATACAGAGATGTAGCAAAAATAACACTTCATTTGATTAATATCAAATAATGAAATATGCTTACAAATAGTATGGAAATGAGAGTAGCTCGGCGATGGTAGCTTATCTCTGAGAAGAGAAGTGGTGGTTACATGTCTTTGAACTGCCTTACAATGAGGCTCAAGGGCCTGTTTATTATTGAACAATAAGAGCAAACCTAAACAACCAAAACCCTAACTCAAGGAGATGTAACACCAATAGTTTATGGGCTGCGTTGGGGTTAGTTAGGTAGCCAACTTCCAGGGGTCATGACTTGGTCATATTATCTCCATTTAACGTGCATGATATCTCGTTGGAAAGATCTCTCCAAGGACTAGGAATAAAAAAATGACTTACAAACAATCGTTGGCAGTAGATTTCCAAAACAAAGTCATTTAGGACCTCAAATGGCTCTGGAAGTTTAGGACCCGAAAAAACTACTAAAAATAGTAAACTGTGCTACAATTAAGGAAACTGAAAAACTAAAAGAAACAATGGTGGGGGTCCAAGTGGAATTGGCGGGTGGCCACCAATATCCACCTAGATCAGGTGTTGATGCGAATCTTCCTCAATGCTTAACTCTTGATGAGGCCGAAAGCGTCTTAAATGACTTTCATTCTAGTGCATGTGGTGGTCATTTGTCTAGCTACGCAACTGCTCAAAAGATCCTTCGCGCTGGCTATTTCTAGCCCTCCATCTTTAAAGATTGAATTCTTGTTTTTTGCAAATGCCACGAGTGCTTGATTTATCAGTGGAAAATATGTGCCCCACCCGCTCTCCTTCACCCTGTTATTACCGTTAGTCCCTTTGCCAAATGGGACATTGATTTTATGACATGTAACCTCTCATTTGCCTGGGGGGGTATGGTTATATTTCCATGGATTAATTTCACCAAAGCAAAAGCGACAAATGACTAAAATACGCAATTTCTCTTCAATCATGTGATTTTTCATTTCCTTGGAGCCTCAAGCCATTGTCACTCACCATGGCTCCAATTTTTGCGATTATATGATGGTTGATCTAACTTCTAAATTGGGCTTACATCATGATGGCTCAACTCCTTATTACACTCAGTCTAATGACCAAGTTGAAGAGGTAAAGAAAATTTTAGTTACTATGCTTCAACGCACCATTGGTGTTGAAAATTGGCAACAAGAAATTGCTAAAAATAGCAGTTTGGGTATCAATGCTGGATTGGGCAACAGGGAATGAAAAATGGAAGTGCTAAAATAGAAGTTCTATTTTTAGCAGTGCAGTGTGAATTCCTATTTTAGTCAGTCCCTAGACTAGAAATAGGAAGTAAAATTTGAATTTGGTCTTACCAGCAATTTGGAATATTAATTAATTAATTCTCCATGAGTTAATTAATTAAGGAAAAGCAAACTTGATGTCTTTGTGAGAACATGCAATTATTTCTCCACTAATTGGGGAATGTGTCCTTGATTTTCTCCACTGACTGAGGAATTAAGGATGAGTTCTATATTGAGAGGATCAGTTGACTTAGTTTAACTTAGTCAAGTTCAGTTAGATTAATTTAAAAAGTTGTTAAATTAATGAAATTTAGTTTGTTAATGCTTGCATGCATGTAACAACTGGTATTTTCAGATAACTGAGTATTATAGCTTAAATAACTCATGCATGTCAACTCAGACAGAGACCCAGTTGAGATTAGAGAAGGGACAGTGTACTATCAGTTGGATGAATATTTTTCCTATAAAGGAAGCTCATCCATGATGAGGATTTATCTCCTTCAGGTTTGTGCAGTTAGATCAGAGGTTAGTGAGTGTGTGAAGAGGCCAATTCACACAGGTGGTAGCACTGGACTCCAATGAAACTGCACAAGGAAATAGGAGGCTTGGAGGGCAGAGGAGAAGGTTTGCAAAAAACCTCTGACTATCTATGAGCAGCAGAGGGATTGTACTAAGAGCTGTATAGCTTCCGAGCTAAGGCTTTGTGTAATATGGACTATATTTCCACTTGTATGATAATACATTGATGGGGTTTTAAGCAGGTGCTTTCCCCGAGTAAATTCTTCAGTGTTATGTGTGATTGATTCCTTCTTATTAGTTATATTTGTTCTTATTGATGTTGCTCATGGTTGATTAAGCTTCTGATAAATTGTTTGTAGAAGTAGATCAAGTGTTTTCCTTTAGTACATTGCATTACCAGGTGATCTACAGGTGGGAAATTTCTACATGGTATCGAAGCTAGCTGATTTGTAGAAAAAGTTCTACATGGTATCAGAGCTAGTTGATTTGTAGAAAAAATCTATAAAATTCTACATAGTATAGGAGCACAGGTGATCAAGGAAGAAAAATATACTAGAGGAAATTTCAAAGTTTTGAGTTTTGGGGCGAGAGTTTGTAGAGAAAATCTAAAAATTTCTATACAAAATTTTTAGAAACAAATAGCAGATTTGGATTCCTTGCAGAAAAATACCCAAAATCAAAAAAAAAAATTGCCTGAATCGGAGTACGGATGAGGGAGATATCACTGATTTAAAATCAGCTCTTTTTCTAGAAATTTTCGTGATGGCGGGAAAGTGGAAATAGATTGGTGTGCTAGCCATGGACCTATATGCACTTGAGGTACAAGATGCATTCAAAGCCTTGAGGAGCAAGGCAAAGGTTAGATGCTTGGTGGTTGAGGGAGAGAGAGTAAATTACCTCTCAACATGCAGCGCCAGAATAAGTCTCAGACGATTGTGGAGGAGCCACGATTGGTCAAGCAACTTCAGGAGGTTATGGAACAGCCACAACTAGGGAAGCCGAGATGAGACATATTGGAGGCATCCACTCATGTAGAGGCGTCTAGTAGGGGGAAACTTCGAGCTAGGTGGGCAAAGGGATCACATGCAGCCATACCTCCAGGTAGGAGGTGGGGCGATGTGGAGTGATCGTCCCAAGGAGGAGGGGCAGGATCCTTGAGGTACCCAACCTCTTTGATTCAAATTTACTACAAGAGCCCCAATGAGGAGTAGCGGAATTGACTGATTGGGTAGAGACAGATGCGGATGGAGTGGCAGAGAGAGCTACAGTGCAGGGAATCCCAAGATAGTGTAGAGCATGCAGGCTGTAGCAATGCGAGAGGCACAATTGTGTTGCACAGTGCAGGGTAGCACAGAGAAGGGTGTAACGGTGTGAGATGCATGGAGATGTTGCGGTAGCACAGAGGCCAGAGAGGGAGCACTTATCAGTCGCAGGTAGAGCTTCAACATCAGAGTATGTTTCTAGCCCCACGGAGAGGTTAGTTGGGAGTTTTTTTTGTTCTGAGAGTTGCTCGAGCAACCACACTTGGTAGATGTGTTGCGTGTAGAACATTCCAGAGGTACAGGATCAGGTTCGAGAGGAAGCGTTTCTTGTGAGAGGAGAGGAGTGCTGAAAATTGGCAATAAGAAATTGCTAAAAATAGAAGTGCTAAAAATAGCAGTTTGGGTATCAGTGCTGGATTGGGCAACAGGAAAAATGGAAGTGCTAAAAATAGAAGTTTTATTTTTAGCAGTGCAGTGTGAATTCCTATTTTAGTTAGTCCCTGGACTAGAAATAGGAAGTAAAATTCGAATTTGGTCTTACCAGCAGTTTGGAATATTAATTAATTAATTCTCCATGAGTTAATTAGTTAAGGAAAAGCAAACTTGAAGTATTTGTGAGAACATGCAATTATTTCTCCACTAACTGGGGAATGTGTCCTTGACTTGCTCCACTGATTAAGGAATTAAGGATGAGTTCTATATTGAGAGGATCAGTTGACTTATTTTAACTTAGTCAAGTTCAGTTAGATTAATTTAACAAGTTTTTAAATTAATGAGATTCAATTTGTTAATGTTTGCATGCATGTAACAACTGGTATTTTTAGATAATTTAATATTATAGCTTAAATAACTCATGCATGTCAGTTCAGACAGAGACCCAGTTGAGATCAGAGAAGAGATAGTGTACTATCAGTTGGATGAATATTTTTCCTATAAAGGAAGCTCATCCATGATGAGGATTTATCTCCTTCAGGTTTGTGTAGTTAGATGAGAGGTTAGTGAGTGTGTGAAGAGGCCAATTCACACAGGTGGCAACACTGGACCCCAAGGAAACCGCACAAAGAAATAGAAGGCTCGGAGGGTAGAGGAGAAGGTTTGTGAGAATCCTTTGACTGTCTATGAGTAGCAGAGGGATTTTACTGAGAGCTGTATAGCTTTCGAGCTAAGGCTTTGTGTAATTCGGACTATATTTCCACTTGTATGATAATACATAAATGGGGTTTTAGGCATGTGCTTTCCCCGAGTAAATTCTTCTGTGTTATGTGTGATTGATTCCTTCTTATCAGTTATATGTGTTCTTATTGATGTTGCTCATGGTTGATTAAGCTTCTAATAAATTGTTTGTAGAAGTAGATCAAGTGTTTTCTCTTAGTACATTGCATTACCAGTTGATCTATAAGTGGGAAATATCTACATGGTATCAGAGCTACCTGATTTGTAGAAAAAGTTCTACATAGTATGAGAGCTAGCTGATTTGCAGAAAAATTCTACAAAATTCTACATGGAAGAACAATATACTAGAGGAAATTTCAATGTTTTGAGTTTTGGGCCGAGAGTTTGCAGAGTAGATCTAAACATTTCTGTATAAAATTTTCAGAAACGAATAGTAGATTTGGATTCCTTGCAGAAAAGTACCCAAAATAAATAAAAAAATCGGCTGAATCGGAGTTCGGATGAGGGAGATATCGCTGATTTAAAATCAGCTCTTTTTCTAGAAAATTTCGTGACGGCAAGAAACTGGAAATAGATTGGTGTGCTAGCCAAGGACCTATGCACTTGAGGTACAAGATGCATGCAAAGCCTTGAGGAGCAAGGCAAAGGTTAGATGCTTGGTGGTTGAGGGGAGAGTAAATTACCTCTCAACATGCAGCACCAAAAGAAGTCTCAGACGATTGTGAAGGAGCCACGATTGGTGAAGCAACTTCAGGAGGTTATGGAGCAACCACAACTGGGGAAGCCGAGAGGAGACATATTGGAGGCATCCACTCATGTAGAGACCTCCAGTAGGGGGAAACTTCGAGCCAGGTGGGCAAAGGGATGACATGCAGCCATACCTCCAGGTAGGAGGTGGGGCGATGTGGAGTGATCGTCCCAAGGAGGAGGGGCAGGATCCTTGAGGTACCCAGCCTCTTTGATTCGAATTTGCTACAGGAGCCCCGATGAGGAGTAGAAAAACTAACTGATTGGGTAGAGACATATGCGGATGGAGCGGTAGAGAGAGCTACAGTGCAGGGAATCCCAAGACAACGTAGAGCATGCAGGCTGTAGCAATGCGAGAGGCACAAGTGTGTTGCACAATGAAGGGTAGCATAGAGAAGGGTGCAATAGTGTGAGATGCATGGAGATGTTGCAGTAGAGCAGAGGCCAGAGAGGGAGCACTTGTCAGCAATAGGTAGAGCTTCAACATCAGAGTATGTTTCTAACCCCACAGAGAGGTCAGTTGGGAGTTTTTTTTGTTCCGAGAGTTGCTGGAGCAACTACACTTGGTAGATGTGTTGCTGTAGAACATTCCAGAGGTAGAGGATCAAGTTCGAGAGGAAGCCTTTATTGTTGAGAGGGAGTGTAGAAATTGGCAACAAGAAATTGCTAAAAATAGAAGTGCTAAAAATAGCACTACTAAAAATAGCTGTTTGGGTATCAGTGATGGATTGGGCAATAGGGAATGAAAAATGGAAGTGCTAAAAATAGAAGTTCTATTTTTAGCAGTGCAGTGTGAATTCCTATTTTAGTCAGTCCCTAGACAAGAAATAGGAGGTAAAATTAGAATTTGGTCTTACCAGCAATTTGGAATATTAATTAATTAATTCTCCATGAGTTAATTAGTTAAGGAAAAGCAAACTTGAAGTCTTTGTGAGAACATGCAATTATTTCTCCACTAATTGGGGAATGTGTCCTTGATTTGTTCCACTGATTGAGGAATTAAGGATGAGTTCTATATTTAGAGGATCAGTTGACTTAGTTTAACTTAGTCAAGTTCAGTTAGATTAATTTAACAAGTTGTTAAATTAATGGGATTCAGTTTGTTAATGTTTTCATGCATGTAACAACTGGTATTTTCAGATAACTGAATATTATAGTTTAAATAACTCATGCATGTCAGTTTAGACAGAGATCTAGTTGAGATCAAAGAAGGGACAATGTACTATCAGTTGGATGAATATTTTTCCTATAAAGGAAGCTCATCCATGATGAGGATTTATCTCCTTCAGGTTTGTGCAGTTAGACGAGAGGTTAGTGAGTGTGTGAAGAGGCCAATTCACACAGGTGGCAGCACTGGACCCCAAGGAAACTGCACAAGGAAATACAAGGCTTGGAGGGCAAAGAAGAAGGTTTGCGAGAAGCCTTTGACTGTCCATGAGCAGCAGAGGGATTGTACTGAGAGCTGGATAGCTTCCGAGCGAAGGCTTTGTGTAATTCGGACTATATTTCCACTTGTATGATAATACATAGATGGGGTTTTAGGCAGGTGCTTTCCTCGAGTAAATTCTTCTGTGTTATGTGTGATTGATTCCTTCTTATCAGGTATATGTGTTCTTATTGATGTTGTTCATGGTTGATTATGCTTCCGATAAATTGTTTGTAGAAGTAGATCAAGTGTTTTCCTTTAGTACATTACATTACCAGGTGATCTACAGGTGGGAAACTTCTACATGGTATCAAAGCTAGCTGATATGTAGAAAAGGTTCTACATGGTATCAGAGCTAGCTGATTTGTAGAAAAATTCTACAAAATTCTACATGGTATCGGAGCACACGTGATCAAGGAATAACAATATACTAGAGGAAATTTCAAATTTTTTAGTTTTAGGCCGGGAGTTTGCAAAGAATATCTAAAAATTTTTGTACAAAATTTTTAGAAAAAAATAGCAGATTTGGATTCCTTGTAGAAAAATACCCAAAATCAAAAAAAAAAATTGGCTGAATCGAAGTTCGGATGAGGGAGATATCACTGATTTAAAATCAACCCTTTTTCTAGAAAATTTCATGACGCCGGGAAAGTGGAAATAGATTGGTGTGCTAGCCAAGAACCTGTGTGCACTTGAGGTACAAGATGCATGCAAAGCCTTGAGAAGCAAGGCAAGGGTTAGATACTTCGTGGTTGAGAGGGAGAGTAAATTACCTCTCAACATGCAGCGCCAGAAGAAGTCTCAGATGATTGTGGAGGAGCCACGATTGGTGAAGCAGCTTCAGGAGGTTATGGAGCAGCCACAACTGGGGAAGCCGAGAGGAGACATAGTGGAGGCATTCACTCATGTAGAGACCTCTAGTAGGGGAAAAATTCGAGCCAGGTGGGCAAAGGGTTCACATGCAGCCATACCTTCAGGTAGGAGGTGGGGTGATGTGGACTGATCGTCCCAAGGAGGAGGGGCGGGATCCTTGACGTACCCAACCTCTTTGATTTGACTTTGCTATGGGAGCCCTGATGAGGAGTAGCAAAACTAACTGATTGGGTAGAGAGAGATGCGGATGGAGTGGCAGAGAGAGCTACAGTGCAGGGAATCCCAAGACAGCGTAGAGCATGCAGGCTGTAGCAATGCGAGAGGCACAAGTGTGTTGCACAGTGCAGGGTAGCACAAAGAAGGGTGCAATGGTGTGAAATGCATGGAGATGTTGCAGTAGCGTAGAGGTCAGAGAGGGAGCACTTGTCAGGAGCAGGTAGAGCTTTAGCATCAGAGTATGTTTCTAGCTCTACAGAGAGGTCAGTTGGGAGTTTTTTTTGTTCCGAGAGTTGCTGGAGCAACCACACTTGGTAGATGTGTTGCATGCAGAACATTCTAGAGGTACAGGATCAGGTTCGAGAAGAAGCCTTTCTTGTTGAGAGGGAGTGTTGAAAATTGGCAACAGGAAATTGCTAAAAATAGAAGTGCTAAAAATAGCAGTTTGGGTATCAGTGCTGGATTGGGCAACAGGGAATGAAAAATGGAAGTGCTAAAAATAGAAGTTTTATTTTTAGCAGTGCAGTGTGAATTCCTATCTTAGTCAGTCCCTATACTAGAAATAGGAAGTAAAATTTGAATTTGGTCTTACCAGCAATTTGGAATATTAATTAATTAATTCTCCATAAGTTAATTAGTTAAGGAAAAGCAGTCTTTATGAGAACATGCAATTATTTCCCCACTAATTAGGGAATGTGTCCTTGATTTGCTCCACTAATTGAGGAATTGAGGATGAGTTCTATATTGAGAGGATCAATTGACTTAGTTTAACTTAGTCAAGTTCAGTTAGATTAATTTAACAAGTTGTTAAATTAATGAGATTCAGTTTGTTTATGCTTGCATGCATGTAACAACTGGTATTTTCAGATAACTGAATATTATAGCTTAAATAACTCATGCATGTCAGTTCAAATAGAGCCCCAGTTGAGATCAGAGAAGGGATAGTGTACTATCAGTTGGATGAATATTTTTCCTATAAAGAAGCTCATCCATGATGAGGATTTATCTCCTTCAGGTTTGTGCAGTTAGATCAGAGGTTAGTGAGTGTGTGAAGAGGCCAATTCACACAAGTTTCAGGACTGTACCCCAAGGAAACTACACAAGGAAATACAAGGCTTGGACGGAAAAGAAGAAGGTTTGCGAGAAGCCTTTGACTGTCTATGAGCAGCAGAGGGATTGTACTGAGAGCTGGATAGCTTCTGAGCTAAGGCTTTGTGTAATCCAGACTATATTTCCACTTGTATGATAATACAGAGATGGGGTTTTAGGCAGGTGCTTTCCCTAGGTAAATTCTTCTATGTTATGTGTGATTTATTCCTTCTTATCAGTTATATGTATTCTTATTGATGTTTCTCATGGTTGATTAAGCTTCCACTAAATTGTTTGTAGAAGTAGATCAAGTGTTTTTCTTTAGTACATTGCATTACCAGGTGATCTACAGGTGGGAAATTTCTACATGGTATCAGAGCTAGCTGATTTGTAGAAAACGTTCTACATGGTATCAAAGCTAGCTAATTTGTAGAAAATTTCTACATAATTCTACATGGTATCGGAGCACAGGTGATCAAGGAAGAACAATATACTATAGGAAATTTCAAAGCTTTGAGTTTTGGGGCGAGAGTTTGAAGAGCAGATCTAAAAATTTCTGTACAGAATTTTCAGAAAAAAATAGCAGATTTGGATTTCTTGCAGAAAAATACCCAAAACAAAAAAAAAAATCCGCTAAATCAGAGTTCGGATGAGGGAGATATCGCTGATTTAAAATCAGCTCTTTTTCTAGAAAATTTCGTGACAGTGGGAAAGTGGAAATAGATTGGTGTGCTAGCCAAGAACCTGAATGCACTTGAGGTACAAGATTCATGCAAAGCCTTGAGGAGCAAGGCAAAGGTTATATATTTGGTGGTTGAGAGGGAGAGTAAATTACCTCTCAACATGCTGTGCCAGAAGAAGTCTCAAACGATTGTGGAGGAGCCACGATTGGTGAAGCAGCTTCAAAAGGTTATGGAGAAGCCACAACTAGGGAAGCCAAGAGGAGACATAGTGGAGGCATTCACTCATGTAGATGCCTCCAGTAGGGGGAAACTTTGAGCCAGGTGGGTAGAGGGATCACATGTAGCCGTACCTCCAGGTAGGAGGTGGGGCGATGTGGAGTGATCATCCAAAGGAGGAGGGGCAGGATCCTTGAGGTACCCAACTTCTTTGATTCAACTTTACTACGAGAGCCTCAATCAAGAGTAACATAACTTACTAATTGGGTAGAGATAGATGCTGATGGAGAGGCAGAGAGAGCGACAAGGTAGGGAATCCTAGGACAGCGCGGAGCATGTAGGATGCAGCAATGCGAGAGGCACAAGTGTGTTGCACAGTGCAGGGTAGCACAGAGAAGGGTGCAACGATATGAGATGCATGGAGATGTTGCAAAAGTGCAGAGGTCAGAGAGGGAGCACTTGTTAGTAGCAGGTAAAGCTTCAACATCAGAGTATGTTTCTATCCCAACAAAGAGGTCATTTGGGAGTTTTTTTTGTTCCGAGAGTTGCTGGAGAAATCACACTTGGTAGATGTGTTGCATGGAGAACATTACAGAGGTATAGGATTGGGTTCGAGAGGAAGCCTTTCTTGTTGAGAGGTGTTATAGACATATTTGGGCACTACAACCCCATCTTATATGTCGATAAACTAAGGAATCTTTAACCCCTAAAAGTGTTGTTTCATACCCTAAAGGATCATGGTCAACTGATTACATCATTCTGCAAAAGTTCCACCTAAAATACCACTCAGAACTGGCGAAAACTAGACCACACTGACTGCTCCACTATCAGGGTGTGATGCATACTGACTCCTACACTAGCCAGGTGTGATGCATACTGACTCCTACACTAGCTAGGTGCGATGCATACTGAAGAATACTTCTGTGGGGTGCAATGAGCGAGCATGGACAAATGTTTGAGACAGTTTGCTAAGTGGATGCTCATGGAATCTTCTAGAAACTTCTCCTATGACACTTGCCTCTCTGAATTCGCCCAGGGATGAGTAAGAGATTCAAGAAATCTCCAAGTGGAACCAAGAACAAAAAGTGGAATAACACTAATCAAAAACCCATAGATGACTCACACCCTTGCATACATCTAGGATCCCTCATCTGAGAGATCTAGAGGCTAGAATTTTGTAATTGTTAAGGAAGTGCTAATACTTTGTATTTGAGGAGTATTGTATTTTTGGGTGATCTTTCTTTTCATGAGGTGAAGAGGGCTTTGATGCTGGGAGGATGAAGCTGGATCAGACCACTGGGTTGTAATTCTCCCTTCTATTTTAATAATGTTCTTTCAGTTTTCCTCCATACAATCATGTATTTGTGAATCTTGTTATTTATGAATGCTATTGTATGTTCAATGTATTTCTGATTCTGCATTGTTTATGATATAATAGATTGAGATGCTTTGATGGTGTTTTGTTACTTTGTTTCTATAGGTATTCTTTAAGCAGGACAAGTAGGAGAGGAGTTGCAAGCTCTATCAAGGGGGAGAGAAATCAAGAAAGGAGTCAAGCAGAAGATCCAAGTTGGTCCCTTTGCTTCTCTCTTATCTATCATACATAGAGGAAATCACAATTGCTTTGATTGTTTGTTTCTAGGATAGCTGCCAATCCTAGTGGGGCTAGCAGATCGAAAAGACACTAGTTTTCCCGAAAACAAAATGGCGACTCCGCTAGGGATCAAATAGTTTGTTTGTTTGTTGTCGTTGTTTGCTTTATAAACTATAGACGGAGCCTAAAGTTAGCCAGATAGCCTTCGAACTGCTCTTGCTCTGCAATTGCATAGTAGATGAACGTTGCTTCAGTCAATGTCTGGTTTAGTTTATGAAATGAACATCTGACTTACAAGAATTCTAGATGCCCTATTGGTAGCTCAGTAACTTCTCAAGATCATTCCTCTGTACTTTTCTCTTTAATTTCCATCATAGCTCAACTTAAATCACTGAAATCAGCTGCAAATTTGAGCCAAAACCCACTTCAGTTGCACTCTCTAGCCCATCACACTGTCTGTCACTATCAACCAGTATGCATGGCACTTCCTGCGTGTAGCAGGTGCGATTTATATTTGTTTCTGTGAGGCATAGGTGCGATGACTGACTGAACCTATTTCTCCCCTTGAAATTTGGTGTTTTTTGTCCTTGTTTTTAGTTCTGTTTAGTTGATTTGCTGCTTATGAACAGTGTCTCATTACTGAAGCCTGCTTGCATTACATAGATCAGCCTCCATTGATTAGGATTAGTAAATGTTTTTGTGTATTTTTCCATCATTTACAATCCTTTGTCGAAAATTTTCTTAAATCGATTTGTCGTTTTGTGTCAAAAAAAGGGAGTGTTGTAAAGTTTTCCTTCTCTAGATAGTTGATTGAACTTTTTGTCCTGTATTTGATTTGTTTTATTGATATTTGAAGTGTCGAAAGATTTTTCTATTCGAAATTGAAATGTGTCGTTTAGTCTTCCTTTCTGTTTTGAAAAAGAAATTGTCTAAATGTCACTTTGAGTAAAAATATTTCAGATCTTTACTGCATTTAGTTTTATTTTTTGGCATTTTCACATTAAAGAGAATGAAAACAAAGACATGCATTTGCATTTGCATTTAGACTGTGTGCGAAAAATGATTTAGGAAAAGTGCATTTAGTGTGTGCTCTTTGCTCTTTGTTTGAAAGAAATCGTAATCTTCTTTCCTTAGTAGCTAGGATTTTCATTGATCAAAATAAACAACGATTGTTTATCATTGTAGACTTCGTATTTAGGAATTTTAAATCTACATCACGCGGTGAACCATTGAAAGGAAAACTTTTAAACAAGATCAACTCTAAAATACATTTCAATGAATTTAACAATGCTTTGGAACCTAACGCAACACATCTAGAGGTCTAGGCTAGAGATGTGTTTCGGCGTCGTAAAATCTAATAACTATCATTTTCATTGAAGGTTGGGTGATTCCTCCTCTTTGATATGACAAGTGCTAGCACGGACTTGTGCTCCCTGTACCATCGTGTATGTATTGGGAGACCATAATAGGCTTATATCCTTTATCCATAGGAAGCTGTGTCTACCACCCTATCGATCGCAATGCACTGAACACAGCATTCAAGAAGATTGACTATCATACATAAGTCCTTGGTAATTTCTCTTTAATTTATCACTAAGGTGTATTTTGTAGTTTTGCGATTGGTTTGGTAATCCCTCTATCTAGATCTCCAAAGTAGTCACTTTCGTTCCCTTTTGACTCTTTAAAAGAAAAGGTCCATCTGAGCACTTGTCACTTCAGGCTCATTAAAAATTGGAGGGGACTAGAGTCATCTCTAGCTTTTTCTCGACTCTTAAAAATTGAAAAAGCAAAAGTTGTGTCAAAGCGTCATTAAAATTTATTAATTTCGGAATAACAATTTTCCCCTTAATTTTGAGTTGATCAAGTAATCCTCAATCATGGAAGAAAGTCAATCAAAACCCTGTTGTTCGCGGAGACTAGCGAGTCAACTGTCTTTGACTCCGAAAACGAAGCCCTTCCAGGCAAAACAGTCTCGCTTAACTGATTCCAATTCACTTGATTTATTTGAAACTCGTGTTTCAACGTCGTCAGAGACTACAGTTACTCCAATCATTTCTAATACATCTGCCTTTAGAGAAGGAGTTTTGTAGTTACAAGAGGACATTAGAACTAATCCTAGTGTAACGGTAGACACTTCTATACCTGAAACAACTCCATCTAGAGTTGATCCAGAAACTGAAGTTCACTTACCTGAACATCTGGAAGTTGAATTCCAGAATTCAGAAGGTGTCACCCCTCTAGTATCTGTCACTGCAGAAGCTATACCTTCTTCAGCTCCAGAAATCTTTTACGGACCTAACGGTCTACCTCTTCCACCTGGTCTGATTGCTATAGAGGAGATAGTAGAGGATCCTCCATCTAGTACCCCGTTACATTTTGGAACTGGGATTCATTTGTATCCTTCTACTCCTGAGTTTGGTTCTTTTAATCACCCTTCATCGCAAGTTCCTGTCGAATCGCTAGAAAATCTTTTGGATAGACTAAATATGTCTGAACAACCATCAACATCTAGGACTGTATCATCTGATACAGCTACGATAGAGCCTCCTGCTGCCATTCCTACAATGTTTGCTAGTATACCATCTGTCCCGGCTAGTTACCAATCACTAGCTGGAGTCCATTCAGGGGTTGTTTCAATGACATGGTTTGTTCCTATTTGTTCATCCGGGATCCCATATGGTATTTCTTATGTTGAAACTCAGCAGGTTGATCTGGAATGCCAGTATCAATTTGGGTAGACCAGTCTTGAAAGACCGATATATCCTTTGAACACTGGACTGCCGCCATATGAATGACAGTATGCCTTTTCATTGTTCCCGCCTAGAGAACAACCATATGAGAGTTTACAACAAAATTTAGGTCAAACTAGAATTACATCCAGTGGTTGGGTGCCAATACTGTCTCAAAAACCAAGGGTTGTATATTCAATACAACCGACCCAACCTGTGTTGAATATTCCCACTACACCCACTATTGTGACTGTCACAAGTACAAGCACTGCGTGTTGTGTGTCAACCTCAAGTCTCTCAGGTTGCAATACAACAGCCTCTTGTCTCTATGGCTCAATCACAACCTCAGGTTAGTGCTTCCTTACTTGGAACGACTTAGGCTCAAACGGATATGATTACTTCGCATCTTGGTCAATCTTCCAGTATTGGGAAACAGAAAATGGTCCAACAACCATGGTTGGTACAATACCAACAACCACAATTCCAACAAACTTACCGAGGAACTGAGCAACAACGCTTTGTAGGTAATGGACAACCTCATTTTCAAAATGGTTATCAACAACCATACTATAATGGTTATGTCCAACAACCTTATCAAAGTTACCAGCATCAGGTACATTATGCTGGTATGCAAAAATCTACTACTCAGGCGATTCCTTCTTATCCTGGGTATGCTTCGCCTAACCTGAATCAATAGTTTCCCTTTGTAGCAACTCTAGAATTACCAGATTTGAACTGGCTGACTAATGATCCAATTGCTTACACCCCTTGGTGGCCAACAATTCCTCATAAAATTCCCTCTGATATTCCTAAATTCAATGGAAATCCAGGTGAAGATCCATCGAATCACGTAATGACTTTTAATTTGTGGTGCTCATCTAACACCCTGAATGATGATTCGATTAGGCTTCACCTTTTTCAGAGAACGCTTACTGGTCTGACAGTGAAATGGTATATTGAATTGCCTAGAGCTTTGTTCGATAACTTCAACACCCTTGCCACAACGTTTCTAACCCACTTTTAGTTACCCATAAGGTACGAAACAAGAATAGAACTCCTTACCAATTTTAAACAGACCACGGCCACTCACATATCCGATCATATTCATGAGTGGCAGCATCATCATCGAATGGTAAAGACATATGTTCCTAATAAGCTTTTAGCTGAGTGGTTTATTAAGTCCTTATTGCCTTCTATAACTGAGGACGTGGAAAAGGAGGAGTTGTCACTAAAGAGCAAGTCATTGCTCATGCCCAATATTTAGACTTGATCTACACTCAGTCTGGCACACTCTACGAAAAAATTCTTGACGCTCCTAGACCAGAATTTTCCATTCCACCCCCTCCTAAATCAAATAGGGACTCTCACGCTAGTGATGGTGTGATCAGTACCACAAGCACAAAAACCGAAAAGGCTCCATATAAAAAAGCCCTTGTAGTTTCTAGTCAAAAATCAAATGAAGAACCTCTTTCCTTGGAGATTAATGCCATGTCATCTGACAAGGGAAAGAATCCAAAGCAACCAGGGGGCAAGAAGAAAGGGAAAAATAATAAGAAGAAATAGGAAAATTCACCTCCTGAAAAATCTTCTGAGAACCCTACTGGGCAAAAGAAACCTCGTCAACCATGTTACATATGTAACGAGGACCATTGGATGAAGAATTGTCCACATCGAGTTGAGGTTACGAAACTTTTAAAGACTTCAAGTACCTCAGCAGTGTTGACTGATCCGTTTCTGAGCCCAGAAACCAATCTGGTTGCTATCGATCATGCTTCTACATCCCAAGTTCTTATGCTATCCATCTCAAAATAGAAAAATCATGCTTTGATATCGACAAGGAATAAATATTATGGGAATCCACAGTCATCGAACAACATGGCTACAGATCAACCCAGTAGTTCGACAAAAAATTCACCAAAAGTTGTTCCACCCATTATTCCTGAATTAACTATAAAGCCACCAAAGGGAGTCGTACATAAATCCACATTTAATCCTCGTGCACGAGCTGCACAAAATTATAATGTAGTGGAGGATCTGGCACAATTTCCATTCGCTATGTCGACACTTGAAGTACTACAGAATTGCCCCTCCCAAAAGCAGGCTTTGTTATCAGCAATAGGTGGGATTGACCTAGTGGATTCCAATCTTGTGGCCTTCAAACATAAAGGATATACACCTCAATTACCAGCCCAACTCGCTTTCCTTATACAGGTGAAATCCCTCAAAAAAACTGTTCATCGAACAATCATTGATGAGGGGGCATCTACCTGTATTATGTCAATGAGTTGCTAGAAAACTTTAGGTTCACCACCCTTGTTGCGATAATCAATGACATTAAAGGCATTTGATGGAAGAACATACATGCCATACGGGATTTTAAGTAACTTGCAAGTTGAACTGGGGGGCAAGACAGTAGAAATTGAAGTTGAGGTCATTGATGGAAACCTTGATTACAATATCTTAATGGGAAGGCCCTGGATTTATGCTATGGCTGCCATTGTGTCTACATATTTTAGAAAGATTGCATTTCCCTTCCAAGGCAGAATTACAATCATTGACCAACTAGCCTTTTTTCCCAACAGTTCACAAGCTAGTGGAAGCATTCCATTGATCCATGGAAACTCTCAATCACTTCAAAATGTTGGAGTAGGTCTCCTAAAAGACCCTTCATTAATGGGTACTTTTTCCCTCCGCCTCCACCTGGACTTGCGGAAGTGGCCACAATGGAAACCTGTCATATGATCTCTTCTACATCATCTAAGATTAAGAAGAACTCTGACCATTTTGATAGTATGGATCATCGTGAGGTGTTGCCCCCAAGCCCCATAGAATCTTTGTAGCAATAAATTTTCTGGGCCTGGGCAGCGAACCCAAATCAACACTCAGTGAGTGTTTGGATAGATAGGTCTCTAGAGTATGGTACCTCTTCCGATCCTTGGTCTCGTATACATTCTACAAATGAAGGAATCATTCATAGAAGAAACGTCATGGGAAGATTACCACCATCGTTCCCACCTTCAAGATAACAATGAAGATTATTCAAGCGACCTTAACCATCTATCAGTTTTTTATTTTCTATCAAATACTATAAATACAGTGGATTCCGAGTGAAATCTGTCCAATATTGAAGAAACTATAACCATTAATATCTCGACCAAACCTAATGTTGTAGAGAATATTCATGTTGGCAAATCATGTTCTTCATCAGAACTGGAAATTTACTGCGCTCTCTTTCGCGAATTCAGAGATGTCTTTGCATGGTCATATGAAGAAATGCTAGGCATTGACTCGAGAATTGTTGAACATGAAATAAATATGTATCCAGATGTCAAACTAGTACGACAACGACTTCGACCTATTCATCCAAAGAAAGCCGCTGCCATTAAGGCAGAAGTTGAAAAACTTTTGCATGCTGGTTTCATTTACCCTATTCCTCTCACTGATTGGGTATCGAACATTGTTCTTGTAATGAAAAAACAAGGAACAATTAGAGTGTGCATTGATTATAGGGATGTAAATCAAGCATGTCCAAAGGACAACTATCCTACACCCTTCATTAACCAGATAATTGATGAATGTGCCGGATGCTAAATATTTTCATTCATGGATGGATTTTCTAGATACAATCAAATCAATATTTGCCCACAGGACCAGTCAAAGACTACATTTATATGTCCGTGGGGAAAATTCTCCTACCGTAAATTACCTTTCGGTTTAAAGAATGCAGGGGCAACTTTTCAGAGGGAAATGAACTAGGCCTTCCATGACATCAAGCACATCGTTCAACCGTATCTCGATGATCTACCGGCTCATTCGCGAAAGCGGACTGATCATCTGCAGCATTTGAGAGCCATTTTTCTACGTTGCCGACACTACAAGATAAGACTCAATCCATAAAAGTGTGTGATTTGTGTTGGTTCCGGTCGATTACTTGGTTTTGTAGTTTCTAAAGACGGAATTCGACTCGACCCATTTAAGGTTCAGGCAATCCTTGACATGCCTCCACCTTCAAATTTGCTTCAGATTCAGAAACTCCAAGGGAAAGCTAACTTTCTGAGGAAGTTCATTCCACATTATGCCAAACTCGGTAGTTGTTATACACGTCTTTTGAAAAAAGAAGTACCCTTCAACTAGGATCAGGTTGCGCAAGCTTCCTTTGATGCTTTAAAAGGTTCCCTGATAAAAGCATCATTAATGTATGCTCCTGACTATCAAAAAGATTTTAACCTGTATCTCACCACCGCAGATACAACCATCGCTATAGTTTTAGTTCATGAAAATGACGGAATAGAACATCCTATATATTATTTAAGTCAAAACTTAAATGATACAGAAACCAAATACTCCTATGTTGAAAAGCTGGCTTTAGCAGCTGTTCAAGCAATATAGAGATTTCGACACTATATACTCTTTCACAAAACTACCATTGTGTCAGATTGTAACCCTATGACCTACACTCTGTCGCGTCAATTACTCAGGGGAAAATATTCCAAATGGATAGACATTTTGCAAGAGTTTGATTTGGAATTCACCAAATCCAAATCAAAGAAGTCTCTCGTCTTCGCGAAGTTACTTTGTGACCTTCCATCATCATCCAATGATTTAACATCTAAAGCATCAATCATGGATGAGACTCTGTTTCTGATGTCATCAAGTGATCCGTGGTATGGAGATATATTGATCTATCTCCAAACCTAAACATTTAGGCCAAACACCTCTCGCTCGGAACAATGGCGTATTTGATACCAAGCCAAAGATTACATGATCGTTGGTGATACACTTTACTATCGTGGTGTCGATACAGTTCTGCAAAGGTGCCTCATGCATGAGGAGGCTGAAAAAGCTCTGAATGACTATCATTCAAGTGTGTGTGGGGGGAATCTATCTAGTTACGCTACTACACAAAATATCTTACGAGCTGGTTACTTTTGGCCCACTATACTCAAAGATTACATAATTGCAGTCAGAAGTTTCCATGCTTGTCAAATTTTTTATCGCAAAACGAGATTACCACTCACACCACTACATCCAGTAGTTGTTGTTGGGCCCTTCGCTAAATGGGGAATTGATTTCATGACATGCAACCCCACCTCGGCCGAGGGGCATTGGTATATTATAGTCATTGTCAACTATTTTAAAAAATGGGCTAAGGCGATGCCTACATTAAACAACAGTAGCAAAACGGCTGCTCTTTTCTTTTTTAATCATGTAGTCTCTAGATTTGGTGTTCCACAGGCGATAGTCACAGATCATGGATCACATTTTTGCAATCACATGATGATTGAATTGACTTCCAAATTAGGGCTGTCCCATGACAGTTCTACTCCATATTATCCGCAGGCTAATGGACAGGTTGAAGCAATCAACAAGGTCCTAAAGCGCATGTTGCAGAGAATGATTGGAGTCCACAAACGGAATTGGCATTTAATCCTATACTCAGCTCTGTGGGCATATAGGACTTCGGTGATAAATGCAACTAGATTTATGCCTTTTCAGTTGGTGTATGGTCTGGAAGCTGTCTTACCAATTCAGTGCGAAATTTCGTCTCTCAAGCTTGCAATTGATCTACCTCCTGAAACTTCTGAGGAAGAGGCTCATTTCTTGGAACTAATCCACCTGGATGAAACCCGTCGTGATGCCGCATTGGCTAACGAAGCACATAAGAAACGTGTCAAGGTGCAATTTGACAAAAATGTCAAGCCTCGTGTCTTCTCAGAAGGTGGCCTGGTCTTGCTTTACGACCAGGACTCTAACAAATTAGGAGCAGGTAAATTTGAACCATTATGGATGGGCCCTACATTGTTAAATGAGTATTGACAAAATAAGCCTATGAGTTGGTCGATTATGATGGGATTCCACTATCGCAACCCTGAAACGGGTTGTATCTTAAGCGTTACTATGCTTGACTAAGTGTAGTAAACTCATTGTAAATATGCTTTTATTGCATTTTTTGTGTTTTCTGTTATAGTTTTCATTTTGGTTAGGTAATCCACTTTGCATTTGTTACAGATGTCAAACTTTTTGGAACCATTCATTGAGTACACTGACGGAGCTAGTCGTAGAACGCATAACCTATCTTTTGCAGCCTGGGCCATTTTCACTCCAAGTGGCGATTTAGTGAGTTTCATGGGGATATGTATTGGTCAGTCGATGAACAACATCACTGAATATACCGTGTTGATTGAAATTCTCTCTGATGCCATTTCACGTGGCATATGTTGACTTATTGTCAGGCTAGACTCACAGCTCGTCATTCTACAGCTTACTGGCATTTATTCCGTTTGGAACCCAACTATTTATCGCATGTTCCTAAGAGTCAGAATTTTGGAAAGACATTTTGATTCTATTTAATATCAACACATTTCCAGAAACTTAAATGCATTGACTAATTCATTAGCAAACTATGTGTTAGATAGACATTTGCAACAATCGTAAAGAAAGCATTTTACATTAACATTTGCATCAGGATTGCGTAACTTAACCAAAATAAAACTCCGAAAATAAAAAATATATAACTGTTTATATTTTTTACAAAATATTTTGTGTCCAAGAAAAAATCGGTCGCATGACCAAGAAAGTCAAAAATGAATGCAAGGAAGCATCCTAGACTAATGATGCTGGTGATAACATGTCATCGCCTATGCAATCATGCGCAAGAGCCTGGTCCATCGACTCGGCACGCCAATAGTATGGCACTGTAACCTCAAAGGTAACTCATCAGTCCTGACATCCTGAATACCGAGAGTGAGGCCCTCGACCTGATCCTGTAGCACTGTCAAGGTCTCTGATATGTCCAAATCTTGAAGGATGGCCCTCCCTATAGCTTCTCCTGCTGGAGCGTCAGCTGCGCCCGTGGGCATGTCGCTGGTCGCACTAGCCCAATATCTGCACACACATATGAGTTTGATTAGTCTTTATAACATTATAAAACACAAAAACATTGTAAAACTAATAAACAAAGATGTGGTCAAATCATTTTACCTATAGCACTCCACTGCTTGCCAGCTGGTAACGCCAAATCCGGGTCGCCTCGGAAATCCATCTCGGCGTATGAATTCTGTGCAAAGACCATCTCCTGATGGTCAAACCACTCAAGAAAGGCATCAGAGAAGGAAATTTGTGACTGACAGGCATGTCTGTCCATGAGATCAACCCATCTCTGCATCTGTGGTTCCCTCAGTGTTGGCAATCCTAGTGAAATGTTTCGAGGCTGCATCAGTGGAATCCTCTCCAAAGCGAAAGCAGTCAATATGGAACCATATCCAAAATTCTGGGATCTTCCGTTCTTTACTTTGGAGAGCTGCTCTTTTATGACAGGAAGTACTGCCCCACACCAATTGAACACCTTCGGTTCTAAGCATTCCAGGGCGTACTGCATGTAAGATCTGTTTGCTAAGTGTAAAGCCATGCTGCCAGCCAGTCTAGCGAAAGCAAATAAAATGGTCCTCAAGGGCCGATCAGTGACATCTCGGATATTGATCCTGCTAGGCTAAGATCCATCTCTACAGGATTGATGAATGTAATATTTCACAGATTCACCCCCACGGGCAAATCCCACTAGTGAAAGAGAGGCACCACACCTCGATAACCCCTTCATAAAGTAAATATCCTCGACTATCAATGGAATAGATTTGCCTCTGATTTGGAAAACCTGGTCGATCGGATCCCAAGCATCGAGAAAATACTGCAACAAACTGATCTGTTGCCTCATGTTGGATATGCGGAAGAACTTTAGAAAACCGCAGTTTCGTAATGCAGCAACTATGCCCTGGTCGTGTAAGGCAATCATGTCCTCTTCTTCATGTTCACGTTCATGCCATGTGACAACCATCTTGATCCAACAAAAATCTAAAATGCAAACAAGAGATGAGTTAGGATCCAAATTTGAGCAAAAACAGGGAAAAATTACATGAAAAATCACTGTATAAAGTTTCCTTTCTGCGCCCATCGCACCCTGCCTTTGAGCAAGGTGAGATGCACACTGACTGGCCAGTGAACAACTTAGTATGCATTGCTCCTTTTGATATAGGCTAGGTGCAATGATGGGAGAACGAATTCTTCAAACCCCAGGGGCCCAGAAACATGGAAAAACTTGCTCAAAATCAAGAAAAGATGGAATGAAAATGAAGAGCTCAGGGTTAGCTCCTACCTGGTCCTGACGGCATGGAGAATAGTCCACCAGATCTCTCGAAATCAATTGATGAAAATTGAGGGGGAAAACCACTCCAGAGCTCCAAAATCCCAAATTTGAAATGAAATGATGAAAATGAAAGGTAAAACCACTTTTTATGTTTACTATTCACGTACTTCAAGTAAAATGTTAGTTTTAATTCATTTTTCGTACATATATATGTATTTCTAATCAATTTGATGGAGTGATTGAGCAGGTTAAACGACCGTCGAAAGAATCTCATGTGATAAACAGTAAATTGAACATCTTTGACCACTTCACTGAGCATAGTTTCTGCAAGGTTCAAGCTCGTTAAAAAATGAACCCGCTCCCAAACTGAGCATAGTTTCCGCAAGGTTCAAGCTCATTAAAAAATGAACCTACCTTCGGTAAATAACCTTCATGATTGCCATTACATCAGCCTTTTGAGCCTTGGTTGTGTTCCTGCCATCACCTCCATTCTTTTGGCCGATCATACGCTTCCACTTGATTGTTTACCCTTTTGAGGAACAGCTGTGATGAGTGGTCCTATTAGCCACCCTCTTCACATCACCATGTTTTGAGAAGTTCCAAGATTACCTAGAACCAGTTGCTACCCCGAATACCACTCGTTCCTAAAAAACGAGTCCTCTTTAAACCCTTTTCAGACTCGTTAACTATGAAATATTGTTGAGCTATTGGCCTTTCCAGCTCGTTAAAGTAAGGGGAAGTGCCATCCCTCCTGTATATTTTAATCTTTTTCAAACCTGAGGGATTATCTCATGAAAAAGTTCGAGTGCTTGTCTTTTTCGGCTCGCTAAAGTGATTGAAAAGTCATCCCTTTCGTATTATTTTATCCTTTTTTGGACTTAAGGGATTATGCTACGAAAAAGAACTACTGGAGTTTCCTTTTCATCCCTTTTCAAACTCTCTAAACATGAAAAGGACCAAGTTGTCTTTGTCGTTAAACTCGTTAAAACAATAGCGACAAAATTGTCCACCGAGACAAGAACGAGTTTCACTATCGCTAGGCTTGCTAAAACATAGCGAAAAGTTCGCCGGAAGGGAAAATTATAGAACAAGCATATGTTATCCTCCTCAAGCTTGACAAAAATAAAGAGGTACTGGTCAGCAATGGTTGGGGAAAAAGGGAAGAAAACTTGAAGAATTTTATTGGTAGCAGGTCGCTCTTGAACATGACATTTTCAATCCATCGCCATCATTGAGTCAGGTTGGGTTATTTCGTTCACCGGTCATATCACCATTGGTCCTCCACACCATCCATTTTTTGGGGTTAACGCTACCAATCCATCTCAGTGTCGTCGATATGTTCAAGAGAAGTCATTCAAAGAATTCACCATCCAGTTAATGTCTCATCCACTGCAGTACCTTCACCCCCCATTTTTCATGATCGCCATTCCTGAACCTCATGTCATCAAATCGTTTTCAACTCCAGAAAATCATTTACCTCATTTCGTGTCTTCTTGTTGACATCAACTCATTATCCAAGAAGTTGACTTAGAAGCAACCCTTTCAGTACTTTGAAGTTTGCATGCCTCAACGGCAAGTTTCTGACTTCCAGTGACAGGTTGACATCAATGGCCTTCGACCGAAAGATTTTGCGTGGTGTTCGACATCAGATCATATATTTACACCATGTGAATTGTACTGTAGTACCTTGAGGGTCATTATCATTATCGGTGATTCCTCTTGCATCTGTTAACGGCTTACATTATTGGCTGGTAATCAGGCGATGTCTTTCCATGTTTGACTTCATGACATCTTTTCACATGGATCGACTTGTACATCAGGCAAAGATTGAACGAGTTTGAAGACCCCGGATCTAGTTTCATCCATCTGGGTTGCGATATATTCAAGAATATAAAGACATCAAATGTACACAGAAGTTGCACAGATGATCATCCAAGCTAGGAATCACTAGTCTGCAACTACAGACGATTATCTGTCCTATGTACATGAAAATGAATTTATAAAGCTGAGCATGGGAATGCCCACCTCAGCTAGATCATGAAAATAATATGATGATGATGTATTGTATTGTATCTTATACAGATCACCTTCCAGTTCAAATACCTCGGATCCGATTGATAAAGCATTTCACTCGACATCAAAATATTTACGACTTCATGCTTTAGGGGGCAGCTATTATAGACATATTTGGGCGTTGCAACCCCAATCTTATATGTCGATAAACCAAGGGCTCTTTAACCCCTAAAAGTGTTGTTTCATACCCTAAAGGATCATGGTCAACTGATTACATCATTCCCCAAAAGTTCCACCTAAAAAACCACTCTGAACTGGCCAAAACTAGACCATATTGACTACTCCACTATCAGGGTGCGATGCATAATGACTCCTACACTAGCCAGGTGCGATGCATACTAAAGAAGCCTTCTGTGGGGTGCAATGAGTGAGAATGGACAAATGTCCGAGACAGTTTACTAAGTGGATGCTCATGGAATCTTCTAGAAACTTCTCCTATGACACTTGCCTCTCTGAATTAGCCCAGGGATGAGTAAGATATTCAAGAAATCTCCAAGTGGAACCAAGAACAACAAGTGGAATGACACTAATCAAAAACCTAGAGATGACTCACACCCTTGCAGACATCTATAAATGGATCCCTCATCTGAGAGGTCTAGAGGCTGGAATTTTGTAATTTGTAAGGAAGTGATGATAGTTTGTATCTGAGAAAGAGTATTGTATTGTAGGGTGATCTTGCTTTTCATGAGGTGAAAAGGGCTTTGATGCTGGGAGGATGATGCTGGATCAGACCGTTGGGTTGTAATTCTCCCTTCTATTTTAATAAAGTTCTTTGAGTTTTCCTCCATACAATTGTGTATTTGTGAATGCTATTGTATGTTCAATGTATTTCTGATTCTGCATTGTTTATGATATAATAGATCGAGATGCTTTGATGGTGTTTTGTTACTTTGTTTCTACAGGTATTCTCTAAGCGGGACAAGTAGGAGAGGAGTTGCAAGCTCTATCAAGGGGGAGAGAAATCAAGCAAGGAGTCAAGCAGAAGATCCAGGTTGGTCCCTTTGCTTCTCTCTTATCTATCATACATAGAGGAAATCGCAAATTGCTTTGATTGTTTGTTTCTAGGATAGCTGCCAATCCTAGTGGGGCTAGTAGATCGAAAAGACACTAGTTTTCCCGAAAAAAAGAGGGAGTGTTGAAAATTGGCAACAAGAAAAATTGCTAAAAATAGAAGTGCTAAAAATAGCACTGCTAAACATAGCAGTTTGGGTATCAGTGCTGGATTGGGCAACAGGGAATGAAAAATGGAAGTGCTAAAAATAGAAGCTCTATTTTTAGCAGTGTAATGTGAATTCCTATTTTAGTCAGTCCCTGGACTAGACATAGGAAGTAAAATTTGAATTTGGTCTTACTAGCAGTTTGTAATATTAACTAATTAATTCTCCATGAGTTAATTAGTTAAGGAAAATCAAACTTGAAGTCTTTGTGAGAACATGCAATTATTTCTCCACTAATTGGGGAATGTGTCCTTGATTTGCTCCACTGATTAAGGAATTAAGGATGAGTTCTATATTGAGAGGATCAGTTGACTTAGTTTAACTTAGTCAAGTTCAGTTAGATTAATTCAACAAGTTGTTAAATTAATGAGATTCAGTTTGTTAATGCTTGCATGCATGTAACAATTGGTATTTTCAGGTAACTGAATATTATAGCTTAAATAACTCATGCATGTCAGTTCAGACAGAGACCCAGTTGAGATCAGAGAAGGGACAATGTACTATCAGTTGGATGAATATTTTTTCTATAAAGGAAGCTCATCCATGGTGAGGATTTATCTCCTTCAGGTTTGTGCAGTTAGATTAGAGGTTAGTGAGTGTGTGAAGAGGCCAATTCACACAGGTGGCAACGCTGGACCCCAGGGAAATTGCACAAGGAAATAGGAGACTTGGAGGGCAGAGGAGAAGGTTTGCGAGAAGCCTTTGACTGTCTATGAGCAGCAGAGGGATTGTACTGAGAGCTAGATAGCTTTCGAGCTAAGGCTTTATGTAATCCGAACTATATTTCCACTTGTATGAAAATACAGAGATGGGGTTTTAGGCAGGTGCTTTCCCCGGGTAAATTCTTTTGTGTTATGTGTGATTGATTCCTTCTTATCAGTTATATGTGTTCTTATTGATGTTGCTCATGGTTGATTAAGCTTCTGCTAAATTGTTTGTAGATGTAGATCAAGTTTTTTTCTTTTGTACATTGCATTACCAGGTGATCTACAGGTGGGAAATTTTTACATGGTATCAGAGCTAGCTGATTTGTAGAAAAAGTTCTGCATGGTATTAAAGCTAGCTGATTTGTAAAAAAATTCTACAAAATTCTACAATTGAGATGCACAAATCCAATTGGCATCTCCTTCTTTTTTCAGCTCTATGGGCTTACCAAACCTCGACTAAAGACAAAACTAGATTCACACCCTTTCAGCTAGTCTATGGTCTGGAAGCTACCTTACTGTTTGAATGTGAAATTCCCTCACTCAAATTAGCTATCGAATTACTCCCTGATACCTCACCTCAAGAGGAGTGTCTCCTCTATTCAGAATGACTGGATGAAACCCATTGTCTCGCTGTTTTAGTTATTCAAGCACAGAAAAAGCAAGTTAAATCCCATTTTCAATAGTTGGTCTCTCCTGTGCTTTTTCTGAGGGTGATTTGGTCTTGCTATATGACCAAGCTAACAATAAGCTAGGGATAGGAAAATTCGAACCCATGTGGCATGGGCGCTATATTGTCAAGTGTGTACTACAAAAAGGGGCCTCTGAGCTAACTCACTATGAGTGTAACCCTTTGCACAAGCCCCACAATGGGCTGTACCTCAAAAAGTATTATGCGTGAGTCGTCTCGCATGGTTACTTATGTACATAAGTGTGTTATTAATTTTTGTGTAGTTTGTTTTGGTGTGTTTTTTGAAGCAGCTTTCCTGCTTATTATGTCTTCACCTGATTTTCAAATGTATATCACTCCTTATGTCGGTTTTGTTGATGGTTCTTGTCGTAGTACCCAGAATTTATTATGCACAACATGGGCTATTTATGACCCTCATGGTGAGTTGATTGATTTCCAAGGTATTTGTTTGGTTCCAACAACTAATAACATTGCTGAATATAGCGCAATTCTCACACTCTTGTTAGAAGCTATTGCTCTTAACATTCGAAAGATGGTTTTAAACCTTGATCCGCAACTTGTTGTTCTTCAGCTCAATGGGGAATATTTTGTCAAAAACCCTCAAATATTGAGAATGTTTTTGTGTATTCATCCTTGGAAAGAAATTTTGATTATATTACATATCATTACATTCCTAGGCATATGAATACATTAACAGATGCATTGGCTAATTATGTTTTAGATAGACATTTATGCAATATGTGAAAAACATTATATCATAGTAAACATGAAATATAGTATATATATGTCGATAATGTCTAAGTGTAATACATCAAAATCCAAAAAATAATATATGTGTTCCAAGTACATCCATGGCTCGCACGCCTCAAAACTGTAAATGCTAACTACAGACTACTCTGCGTGATGCTCATGATAGCATGTTACTGCTCGCATTACACAAGTTAGTAATCGACGGATCTAATCTGACACTCCCACCGTGTGTCGCTGATAATGACGAGGAATGTTCTCGATCTGTGCATACTCAGGAATCCCTCTCATTAGGTTATCCAAATTTTGAGCAATCTCCTCTTCATTGTCAATTCTTTCCTGGTAAGGAGTGACCTCAAATTGCCAAGCCACGTGTCTCGCTATTGGGGACATCCTTGCTGGTCTCTCTGGTCCAACATCTGCAATTACAAAGTCAAGGTGTCACGAATACATATATTCAAAAATAATAAAATACCAAAAACAAAATTGTTTTCCTCACCTCCATCATCGAAGTCATATCCCTCCGGGAGTGGCGTGTCAAGATCACCATGGAAGTCAGTCTGTTGGGTCCCTATAATACTAGTGATTACCCCATTACTATTGTAGTTATACCCCTTATTTATATTGATGTACCCATGTAGTGCCCATATTGTTACTATTGTGCCACATAGAAGCCCACTATTGTTATTGTTGTGCCCTACAATATTATTGTTATGTAGGCTTTGATTGTATTGGGACCACTTAGACTCCTATATATAGAAAGGAGGTATTTTCATTTGTATCATCCAAGAATTTTTCATTTATGTAATGTAAAGGAGGTTGCCCCCTTGAAGAGGCTGAATTCTAAGGCGTGGATCTCTCTTTTCTATCTTTTTGTGAGCTGGTTTCATAACATTTGGTATCAGAGCTTTGGATTCTAGGGTTTCGCTGCTCCAAACAGGTCATCGTGGCATTTTCGCTATAACTTTTTTTCTGTGACGTTTCAGAAGTCGCAAAAAAAACCCATTTGAGAAGAATTGGCGCTGAACCTTGGGTTCGAATTTCAGAACGTTTCTCGTGATATTTTCGGAGATATGATCTGAGGAATTTGGTCTTTTTGCAGACTCCTGAATTACATTCAAAACAGGTGACCTGGGGAAATTCGTCATAACTCTCTATCTGAGGATCGGATTGAAATTTCGTAAAAAGGTACATAAATCGAACGAATGGTAGTTTCTTGTGGGTGAGTTTCAGATTCAAAGGTTGAAACAGTGACTCGTGGCACGTCGTACAAGTTCGCTCTACTGAACCAGTCTAAAAGCAAGTCACTGTGGGAGATTTCACATAACTCTTCCTTGGAGAATCCAATTTGGCTCAGACTTGTGGCATTGGAAAGAGGACGCAGAAGGCTACTACAAATAGCAATTTCAGAACTGGATGATCCGAAATCACAGAGATACATCAGATTCAATATCAGGCCTCTATAAAGTGAAAAAAGGTGTGTAGTTTTTTTTTAAATTTTTGTGTAAGCTTGGTTTAACGGAATTCAAAGGGCATAGTAAAGCATTATTATCGGTAACTGATGCCCCGAGGAAAGAAAATGCAAACACCTAGTAAGGAACCTGAAAGCTCTAGCATGACTCATGAAGAAGAGGAAGAAATGCTACATGATATATCAAAATTACAAGAACAAGTGCAACAAATGTCACGCTCACAAAAGCTAACAGAAGCTAAGATAAGTGGCGTGGAATCTAAGGTAAATGGCGTGGAATCTAAGATAAAGGGCATGGAAGCTAAGATGGATGGCATGGAGGCTAAGATGGATGGCATGGAAGCTAATATTGACGCTAAATTTGATGGCATGGATGATAAGATGGATGAATTGAAGAAGTTGCTACAAGAAAGGGTCACTAATGGTGAAAAGGTAGTAAAGGAAACTCATGATGAGAACAAAAGAAATGTTAATCATGATTCCATAGACTCTAATGTTGGATCAAAGACTCACCATGTTCCAAAAATCGATATGAGGAAGTTTGATGGCAAGGATCCTGCCACATGGATATTACAGATGGAGCAATTCTTCGATCTCAATAATGTGCAAAACACACAAAAGGTACGTATGGCAACTTTATATTTGGAACCAAATCAGTTTGTATGGTATCAATGGCTTTGTTCTCGTAAACAATTTATCACTTGGGCAATTTTTACGGAAGAATTGATAGCACATTATGAGGATACAAAAAGCAACACTTTTTTTAGCCAATTGATAATCTCAAACAAAAGGGTTCAATAATGGAGCACATTGAGGAGTTCCAAAAATTGAACATAAGGATAAAAGATATTCCAGAGGAGCATAGGATTGATGTGTTCATAGGGTCTTTAAAGGATAATATCCAACATGATGTGCGCCTTTGGGAACCTGATTCATTAGAGAAGGCATTCAGGTTAGCAAGAAAAATGGAAAGCAAAATTATGGCAACTAGGAAGCATACCATTCACAACTATAAAGATGGAAGTGTTGTTGCCCATAGTCTTCCACAACCTACAAGGTTGACACCACAACAATTGGAAGAAAAAAGAGCAAAAGGGCTTTGTTACAATTGTGATAGCAAATACACAAAAGGTCATAAGTGTGCTGAGAAGAAATTATTCTACATAGATTGTGAAGAGGAAGAAGAAAAGGAGCAAGAAAGGTCAAAAGAAGAGGATATATTCCAGGAACAAAGCCTAGATGAAGAACAAATAAATCCGACCATATCTTGTAATGCATTGGCAGGAATTACCACTCCTCAAACCATCAAGATAGAAGGACAAATCAAGAAGAAAAAGGTAATAGTGTTGATTGATTCAGGAAGCACCCACAATTTTATTCATTGTAGGGTAGCAAAAGAATTGAATTGCTTCCTATATCCAGCACCAGAGTGTCAAGTGATGATTGCAAATGGAGGAACAATAAATTTCTCTGGAAAGTGCCATAATATCAAGCTATCCATGGGAGAATATGTATTGACTAGCCCAATGCTTTCCATTCCAATGGGAGGTGCTGATGTTGTACTAGGAGTCCAATGGCTACAATCCTTGGGTACAATAGCTTTTAATTTTCAAGAACTTTTCATGAAATTTTATGTGGAAGGAAAGGAAGTTGAATTAAGGGTATTGCAGGGAAACCAGGAAAGATAATCAGCTCTAATGGTATGACAAAGCTTCTAAAAAAGGAGCAAAGGGGTGTAATTGCACAATTATGTTCGCTAGATGTTTCCACATTAGAATCATCTATTTCTCCAGATCTCCAAAAAGTCCTGGACAATCATTCCAAGGTATTTGAGACTCCCAAAGGTCTCCCACCTATGCGTGATCATGATCATGCTATTCATCTGATTCCAGGAAGTGTTCCTCCAAACATCAGGCCGTACAGATATCCCTATGTCCAAAAAAGTGAAATTGAACGTATGGTTGCAGAAATGCTAGAGGCTGGTATAATTCAACCGAGTCAAAGTTCTTTCTCTGCTCCAGTAGTATTGGTGCACAAGAAGGATGGATCATGGCGCATGTGTCCGGATTATAGGGAGCTCAACAAGCTCACTATTAAAGATAAGTTCCCCATTCCTGTCATTGATGAATTACTGGATGAATTGCATGGATCAATTTACTTCACCAAGTTGGATCTTCGTTCAGGATATCATCAAATCAGAATGAAGATTGAAGACATTCCGAAAACGGCATTTAGAACTCATGAGGGTCATTATGAATTTTTGGTCATGCCTTTTGGCCTTACCAATGCACCTTCAACATTTCAAGGTTTGATGAATTCAATTTTCAAACCATTCCTTAGAAAATTTGTGTTAGTATTTTTTGATGATATACTTATCTACAGCAAGTCTTGGAAGGATCATGTTGAACATGTTGACAGGGTGCTACAACTATTGGAGGAGAAACAATTATATGCCAAAAGATCCAAATGTTTCTTTGGAGTCCAGGAGGTGGAATATTTGGGTCATATTGTATCTCATGAAGGAGTTAAGGTAGACCCTAGCAAAATTAAAGCCATTAAGGAATGGAAAATCCCCACATCCATAAAGCATTTGCGAGGATTTCTTGGGTTGACAGGGTATTATCGCAAGTTTGTTAAGAATTATGGGAGAATAGCAGCACCTCTAACAACATTATTGAAGAAAGATGCATTTTCATGGACTCCGGAAGCAACAAAGGCCTTTGAACATCTTAAAGAGGCAATGTGCCAAGCACCGGTCTTAGCTACACCGGACTTCACAAAAACCTTTATTGTGGAATGTGATGCTTCAGGAAATGGAATTGGTGCTGTTCTAATGCAAGATGAAAGACCCATTGCTTTTGAAAGTCGTCCAATCAAGGGAAAGTTTTTAAGAAAAGCTATTTATGAGAAGGAAATGTTGGCAATACTCCATGCACTTAAGAAATGGCGACCCTACCTAATGGGAAGACACTTCAAGGTAAAAACAGATCATGATAGCCTTAAATACTTTTTAGAACAAAGATTATCCTCTGAAGAGCAACAAAAGTGGGTCACAAAGATGTTGGGTTATGACTTTGAAATCATCTACAAAAAGGGGAAGCAAAATGTGGTGGCAGATGCACTCTCAAGAAGGATGAGGATGTGGAAGCATTGTTGTGCGCTATTTCTATTATCCAACCAGATTGGATAAATGAAGCAAGGGAGGAATGGAAGAATGACGAAGAAGTGTGGGCACTTATTCGAAAGCTACAACAAGATTCCAGTACGTCTGATACATTTAGCTGGAAAAATGATTCGTTATGGTACAAAGATCGCTTATACCTCTGTAAGAATTCCCAGCTAAAAAAAAGATTCTTATGGAATTGCACACTTCTCCCTTAGGAGGGCACTCAGGATTTTTAAAAACTTACCACAGGGTTAAGAAGGAATTTTTTTGGGATGGCCTTAAATCAGATATTCAAAAGTTTGTGGCAGAATGTTTGGTTTGCCAGCAAAATAAAGTTGAAACAATTAAGACACCGGGTCTATTACAACCTTTATCCATTCCAAGCCAACGTTGGGAGGAGGTTTCAATGGATTTTATCACAGGTTTACCCAAGTCTGAGGGAAAGAGTGTCATCATGGTGGTAGTTGACAGACTTACCAAGTATGCACACTTTTGTGCATTATCACATCCATTTAAAGCCAGTACAGTTTCTACTGCATTTATGGAAACAATTCAAAAGCTACATGGAAACCCAAAGATTATTGTAAGTGACAGAGATCCCATTTTCACTGGAAATTTTTGGACAGAATTATTTTCTTGTCTTGGTACTCAGTTAGCTCATAGCTCATCTTATCATCCTCAATCTGATGGGCAAACTGAGATAGTAAACAAATGTTTGGAAGGATATCTTCGTTGCTTTGTATCTGATAAACAGACACAATGGGTCAAATGGTTGCCTCTGGCTGAATGGTGGTATAACACTTCCTTTCATACAGCAACAAAAATGACCCCATTTATGGCACTTTATGGGTATCAACCACCATCCATCACATCATATTTAAGAGAAAATTCTAAGGTTCAGGCAGTGGAACATCACATCGAACATCAACAACAAGTCCTCCAACTCTTAAAGGATAACCTTGTGTTGGCACAGAATAGAATGAAACAACAGGCAGATCAACATCGCAGTGAAAGAAGTTTTGATGTAGGTGATTGGGTATTCCTACGGCTACAACCATATAAGAAAATGTCCCTCAAGCAAGCTAAGAAGGATAATAAATTATCACCAAAGTATTATGGTCCGTACAAGGTGTTGCAAAAGATTGGTACTATGGCATACAAATTGGAGCTTCCTGCAGCTTCTCGATTGCACCCAGTTTTCCATGTTTCATGCTTAAAGAAGGTTATAGGCGACAAGCTCCCTGTTCAAACAATATTGCCAGAACTTGACGAAGAAGGAAAAATTATATTGGAACCGGAAGCAGTTATAGAAACAAGAACTCGACAGCTACGAAATCGATCAATTTCAGAGTACCTTATCAAGTGGAAGAACTTATCCGCTGAAGATTCCACATGGGAGGATGAGAATTTTATGCAGAAGTATCCTGAACTACTCAAGCGTTGAGGACAACACTTTTTTGAAGGAGAGGGGCATGTTGGGTCCCTATAATACTAGTGATTACCCCATTACTATTGTAGTTATACCCCTTATTTATATTGATGTACCCATGTAGTGTCCATATTGTTACTATTGTGCCACATAGAAGCCCACTATTGTTATTGTTGTGCCCTACAATATTATTGTTATGTAGGCTTTGATTGTATTGGGACCACTTAGACTCCTATATATAGAAAGGAGGTATTTTCATTTGTATCATCCAAGAATTGTTCATTTATGTAATGTAAAGGAGGTTGCCCCCTCGAAGAGGCTGAATTCTAAGGCGTGGATCTCTCTTTTCTATCTTTTTGTGAGCTGGTTTCATAACACAGTCTTGTTGTACGGTCAATCCCCCACAACGATCAACTATCGTCTAAGCCACTTAAAGAAGGTAGGCCTGTAAGAAACTTTTTGGCCCCCTCCAGATCTGGGCATGAGCTCGCTCCATCAAACCATTCTTGGATCTCGTGGTATTGGGGGTTCACCTCCACCATTTGATAATGGAATAGTGGGATTCATTCCAAGAAGAAGGTTACTAGGGCAGAGCCATATCCAAATTTCCTCAAATTCCCTGCTTTGCATTTGCATAGTTTCTGCTTCATGTTTAGTTTCATTGCTTCCCCTTAGTTGAAAATAGTGGGTGCCATGCAGTCCAAAACATATTGGAAGCGAGATTTGTTGGACTCATGTAGTGCCTGAGCCTCATCTACTCGGTTGATGGTAAAAAGTATCACCTTCAATAGAATATCATTTATTGTCATAATATTGATCTTTCCACTTGTAGATTTCAGAGCTCCTGGCCAATGTTGGGCAAGCATCATGTTTACGCTTGCCCCAATAGGCCTACCTCCATGCAGTTGGACTAGTTCCCCTCTGCGAGATAGTCCAGTAATGAAATAATGTTTGAAGTCTCCAACTCCAACTCTTGGTCATGAACCACAAATACCTCATGTCTGATATCCCATAGCATTAGGGACTGCAATAGTTCACGTTGAGTCCGCAGGCCTAGCGTTAGAATGAACTTGAGGAGCCCATAGTTCCTCAATGCGTCAAGATAGTTTAGATCCTCCAAGGCCGTTTGGTATATTATTTCATGTTCACGTTTGTTCCACTCAATCACCATTTTCTCGCCTTGATTTTCCTGCAAACACTCCACATTTAACTCAACATCAGTTCTTGAAAGGGAAAATTTTGATTTCAAACATCGAATTTGAGCGGAAATCACAATTTTTTGGTTCTCTGCACTGGCGTGACTATTCTTAAAATAGGAGCACCGATGATGTGAGACCCTGTGTTAAAATATGGTGATCGGCGCGATCCTGTGCCCGGATCCTGTGCCAACCATCGATGATTTTTTTTTTTTGTAAAAAATCCCTCAGATCCACTAAAACGAGGGTTAAATGCTTAAAAAAAGGGTCATGGCTCTTACTTGCAATGAATGGTTTGACGATTGGCTTCTTGGATCCGCAACAATCTGCTTGTAAAGATCTAGGGAAAAAGTGGGTAAAAAACGGCTCAAATGAGCTAAATGAGCTAAATGATAAAAATGTTTTACTTTTTTCCATTTTTATAAACTTTTGACAGTATTTTAGGGTTTTAAAAGTATTTTTTCACCATTTTTCCTTAGAAATGGATAATGCGTTTGCTTCTTGTGCAACGACAGGTGATGGTTTGCCAGTGATGATGCAAAACTAGAGTGGTATTTAAGCTCTTTTCCCAACTCATAAAAAATGGAAATGAAAAGATTTCCGAGTATTTTTTACTTTTTGACTCGTTAAAGTAAACAAAAAAGGGGATTCTACTTTAAGCTCTTTTCCGACTCTCAATACAAAAAAAAAAAATCTGAGTTGTTGTCTTCTTGACCTCATAAACAGTTCTGAAACATCGTTTACCTAGTATACGTTTACCCGTTTTTCAAGCTAGAATAAACTATTTATGAAAATGGTACTCCTTGGTTGACATGGCCAAGAGGTTCTCTCGAGTATTGTTTTCTACCTCTTCGGGCTCGAGAGACAACTTTACAAAAATGGACCTTTTGGAGTTTTCTTTTTCATGTCTTTTTCAAACTCTCTAAACATGAAAAAGATACCAAGTTTTTCCTTTGTCGGACTAGTTAAAATTTAACAACATCGGATTTGTCACCATGACAGATGTGAGCTTCTCCTTCCTAGGGCTTGTTAATCTTGCTAGGTCAAATGCATCCGAAGGATGGACTTATCTTATAAGCATATGTGTCACCTTCAAGCTTGTGATAAAAAATAATTGGGGTGCCTTCCAGGAATGGTAGAGGAAATGGAAAAATTTTACTAATTGTGTTGGCAGCTTGTCACTCTTGAACATGACACTCTTTTGCTTCATGTCAGGTTGGGGTATCCTCACTTCATCATTGACCTTCCTCTATTTGGTTCATCTACTTTTTTCCTTTCCATTTTATCTTCACCACATCATCATGACCTCCAATCCTATGGATCCAAAGAGCTACCAAACTCCGGAGTCATGTCACCGATATGTTTAAGTGTTAATCCTTCTGCAAGTTACACTCATTCCTGATTCTTTGTATCATCCATAATCATTGCATCCCATTGTCTCAAGTCGATGATGTGGGATACATCATGGCCCTCCTTCGAAAAGGTCACTTCCTGTCGACTTCAACTCATTATCGAGGAAGTTGGCCGAGAGCCTCGCTTCTAGTACCTTAGAGCTTGCATGCCCTAATGGAAAGTTCTTCACACTTGATGACATGTTCTCGTCATTAGCCTTCTATCGAGTGACTTCACAGGTGTTCAAATTCAGTTCCTTATTCAAACTCTGTGAATTGTGTTGCTGGTACCTTGAGAGCCATTGTCATTATTGGTGGTTTCTCTTGTGCTTGTTAATAGTTCACATCATTGACCAGTAATCAAGCGATGTTCTAGTGTGTTCGACTTCGACACATCTACTCACATGCTAGAATTTGTACTTTGATCGGTTCATGTTGGAGCGCAAGACCCTGGGCTCAGATTACCAAAGTCCAGGTTCCGAGGTGATGTGACATGATCATGCTTCCATACATGTCCCTTTCAGATGGATGGATGTGACAATACCATGAGCCTGTTATATGTGATCCTTCTCATTATTGGATAGCTGCGATCATACCTTGGATCCATTTACATGATATTTTTCTTGATCGCTGCATCCATACAATGATGTATCTTTTATCAGAGATTTCAGTGATGTATATGTATCTATGCTTGCTTGCAGGTTTTCCAATGACAGTTTCCAGTTCCATGCATCTACTCATAAAGCATTTCACCCCTCACACTTATTCGGCCTTCATTCTTTAGGGGGCATTTGTTACACAACATTTTGTCACTGTCCCTGTACTCCCCGTTCCTCAATCTTGGAGGACCTCCACAGTGACCCTAATGTGTTTCCCTATCATGAAGAACATGTCTTTACATCACTCTTCATCTGTGGAACATTTCCCTCTTACATCATTTCCAAAGAATATTCCTTCAAACTCAGTTTTCAAGGCCAGTGCTATCCCTCAGTTTCCTCCCCACACTAATTTGCAGAGTTTAACACTAAACCTAGCATCGATCAGCATTCGTATCCATCCATCACCCGTGCCGATCTTCTTTTGGAAAGTTTTTAAAAATGGAGTCGAAGGTTCTAGGTCTAGAAGCTTCGTGAATGGAAGTCTGGTAAATGGTTAGTCAAGATAGAACCAAGAGAGACTATTTTGGCTCCTTTCCCCTATTAAAATGGAACAAACTGAAAGGGATAAGATCTCTCCCACAATAGGAGGATCCGTGTTCCCTCTCTCAAGCTATATAAAATTATCCTTTTCAAACCTCAGCTAGCTATTGAAAGGGCTAGAACAATCTGCAAAACTTGATAGCCAAAAAAACTCTTGATAGCCTTAGCCTTCTAGTTTGTGCTTGTAAAGGGGGAATAAGTTTTTAGTTTGTTTGGTTTGGAGAAAAGAGGAAGAAGCCTTGAACTTCCATATTTTTAGGTGAATCATGAGATGCTAATAGTGGTGCTGGAACTTGGACACGTCGAAGGAAACCTACAATGCTAAGGCGAAGGTTGTACTTTCCTTTTTGTCATAATAATACAACTGGTATCCTGTTTCTATATCAATTGCATATGGCATTTGGTAGTTTAATACTCCTTAGCCTCTTAAGTAGGTTGAATCTATTGTATGCTATCATGTGTGCTTTGGTTCCTTTCCTATCTATTTCATGTGCTTGATTGACATTAAGGAGCTGATCGTTGGAGAAAAGACACAAGGACTTCATCAAAAAAAGATAAGCGATACACGAGGTAGGATCTTATCCATTCTCAATCTAAGGGAACTTATGTTATATTGTCCTATTTATGGCTAGACCCTCTCCACTGGGCTAAAGGTATTGTCTTTGTCCAAAGATTCTCTCTGTGGATAAAGACAATCCATCTAGCCCAAGGGAGAGGGTCTAGCCACAAACAAGACAATCTGACATAAGTTCCCTTAGATTGAGAATGGATAAGATCCTACCTCTTGTATCTCTAATCCTTGTTTGATGAAGTCCTTGTGTCTTTGCTCCACTGATCAGCTCCCTAATGTCAATCAAGCACCTGAAAAAAATATACAAGGAACCAAAGCACACATGATAGCATACAATAGATTCAACGTACTTAAGAGGCTAAGGATTATTAAGCTACCGAATTCCATATGCAATTGATATAGGAAACAAGATACTGGTTGTATTATTATGACAAAAAGGAAAGTATAACCTTTTCCTTAGTGTTGCAGGTTTCCTTCGGCGTGTTTGGGTTCCAGCACCACTGTTAGCATCTCATGATTCACCTCAAACAATGGAAGTTCAAGGCTTCTTCCTCTTTTCTCCAAACCAAACAAACTAAAAATGTATTCTCCCTTTATAAGCACTTTATAAGCACAAACTAGAAGGCTAAGGCTATCAAGAATTGTTTTGGCTATCAAGATTTTGCAGATTATTCCAGCCCTTTCATTAGCTAGCTAAGATTGGAAAAGGAGAAGTTTATATAGCTTGAGAGAGGGTACATGGATCCTATTATGGTGGGAGAGATCTTATCCCTTTTGGTTTGTTCCCTTTTAAGAGGGGAAAGGAGCCCAAAACAGTCTCTCTCATCTCTATCTCGACTAGCTATTTACCAGACTTACGTTCACGAAGCTTATAGACCTGGAAGCTTAGACTCCATTTTTAAAAACTTTCCAAAAGAGGATCGACGCATTTAATGTATGGATATGAGCACTGATCGGCACTAGGCTCAGTGTTAAACTCTACAAACTGGCACGGGGGAGAAACTGAGGGATACTACCGGCCTTGAAAAATGAGTTTGAATGAATATTTTTGGAAATGATGTAAGAGGGAAATGTTCTGCAGATTAAGAGTAATGTAAATACATGTCTTCATGATAGGAAAACACATGAGGTTCATTGTGGAGGTCCTCCAGGATCGAGGAATGGGGAAGTACAGGGATAATGACAAAATTCTGCATAACAAGGTATAATGATGTATTTTTCCATGTACATGCCTTCTTTTGATGAGATTAATAAAGAGGCATCCCCACTATTGAAGCAGAGCCTGGAGACATAGTCCACACTAGAAAAAATCTATTATCAAACTTTTGTGTGCATTTTCTTTATGGTCTCCTTTATGTTGTGTCTTCTTTAAGTGTTTTAATCCATGGTTTTTACATCCTCTTTCATGCAATTCTACTAACATGAACCGAAGAAAATATCTTAGTTAATGTCGGTAAATCAAATATTTCACATCAATTTTGGCATCAAAGAAATCTTCTTGCTAATGTAAATTGCAAGTATGAATGAGAACCAAATATTAGACGTGCAAAATGAGGAAGGAAAATGGAAAATGATAAATATTTCCGTCAAGCCTTGTAGAAGATGATAGACATGGTAGACAAATTGTTTGCATAGTATGAGAATAAATTGGCAAAGAAGGAAACGAAGAAGAAAGAGAAAGCAAACAATGCTTCGGTAAAAGAAGGAGAACCTAAATCTCCATATTCAAGTGAATGTTCTTCTTCTTCCTCTTATTGTTATCATTTGAATGAGGAGATCAACCAAATCACTCAAGCAAAGAATGTCGAAATGAGGAAAATTCTACAAGAAGAAGAAGAAGAGAAGAAAATATTGCATCTTCAATTAAGAGCCATGGAAGAGGCCTTGGAAAAGTTTAATTGCAAAGTGAAGTCATCATCACCCGCTCCAGAATCAACAACTGTGGTAAACGATGTCCATGATTCTTCAGTTTCATGCTCTCAATATGATGATGATTTTAGTGCATTTGAAAGACCCTCCAAAGTCGCATAAGTAAGGGATTTTGAGACAATGCAAGACGTTGAGAGCACATCGCAATGTTTCAGTGACAGTGAGCATTCCAAAGGAAGAGTTAGGGCAAGATCTCCTAACTAGAGCTACACCAAAGACAACTGTTCAAATAAGGTAAAGAAAGTTTGGAGGAAGAAAAACCATTGCCACCAATACAACAATGTTGGACATCATAGAGCCACATGTTGGAAGCTCCATCTGGGCTACACCTAAAGAAGGATCGGGAGCATATGAAATCATTTGTGAAGGAATTGGCTGATGAAACCTTTCAACAAGGTAATCAACTACAAGAAAATATCCCATTAACCTGTTTAGGTAAAAGATGAGTAAATTTTTTAATTATTTTATTATGGCCAGCATTATAAACTAGATTTGCGAAAATGTTTGTAAAAGTGATGAGGTGTATAACATCACTTATGAATGAAACATAATGATATTTTGGCCTTTTATTTCAATAGTATGGGGTATGGTTTTTTTTTTAAGCTTGACCATGAGTGTTTTATAATCTCTTGGATGGTATGGTCTTGTTTGGAATCTTACAAGTTGGACATGTGTTAACATATACATATTTTCTTATGGATACATGTGTTGGTTTCATCACTTACGCTCCAAAGTAAAAAGGTCAAGGAGAAGAAAGTGTGGCATGTAAGAGGAATATGTTATGCAGATCAATATGAAAATATTATTTATACTTTTGGTGGACCAAAAGTCCTTCAGTGGGGAGGAATGATCCAGGTGGCTCTCGAGAACCTCGAAAAAAAAACTTCAAATCTCAGCAAAACTAGCATCAAACAGAAGAGCTCATTGCAAGGTTTCCAATAATGCAAATGACGCCTCAATCTGAGTCCATATATGAATGTTATGCCCAGTCAAATTTTTGGTCAAACTTGGAAAATCCAAAGTCAAAGTCAACCTAGGGTGCCACATGGTGGCAAAGTTAGCAGTATTGGTGGGACCCGTAGAGATAATGTGGCAGCCCCAAGTGACATGGTATCACCACAAGTCAACACATAGAAAGTAGGTGGCATAGGTGGCATATGATGTGGACCAATGAGAGCCTGCCACATAACCAAATCACATGGTGCCACATGGCACCTCAAATTAGGCCCAAGTGGCATTGGAATGATGCAACCTCCATTTTTGTTTTATTATCATGGTTTTGAGAATCATTAGAATATGGACATACATTCACCATATATTATATGGTTGAAAACTATATTAAAGCCAAAATTGGACTTTAAAACTATATTAAATAAAAATTAGGAGTCCATGGTTTTTGAATCCAAAACCTCCCCAACAAAAAGTAACTAAATATATGCCAACCATTATGCCAATAACATACTTTGTATTGTTCACCCTCACACTTTGCTATAAAAATGCATTTGAATGGTTCAAGGGGAACCATGGAGAATGCATGAGAGAGGATGGTGCACGCAAGTTGATGTATGCATGAATCACAAGAAGATGCTAGGAATACTGCCAAAGCATATATTACAGAATATTCTTTAAAGCAATATTAAACAAAATTTATCCTGAAAGGCATCTTCAACATGTTTAATATACTTATGATGCAATTCATTAAATTTATGTACAAATACCTTTATATGTGGTGTCTTTTCTGGTTACTTTTTGGTTAAAACATCTTCCACTTCTTTAAGAAGTTTTGTCCATTCCTTAATGAAGTTCTCCTAAAAAAACATTTTCAATTAATTCCAATTTGGAATGGTGAAATTTAGTATATTCCAAGAAGGTTTTGTCAAAATCATTCCTCTTTGACTTTATATAACAGATCATTTCAATCTCCATACAAATTTCCAACACTTCTTAATTTTATTTCAATTTCCTCTCTATCACACCCTTGATCAAGTATTGTAGTTACTACATATTTCACATTTTTCTTCAATTCATCGCAGACCAAATCACGGAAACATGTGAGTCCAACTTCTCCCAGCCAAGGATGTTGTTAATCATCCATAATACAAAAGAGATTTTTCATTTGTTCGACCATCTTCTCATGAATTTCCAACATCTCACAAATTATTTCAATAGTAACTCACCATGCTTTTCTTTTAAATAAGGTGAAACAACTGAAATAATGTTCTTTTCAAATATTCTCTATATTTGTGATACATCTCATCTCCATGGTTTTTCATATGACATTTACGATTTGGTGTCCTTCCTTTGATATCTTCATGAATTCTTCTATGTTGTCCCATTTGATTGATGGGTTTGTTATGAGAAAGAGACAAGACTAGTTATGATTCGTCTTGAGGGCGTTGCAGTTCCTGGTCGCTATGCATCTCATGATCATCACGTTTATGTTGCGTAGTAATAAACATATGATATTGATCCGGAGTTATTGATAACTATTTATTCTCTGGGACAATTACATTTTCAAATTCTTGATTTCCTTTTTGATTCAATGTAGTGTCATGTTTTTCCATGTGGCCACCCTTTCCGCTTGACAATGGTAATACTATCTTGATGGTATGGAGATATTCACTTGAATATTTGGATGTTGAGCATGACATTTGTCAAAGAACACTTGTAATAATTTTCATATTCCATTTCTTTGGTGCATTGAAACAAGTAACTAGCAACCTTCACTGTATTCGTCTTATTTATTAACAAAAACAAATATATGTTCCACATGCATTTTAGGAAAGTTCACTACGTATTTTATATATCACATTCATTGTGAATTCCTTTAACCTGATGATAACAATATCCTTTGGTGCTCTAACACGGGTCTCTTGGGCGGTCTCAGCAAAGCATGGATCTTTGACTTTGATGTTAGCATGGATGCCCTAGTTTTTATAAAAAAGACAAATACTATCTCCCACATGCATCGTGGGAAAGTGAATTATGTTGTACATATATATTTATTCAATGTTACATTTGTATATGGTGATGATGAGTCTCTTTGGAAGTTGTGGGCCTGGGAACTTGAATGTTTGCTTGAATGTATGAGCTTCACTTGTCTATTCATAAAAGTATAGACTGAGAGTTTAATGATATAATTTGAAATTTAATAACATTGGTCTTTGACTTGGTATTGAGATATAGATTGCACTTGATAATTGAGTGGTTGTGGTTGAGAGCCTTTGAAACAAACAAAGAAAACTACTTTTGTATCTCCTTTATGAACTATAAACAAAGAGGAATAGGAAGAACCAACCTGTGTCTTGCGCTAGTCCTTTGATCCAATCTCTCTCCTCTTTGACAGCTTCCAGCTACCTGCTCCCTTACTTGCCCAGCTTCACCAAGTACCTGTAAGATCACAGAAGAAGAAAACTATACAAAGGCACGGATTTATATTCATAAATAACTTAGGATCAAATTTAAGTTAACCATACAAATGTAACAAGCATCAATGATACAAAAGCATGGAGAAGAAACTCAAATAGTTTTATTGATATACAAGAAGATCCAGGAGGAGTTACAACCGATGATTCCTGACCCAGCATCAACCTCCCAGCAAAGAAGCCACTCTTCACCTCCAAAAAAGCATAGATCACCCAATTCTCTGATATGTGTCTCAAAACCAACAGCAATTCCTTACAATGTGCAAAATTCCAGCCTCTGGATCTCTGGGATGAGGGATCCATATATAGATGTATGCAAGGAGGATGAGTCAGCTTGTGATTTGATTAGTGGCTTCTCTCTGTCAGTTCTTTCTTCCACTTGGAGACTGAAAACCTCTTACTCATCATTGGTCGAATTCAGTGAGGCAAGTGTCATAGGAGAAGATTCTGGAAGCTTCCATTATCTCTCCACCTCGCGGAATGACACTGCCATTTGTCATTTCCCGCTCAACGCACCTTGGTAGTGCATTTAGGTGCGTTGCAACGCACCTAGCCAGTGGATTTAGGTGCTATGCAATGCACTTAGCTAGTGGAGCAGCTGAAATGATCCTGTCTTGACTTATTCTGAGCAGTTTCTGGTGGAGAACTTCTGGGAGAAGCTGTAATTTGTTGACCTTGTTCCTTTAGGGGTTAGAACAACACTTTTAGGGACTTAGGAGCCCTTGGTTTATGGACATTTCATGCTTGGAGCTGCAAGGCACAAAAATGTCTATAACAGTTGCCCCCAAAAGTATGAGGCCGTTCATCGGGTGAAATGCATTATTATGAGGATCCGAAGTTCTTTCAATGCTGGGAGGAGACCTGTAATAAGATACAATACAATACATTATCTTCATACTGTTTTCATGATCTAGCTGAGGCGGGCATTCCCATGCTCAGCTTTATAAATTCATTTTCATGTACACAGGACAAACAATCGTCTGATTGTAGACTAATGATTCTGATAGAGCCATCATCCTTTTGGTAGGATGATTATCTGTGCTGCAATGTTGTACATTTTAATGTCTTTATTTCCCTGAATATATATCGCAGCCCGGATGGACGAAACTAGATCCGGGGTCTTCAATCTCGTCTGATCTTTACTCGAAGTACAAGTTGATCCATGTGAGAAATGTTTTGAAGTCGAACATGGAAAGACATCGCTTGATTACCAGTCAATGATGTAAACTGTTAACAAGCGCGAGAGGAATCACCGATAATGATAATGATCCTCAAGGTACTGCAGTACAATTCACGTGGTGTGAATAAAGGACTCGGCGTTGAACACAACGCAAAATCTTTCGGTCGAAGGTCATTGATGTAAACCTGTCGCCGGAAGTGAGAAACCTTCCATTGAGGCATGCAAGCTTCAAAGTACTGAATGGGGTGTTCCTAGACCAACTTCTTGGATAATGAGCTGATGTCGACAAGAAGTGATCCGTCATAGGAGGGCCTTAATGAATCCCACATCAATGACACGGAACGGAGCAAATGATTTTGATGGAGGTGAAAACGATTTGATGATATATGGTTCAGGGTGGCGGTCATGAAAGAATGGAGTATAATGTATGGTAGTGGGCGGGACACAGGTGGCCTTTCTGGATGACTTCTCTTGAACATATCGGCGACACTCATGTGATGGATTGGTAGCATTAACCCCAAATGTGGATGGTATGGCGTGACCATGGCGATGTGACCGGTGAATGAAACAACCCAACCCGACTCGGGCATGGAGCGGAAGTGTCATGTTCAAGAGCGACTTGCTACCAATAAAGATTCTTTGAGTTTTCTTCCCAATTTTTCCCTAGTCATTGCTAACCAGTACCTCTTTATTTTTGTCAAGCTTGAGGAGGATAACATATGCTTGTTCTATAATTTTCCCTTCGGGAAAACCCATCGCCATGTTTTAACGAGCCCAGCGATAGTGAAACTCGTTCTCGTCTAAAGACAAGTTTGTCGCTATTAACCTTTTTAATGAGTTTAACGACAAAAATAACTCGGTCCTTTTCATTTTTAGAGAGTCTGAAAAGGTACGTAAAGGTAACTCCAAAATTCCTTTTTCGTCATCAAATCCCTTAAGTCCGAAAAAGTATAAAACAATACAGAAGGGATGAATTTTCGATAGCTTTAACGAGCCGAACAAAACAAGCACTTGATCTTTTTGTGCAATAATCCCTCAGGTCCAAAAAGATTAAAATCTAGAGGAGGGATAACACTTCCTGTCCCTTTAACGAGCTGGAAGGCCAAGGACTCGGCAATCTTTTCATATTTTACGAGTCAGTTGAAAAGAGCTTAAAGAAGACTCATCTTTTGAGGAACGAGTGATAAAATGGGTAGCAGCTGATTCCAGGTAAGGTTTGGAATTTTCCAATCACGGCAGTGTCACAAGTATGGCTAGTGAAATCACTGTTCGCAGCTGTTCCTCAAAATGGGTAAACAATCAAACGGAGGTGAATGATCGTCCAATGAAAAAGTGGAGGTGACGGTGCAAACACGACCAAGGCTTTAATGGCTGAGGTAATACATTCACGGTGGTTATTTACCAGGGAATAGTTCATTTTTAACTGAGCTTAAACGCGGGTGGAAACATTTGCTCAGTGCGGGTTTATTTTTTAACGAGCTTGAACCTTGCGGTAACACTGCTCGATTAATCCAGTCATATGATAAGAATGTCTCATATAAAAAAGGCAATTTTTAGGGTTTTGCCCCACATCCTTTCTTTATGCAAGTTAGGAAACGACTAATCCAAAAAACAGATAAATAATCTCTCTTTGCTTACATTCCAAAAGGTTTGCATGCCCCCAGGTATAAAACAGAGTTTCAAGGTTACCTCTACTTCTTTCCGCCAAAACATTTGTTTTACCGAGAGAGGCCTACCTCTTACAGGTTACCCAAAGATCGTTCTATTCACAGCGCAAACAAAACACTTCTTTGGCAATGCCTACCGAGATAAACAAAGGTGAGCGACGATTCCCGCCAACTCACATAACTTTGACAAGAGAATCTTGTTCTAGAATAACCCCCTCTTCCAATCACGGACGGGGGTACAGACTAGTCATATTCTCCCATGGAAACTTACCCTATACCCGAAGTTTTCCTGCCGAAGCAGACCAGGATGCATGCCTCCTGGGTTTTAGTCATATCCCTTTGAATTACTCGTGCTCATCGGGAGGACGGACTGGAGATTGAGACATTTCTTGCGTGAAAAGACCATTTAGGGACGGTATATGATTATTTGTTATGCATGATCTGGGAAATGAAAGCTGGTCCACGAGCTTGACCATTCTTCCTTCGTGCGGAAAACACATTACTCTAAAGAGTGAGGAGACAATCGCTCCCATGCAATAAATATAGTCTCGTCCAAGGAGTAGGTTATAATCCAAGGGTCCTTGAACTACCATTACGTTCATGCGAACTGTCTTCCTTCTCAATGTTATGGGCACATCGGGAAGGATCCCTAAAGGTCGACTGGTTCCTTTATCAAAGCCTGTCAGATTTATCATCTCAGGCAAAAGTGATGGTGAACCAAGCGCTTTCCAAGCAGTTGAGGAAATGATACTCACAGAAGCCCCCTCATCTATGATGGTACCAGCCATAACCATTCTATATATTTGAACGATAATTCGGAATGGTATGCTTGCTGGTAAACGGGGTCTGCCTAGTTGATTCCAGTCGAAGGATACAGCTAGGTTGCTTGGAGGTGGGACCGAATAGACGGCCGGGTATGACTCTGACGAACTTCCTTCCTGCGGTAAAGGAACGGTAAGTTGCCCCCATGTTCGTCGGAGTCTGTGTTTATGAAGAGAATTTGGACGGTGTCATCCTTGTTCTCTTCAGTGACTGTATCATCTGAAGATGAAACCTCTGAAGGCAAGACCGGGTCAACTGCCACCTCGACCTTTTGACTTTCATCTGGTATGGATCCAGATGGTTTATCTTCAATGATAGGTGCTTCAGCCGACCACCTGAGCGGGCCAACCGGATTTTCAACTAGTGACGGACTCGGCAAGAGTTTTTTATATCCAGCAGGAAGTCGTAACGGTGAAACTGGACGATCATCCAAAACTCTTTTAGCTTCGTCTAAGAAGGGACAACGGTGGACGGCATGATTGCCTTCGCACAGTTTACAAGGAAATCTAGCTTTCCTTTTTTGTCCTGGGGCTTCACTTTCACTAGTTGACGGTGTGCTTTCAACATGATCATCAGAGGTTGACGACACCGTGTTGTGCAAACGAGGAGACCAGTCCCTTAGTATCCGAGGGATGCAAGGACAATCTCTGTGAAAGTGGTCTCCTTTGCAAATGACACATGGCGATTTAGGCCTGGTCGGTGCAGTGTGTGGATTTTCGTTAGACGACACTCGTTGGCCCCCATTCGCTTTTGGCTCCTTCTTCTTCTTCTCTTTCTTCTTCTTTTCCTTCTTCTCCTTAGGAACTTAACTTTTGGCTTTACCAGCCCCATCAAGCGAAGAGGAAGGAGGAGAGGAAGAATTAGAGGAAGTAGAAGGTTGGTGGGTAACTCTGGACTCGTCTAATTGCTGATTCGATTGTTCAGGAATAGTGGTGTTCTGAACGACAGAGGTTGAGAAGAGCCATACAGGCAAACCAATTGTCAGCCCTGGAAGCGACAATGTGGCCATATGGGGTGCACCAACATCTCCCCAAGAGGAGAAGGGACTAGGATTTCCACCAAGGGTAATTCCTTGGTTGGTAGACTCCATTTTCTCAACCCAAGATCAATGTAGGAAAGGGGTATGAATATTCCGTTTAAAATAAATTTTAATACGCTTTGACACAACTTGTTTTTTCAGTTTTTAAGAGTCGAGAAAAAACAAAAGATGACTCTAGTCTCCTTCGATTTTTAATGAGCCTGAAGTGACAAGTGCTTAGATGGACCTTTTCCGTTAAAGAGTCTGAAAAGGAACGAAAGGGACTGCTCTGGAGGTCTAGGTAGAGGGAGTACCAAACCAATTGCAAAACTGCAGAATACTTTTTACGGTACGGCAGTCAATCTTCCCGAAGTGTTCAGTGCATTGCGATCAGTAGGGCAGCCGACACGGCTTCCTATGGATAAAGGATTTAAGCCTATAGGGGTCTCCCAAAATATACTCAACGGTACGTGGGAGCACAAGTCCGTACTGGCACTTATCGTCTCAAAGTGGAGGAATCACCCAACCATCAGTGAGGACAACAATTTCCAGGCTTTACGACGCCGGAATACGTCTCTAGCCTAGACCTCTAAATGTTGTGCGTTAAGTTCCAAAGTGTTGTTAGATTCATTGAATTTATTTTAAGTTGCTCTTTCTTATGAAGTTTGCCTTTTGGTTTCACCACGAGATGTAGATGTAATTCCTAAAATGCAATCTAAAGATGATAAACAAACTTTTATCTCCTTTCAGCAATGAAAATCCTAGCTACTAGGGGAAAAGAAAGACACAATCTTTTCACAAAGAGCAAAGAGCACACTGTAAATGCACTTTCCTAAATCAAGCCAAACAGACTGTCTATATGCAAATGCACATGCATGTATTTGTTTTTCACTTTCTTAGTATTGATGCTAAAAAGAAAGTTGATGTACAAATCTAAATTTGCTTTCAAGCGACAAACACGAACAAGCTTCTTTTCGAAATCAAAAGGTAGAGATGATTACAACACTTTATGATTTTGAAATAAATACTCGTTTTGACACTAGAAAGTCACAAATTCAAACCAAAGGCAATAGTAAAAGCATAACCGACTATAAACAACAAATAAACTTTCTCCTATGATCAAAATCGACACTTGCGACAGATCTAAATCAAAGGACGACAGTACGACTATTCTACTTTTGTAATGGAAAACTGTAAACGACTCAACAAAAACATCTACAGTTCTTTTGTACAAATGAGGCAGAATATCAGTAAGGAAAAGGGGTTTGAAACAGTCATATACTGATCACAGGCTGCAAAATTCAGAGAAAAAAATGGAAAGAATGAAGCACAAGAACCTCAGCTGCACAGGGCTAGGCTGATCAGCGCACCTGTTACACAGAGAAACTGCATTGCAGCGCAGGTTTCCCTTTCGGGAAGTGCGTTGAAATGCAGAACCTCTTCACAGTGCCTGTGCTGGGGCAGAAACGAGAATTCTATCCGGGTTCTGAGTCATGGTTTGCAGTTTAGTCTTTGGTTTTTGGCCGAGTAAAAGCAATCAGTAATGCACAATCAGGGGTAGATCTAAGGAGGGTCCAAGAGCTATCACAAGGGCAATCAAATAGTCTATGAATCAGCTGTTCAAATCATAAACAGATCCAGTGAATGGATTGAAGTAGCAGATGTCTACTTTTCATTTGTTATGGCAAATGCAGTTCGATGGCTACTTATAAGTTTATGAAACAAACAACAAGAGAAACACAAACAAATTAATTAGACAATCCTCCCCAGCGGAGTCGCCATTTTGTTACCGGGAAAAGTGTCTATTTAGAACTGCTCTATCCCACTAAGGTGTGACAGCTGCCTTAGAAACAAACAGAGAAAACTACTTTTGTATCTTGCGCTAGTCCTTTGATCCAATCTCTCTCCTCTTTGACAGCTTCCAGCTACCTGCTCCCTTACTTGCCCAGCTTCACCAAGTACCTGTAAGATCACAGAAGAAGAAAACTATACAAAGACACGGATTTATATTCATAAATAACTTAGGATCAGATTTAAGTTAACCATACAAATGTAACAAGCATCAATGATACAAAAGCATGGAGAAGAAACTCAAATATTTTTTATTGATATACAAGAAGATCCAGGAGGAGTTACAACCGATGATTCCTGACCTAGCATCAACCTCCCAGCAAAGAAGCCCCTCTTCACCTCCAAAAAAGCATAGATCACCCAATTGTCTGATATGTGTCTCAAAACCAACAACAATTCCTTACAATGTGCAAAATTCCAGCCTTTGGATCTCTGGGATGAGGGATCCATATATAGATGTATGCAAGGAGGATGAGTCAGCTTGTGATTTGATTAGTGGCTTCTCTCTGTCAGTTCTTGCTTCCACTTGGAGACTGAAAGCCTCTTACTAATCCTTGGTCGAATTCAGTGAGGCAAGTGTCATAGGAGAAGATTCTGGAAGCTTCCATTGTCTCTCCACCTCGCGGAATGACACTGCCATTTGTCATTTCCCACTCAACACACCCTGGTAGTGCATTTAGGTGCATTGCAACGCACCTAGCCAGTGGATTTAGGTGCTATGCAACGCACTTAGCTAGTGGAGCAGCTGAAATGATCCTGTCTTGACTTATTCGGAGCCGTTTCTGGTGGAGAACTTCTGGGAGAAGCTATAATTTGTTGACCTTGTTCCTTTAGGGGTTAGAACAACACTTTTAGGGACTTAGTAGCCCTTGGTTTATGGACATTTCATGCTTGGAGCTGCAAGGCACAAAAATGTCTATAACAATCATCCAACTGGAAGTTCCCTCTAGGAATTGCATAAGCCTGGTTGCTAGTGACCCCAACAACGAACTGGAAGTTCCCTCTGGGAATTGTGTAGATCTGGCTGCTAGTCTCCCGGGAAATTCCCCAAACAAACTGCGCAATCTCTGCCTGCTGACCCTTCTTGTAGCCTGGCCTGTTCCTTTGGAAAATTGCGTAAATCTGGTTATCTAGCCCATAATGACTGTTCATTCTAGAAAATGCGTAGAGCATACCTGCCTTGCCTTCGAGCAGCCCAGACTATTCCTCCAAAAATTTGTGCAACTTTTCCTCCCATTCGAGCCATACCTTGCAGTCAGTCATTGTCGACTTAGATTGCCTATCTCCATCTCTCAGTGACTCTTGCACAATTTTCATCAGCATTTTCCTGGAGCCATCATCCCACATCACAGCCCTGCTGCCTCTCCTAGTCATCCGCATCCAAATGATCATGTGTCATGGTAGACTAGGAGGCTTTTGGATTTCATGTTGTCTTGTCATGAGTGACTGTAGATACAGGTAAACCAAAAAACATGTCAAGATGATGAATGGGATGAATGAAGGGAGCACATGTAGATGGACAGGTTCACCAGCAGACGAACAAATGAAGCATGCAAAGCAGACAAACGCGATGAACATGCACCTTCACAAGAAAGTGAGCATGTCAAGCCTTCCAACATGAAAGAAAGGAATGACATGCTAGAGATTCATCAAGTGAACCAAGGACCATCGAAGACTCCACACACTTCGCAATGCGGAGGTGAATCTATGATACACCATGAAGACATCCACCACTCAGTAGCATTGTAGCTCGACATGCACTCCAGCAGTAGCACGAATGCACGAACATTGTCATATCAAGTCATGTCGAGTCAAGTGATGAGTCATGTTGCCCACATCACTACCATGGGCTTGTTGTGAATCAATGTGATGTAAGGTGGAAGTACAAGAGACCCACTTGTTGAACATAGAGTCATGTAAGTCGGAAAATCATGGAAGTTGTATGGTCATGAGGGTAATCGAACAGCCACAAGGGTCAGTTTCACCCTTGGCTATAAATACCCCCGTCATTTGTACATGAAAGGAATTTTCACCTCAGCTCCTCCCACATAGCCAAGAGAGTCTGTAATCTTTTCTTTGAGGAGTAAGTAGTGGCTCCAACACACCACTGATGGGGTTATTGATGTATGGTGTAATGATGTGTCTTAGAACTTTCGCTTAATTCAGAAGCCTGTCAATAGGCCAACGCATTTTCACACGTGTTGTATTTGTTGTAAGACAGATCTTTAACATTTGTAATGCATGTTGCTTTAACCATGTGTTCTACATCTGAACTGATTCATTTGTTGTAATGCAAAATCTATTAATGGAAATGTGTTGTATATGCTATTAATGTTGTCCTGTCCATGTCGACTGCTCTACCAGACATCAGACAGACCTTTCACATGAGCCTTGCTATAACAACTATTGTCCTTGTCTCAGATTGATCTGTGAGTGTTGTACATGTTATCTTAGCTTGTATGTTGTGATTGCCACATCTGAGTGGACTGCTCCACCAAAAGCTGTGTATGTCCTTTGTGTTGTGTGTTCCTAGCCGAGTTGGGACTGATCCCTTTCAACCTGGAACTCACCTTCACCTTTCCCCCTCACAGTGAAAGAACCATTGACACAAGTACACTTACACTCACTAGACACACGAATGTCACTTCTTGAAGACAAAGTGAGCCACTCTCCAGTGCTGACAAGCAAGAGTTTAGGCAAATCCTTAAGGCAATGGAAACCAAGCCATCGTACAGGATGGGACCCCCACACCAAACGGTGTGAGGTCTAGTTGGGACTTCATAATGGATTGATCTCTTGAATGTTGGCGGGTCTAGCACCATCAACATTTATGGCACTAGAAGGAGGGAAGCTAGTTGTACATGGCTTAAATTCCCCTCACACTCACTCATCAACCATCTAATCAAGGGAGTAACTCGCACTCCCTCTCTCATGACTCAACAGTTGGTTAGTCCTCACCTCCCATAATTGAACAGGAAATTTCATATCAACACCTTTGCTCCATCCGTCCCATCACTCGCCAGTTCGTGAAAGTAGTCCGATTGATCCCAGGAATATAGTATCTTCCACACGCATTGAAGAAGCCAAAAGCCACTCCTAAAGGGGTTTTTGTATCATCGATGGAAGAAGAAATCCTTGATACCCTAGAAGGTTTGGAAGAATCTATTGAAAATGGAGAGGAACCTCCAATCTTCTTTGAAGATGAAAAAAACACTCTTGTGGTCTTGGGTTGAAACTCCAGTATAGGAGGCAGAGGGGAAGGAAGTGAAGGAAGTGGAGGTGGATATGAACTGACAGACTCAAATCTAGAACCATCAGATTCTGAAGGAGAGGAAGAAGACGTAGAAGATGAAGAGGATGAAGAGATGGCTGACCAAAATCTTGTATGGATGACTCAAGGACCATTGGCTCTCCCGGATGTTCTGCACAAGATGCCAAAGCGAGTAGAAAGAATGAACATCAAGTTTAACCCTAATAGTGTGGTGAAGGCAGAAGACCACTTAGACAACTTATACCTACAGTTGTAGACCCTTCAGGTACGTTATGATGACATAGCATGTGGACTATTTACATGTACCTTGGATGGTCGGGAAGCTGCTTGGTATCACAACCTTCCACCCAACTCCATACATAACTGGGGTTCTTTCAAACATATGTTCGTTGAAAACTTTGTTGATGACAAGACCCCAGCCATGCTACTCAAAGAATTAGGAAGCCTCAAGATGGAGGGAAAAGAGAAAGTAAAAGATTTCAATCAGAGTTTTACACATATCTTGAACAAGTTTACAGCAGACACCAAACCTGATGACTCTATCATTGTCAACTATTAAACATCCGCACTTCCAATCACCATTGCACAGTTCGTCAAGTGAGATGGGAATCCGACACTGTTAGAAAGCTGTGAAGAGGCTATTACTGTTGAAAAAGACTTGCACGTGATTGGAGTCATCAAGGACGATGAATCAATGAAAGACTCCAAGGATACGAGCAAAAAGCCCAAGCAACGGCGAGCAAAGGCAAAGACAAGGAGGCAACTGACATTGAGACCGTCACTCACCTTGTCAAGAAATTGACCATCGAAATATCTTAACTCAAGCAATGGAAGATGGACACATTCACGAACATTCGTATGCCCAGACAAAGATAGGCAAGAAGTTCATCAATTGGCTCATCAAGCAACAACTAGTTTTGTTCCAAATCTACGCAGAAGCCTATGTTCCAACTTGATCAATGCGCTAATCCTAAGTACTGTTCCTTCTATGGAGAATTTCATCCTAAGAACTCTTGTTCAGATTGGAAGTGAGTTGTTACCTCTATCTATACTCATACACTCGATGTGGATGGCAACATACAAGAGCAACCAGAAGACACTAATGATAACGAAGAGGTTGCACTTGATGAAGCACCAAGTTATGTGCATGTGGTGAATGTATAGCAGTGCTCTCATGTAGTCTCAAAGACGAACACTGAGAAGTAGCCCCAAAAGAATATTGATCACTACAATCTTAGGAGTAAAGGGTCTCCCCTAACACTTGAGGAGATGCAAGAGAAAGTGAGACAACTGATAAAGAAGGCCGCTCAACCAGCTGTTATGAAACTAGCTCACAAGAAGATAGAAAAGATAGATCAATTCCTTAGAAATAAGCCTCTTCGAGTGGGTAACCTCCTTTACATTACGCAAATGAACAATTCTTAGATGATACAAATGACAAGACCTCCTTTCTATATATAGGAGTCTAAGGGGTCATAATATAATAAGAGCTGACATAACCATAATAATCTAAGGGAACAATAATAACAATAGTGGGCTTCTATGGGGTATAATAATAACAATATGGGGACTACATGGGCACAACAATATAATAAGGGGGTTTTACTAATAATAATAAAGGGTTACACTAGTAGTATAGGGACCTAACACACCCCTCTCCTTCAAAAAGTGTTGACCTCAACGCTTGAGTAGTTCTTGACGCTTCTGTACAAAATTCTTGTCCTCCCATGTGAAATCTTCAGCGAGTAAGTTCTTCCACTTGATGAGATACTCTAATATTGATCAGTTTCTTATCTGTTGGGTTCTTGTTCCTGTGAATGCTCCAGGTTCCAATATGAATTTTCATTCCTTGTAAAGTTCTGGCAATATTGTTTGAACTAGGATCTTCTGCAACTTTTGAATGAGTGGCCACACTTCTTCGTCCTTTTTCCATTCATCCCTTACCTCGTGTATCCAATTTGGTTGGATAATATAAATAGCACAAACAATGCTTCCACATCCTAATCCTTTCTTGAGAGTGCATCTGCAACAACATTTTTCTTCCCTTTTTTGTAGATGATTTTAAAGTCATAACCCAATATATTTGTGACCAAATTTTTTTGTTCTTCTAAAGATAATCTTTGTTCTAAAAAGTATTTAATACTATCATGATCCATTTTTACCTTGAAGTGTCTTCCCATTAGGTAAGGTCGCCATTTCTTAAGTGCATGTAATATTGCCAACATTTCCTTCTCATAAATTGCTTGCTTTAGATGTAGCTGTAAAAATACCCAATCGTCTACATCAAAACTTCTTTCACTATGATGTTGATCTGCTTGTTGTTTCATTCAATTCTACACCAAAGTGGTGTTATCCTTTAAAAGTTGGAGATCTTGTTGTTCATGCTCGATGTGATCTTTCACTGCTTGAATCTTTTTCTTCTTGATATGTCCTTCTATCTTGAAAGTTTGAGGAGTGGTAATTTCTTCCAATCCTTTACAAGATATGGTCGGATTCATTTCTTGATGCTCGATTTGATCTTTCACTTCTTGAACATTTTTTTCTTGATATGTCCTTCTATATTGATAGTTTGAGGAGTGGTAATTCCGACCAATGCATTACAAGATATGGTTGGATTCATTTCTTCTTTCTTGATGTGATCTTTCACTTCTTGAACCTTTTTTTCCTTGATATGTCCTTCTATCTTGAGGGTTTGAGGAGTGGTAATTATTGCCAATGCTTTACAAGATATGGTCGGATTCATTTCTTCTTTCTCTGGGGTTGGGTCCTAGCGTGTATCATCTTCTTTTGATATTTCTTGATCCTTTTCTTCCTCCTCTTCATACTATATGTAAAATAATTTCTTCTCAGCACACTTCTGACCTTTAGTGCATTTTTTATCACAATTGTAACAAAGCCCTTTTTCTCCTTTTTCTTCCAATTGCTGTGGTGTAACCCTTGTAGGTTGTGGAAGTCTAGGAGAAACAACACTTCCATCTTTATAGTTGTGAGGGGTAGACTTCCTTATTTCCATAATTTTTCTTTCAACTTTGTAACAGAGCCCTTTTTCTCTTTTTCCGTCCAATTGCTGTGGTGTTTCTCTAAAGAAGGTGTTTCTCTTTGTATTCTCATAATGTGTTACAATTTCCTTCGTGAAAATTGACACATAACAAGTGGTTTACGAGAACAAAGCCCTTTATACCATAAAAATTGATCTTGTTCTAAATATGAAGATGCAATACATACCTTTTGTAATAGTGGTACACCATGTAGATCAAAATACTTCTCCATCTGTAGTATCCAATTTACCAGATCCTTGCCATCAAACTTCCTCATCTCAATTTTTCTTGATTTTAGGAGCTCGATCCTGAAATGATGGTAACTTTGTAATTTCAGATCTCCAAGTTCTAAAATTTCTTTTTGTTGTATCTCTTTGAGTTCTCTTTCTAACCTCACAAGTCTTATCAAAATTTGATTATACAAGAAAGAGTTATGCCAAATCTCCCATGGTGACCTGATTATAGACTAGTTTAGTAGAGCGAACTTGTACGACGTGCTACGTCTCACTTTTTTGACCTTAGTACCTGAAGCTAATATAAAAAAACTATAGGAAGTCCTCTTTCTGTAACTTCTTACGAAATTTCAATCTGATGCTCAGAGAGACAGTTATGATGATTTTCCTTCGGTGACCTGTTCGGAATGTAATTCGGGGGTATGCAAAAACTCTAAATTCCTAAGACTATATCTCCGAAAATGTAGTGAGACAGGATCTGAAATTTGGAGCCAAGGTTCAGACCAATTTCTTCTCAAATGGGTTTTTGTTTTAGCTTTTGAAACTTTGTAATGAAAGAGTTATAGTGAAAATCCCACGATGACCTGTTTTAGCTTAAATTCTGGAGCTTGCAAAAACCCTAACTTCCTCAGATCATATCTCCGAAAATATAGCGAGACAAGCTTTGAAATTTGGACCCGAGGTTAAACATGATTTCGTATAAAATGCGTTTTCTTTTGTGCTTTTGAAACACCACAGAAAAAAAGTTATAACGAAAATACCACGATGACCTATTTGGAGCAGCGAAACCCTAGAATCCACAGCGCTGATACCAAATGTTATGAAACCAGCTCACAAAAAAATAGAAAATATAGATCAACACCTTAGAAATAAGACTCTTTGAGGGGGCAACCTCCTTTACATTACACAAATGAACAATTCTTAGATGATACAAATGACAAGACCTCCTTTCTATATATAGGAGTCTAAGGGGTCATAATATAATAAGAGCTGACATAACAATAATAATCTAAGGGCACAATAATAACAATAGTGGGCTTCTATGGGGCACAATAATAACAATATGGGGACTACATGGGCAGAACATTATAATAAGGGGGTTGTACTAATAACAATAAGGGGTTACACTAGTAGTATAGGGACCTAACACCAGCTGCCTCAAAGCAATAAACACAAAGCAAGTCTAGGAAGACAGCGGCGAATAAGAACACATCCGTGAGCAACAAGTTGCAGAACAATCCGCCATACAGCACGAGGATCCATTCCATCCCAGACACCTTAGTGAGTCTACCACCTCTAGATTACAACATAGTCGATGACATGAAGAAAACTCGAGTGAACATTAGTTTGTTTGAGTTAGTGAAAGTCTAGAGCCAGTGAGATATCCTGTTACGCACATTGGGACAAACAGAAACAGAAACCACAACCTCTACCAATAAGGGAGCATGCACACCTCAAGGATCACTATCCACCAATGTTGCATTAATCATTATTGAGATAATATCAGTGTGAGGAAAAAATATGAAAAAAATCATAATTATCGGGAAATAATCAAGAAAAAATCGTTTGGTACAAAAATATTCATTTTTTTTCAATTTTTTTAATATCCAAACCATATACAACATAAAATAAATACATTGACACATAAATATGATAAAATAACTAATATATAAGATGTTTAATATCATTTCTAGTGCTAAAATCACACATAACATTGAATCATGTCCTGAATAGTAAGTCCTGACTCCTGAGTCCCAACTCAGCCTCAAAATATCAAAAAAAATATAATAATGTATCTCATCATGTCATAATGTCATATACAACAAAATGAAGAAAATAACTAAAGTCTAATCCTATTGATTTCCTCTGACCCTCTTGTGAGAAAATTCCATAGCTTTCCCTTTCCCTCTAGATGTAGATGTTGGTGCTGGTGGAGTTGTCAGTGGAGTCTGATGTGCTCTAGAAGCAGAAGAACTAGAAGTAGGAGCTATAGGAGGTAGACCACGTCCTCTACTGGTGGTAGGGGTAGCCCGGGTAGGTGGTGACACCTAGAAACATTACAATCTCCCAATCCTGAAATCCTGAAAAACTGATAAGTCTACTGGATTTTGAATGAAATCTAAAATTCTACTTTCTCCATATGAAATCCAATGAGGCCGGAACCACTCTCAAATATCCTAAGTCATTTCATGGTAATGTTAAAAATTTAAGTAAAAGAATGAAAATTAATATTAAGGAGAATGTCATTTTTACTTAACATTACCATGAATAGCATATCAAATTTAACATTACCATGAATAACATATCAATACTAGGGCCTAGACTTGATCATTAAGCTGCCCCACTCAAAAATTATTTGTTTCTTTCAAAAAAAATGCATTTCGAACATTTAGCATCCCTTATAAAACCGCATTGCCCCAACCCTCGACGATAAATTGGGAAAAAATCGCGTATAAAAAAAAACGCGAGTATTACTCGCGATAATATCGGCTTCGGGAAAAAATCGTGATAAAGCGATAATATCACGATATTATCACGATTTTAACAACACTACTATCCACTATGCTCAATACACTCTGGATGGAAGAAGAAAACTCAGGTTGCTCCCCATTCCTGCTTTCATTTGAAGTTTTCAATTACAATGTCCGCAACTGTTTAGTTGATTCTGGCACAGCAACCAATGTCATGCCACTCTCCATTGCTAAGAAGATTAGTGCACAATGGAATGAAACATCCGTGAGAATCATCCAACTTGATAGAACATCATTACCATCCATTGGTGAACTACGAGACATGATCATCTGACTATCCCATGACAGTTGAGTCCACCAGTGCATCAACATAATTTTTGTGGACATACCAGAAGCATATGGTTTGCTACTCAGCAGAGACTAGTCCAACAAGCTAGATGGATACTTTGCTATAGACTAGTCTCACCTATGGCTTTCGTACAAGGGAAAATGCAACCAAATCCAGGTGTTATCCGAGAGGTATATGAAACACAATGTCACTCCCCTTAACAATGAGAACGAACCATTGGCCTTCACAAAGTTCTGATGTTTGACAACTGTTTCCTGGAAAATGCATTGGAGTGTTATCTTACATGGCCAACCCCAACCTCATCAAACAAGTAGTCGGGACTCCTTCCTTACCCAACTAATGATAATGAAACTTGTACAGTTTGTTTTTCTAATAGTAGAAGTAGTAGCAACAATAATAGTAGCAGCAGTACCAACATGCCAAACGATCCATGTACACACAAGTTGTGGACCATTAGTCTTGATAAATCAGGAACGCATGATGACTCAAGGACCGAGTGCATCTTAGTCATCCAAAACAAGGAACTATGAACAATTTCAAGCTGTTTGAAGTTCGGAGTGACAAACAATGATGTTGAAGCACTCATGTTGAACACATGAAAGACCAACGCTATGAAAAAATAGAGCAACTTGGGGAGCCACCATGATTGGAAGATGGTGAATCTCGGTATGAGTTACACACTCCAGTAGCGACCAATCATTGATCGTTTGATCAAACAGTACTAGGATATGCCTGCATGAGTAGATGATGACCTAAGTATCCACTACATGCGAACAATCCAAGATGAAATTCCAGGTAAAGGAGAAGACAAGCCACTACAACAAAGAACAGGTAACACATACATGTTGTTTGTACTCCTTTCATCGAATAGATTGATTAACATTTTAAGTGTTTGGATTACTTGCAAAGTTCGTCATCACACTTGGTTTTCTGATTTAAATCCTCCACATGAGAAGTTTGGGAAGATATGCTTATGCATTGACTTCAGAAACTTGAACCCTTCTTGGAGTAAAAACAATTACCCCGTGCCATCATCTGAGCCCATGTCGCACACAATACCTCACACAATAGTGTTGTCTTCACTTGAAGGTTTTTTGGAATGCCACCAGGTTCCGGTGGAAGAGCCCGATGGATCGACACTAGTCAACGAGAAGCTTGGCTGACACACCTGTCATTCGCAATCACTCGATGGGAGGATTGATAATCTTCCTGTCAAATGGCCAAGTCCTCAAACATTAGTTGAGTAGGTCAGGCTGCGCCCGTGCCTTGTACATAGTCTTCTTGCTACTTGTTTTTTCATTTGGTTTGTTTTGCTTTTTATCTTTGATTTTCCTTGTTTTATTCTGATTACTATTTTTCTCCACGCACATTTTGTTTGTTTGATATATTAATATATTTTTTTCTAGAAATAAGTGTTGCCAACTACGACGTTGTAGCTTTTGAATAGAGTATGTGGCTCAAATTTGAAGAGACTTGTGACAATGTAGCACTTGTCTAGTCTTGTGTCCATTTTCTCTATGCTTAGACACAACCTTTGGCCGATGAAGTCCTGACGGAGAATCTGAACCATTCGTAAGGGAAGATTTGGTCCAACCGTTAACTTGTGTCCACAATGGGAAGCCCCATGCATGTACTCAGCCTTCTGCTTTGTGTGTTGAAGCTAATCCAATTAGTAGAAACAGATAAGGGGAAAAACCTAAACGTGCAAACCTATGTCAGAGGTCTTACATGATTCTCTGAAGGAACAACCTCTTCTTCTCTCAATAAGTCAAGATCCTTATTTTTCCCAAAAAATAAATAAGTGCATATGCACAGTTTTCTTAAAAAATACAAAGGCGAAAGAAGAGAAAGGCTTCCTACATAGAGAGGTGAAGCATGCAACTCCACCGGGGTACTGACCAGGCTCATTGGCAGTGGAGAAATGTGTGTGTTCCTGCGTGAATCCATCGGGGTACTGTCTAGGCCTGCTGGCAGCGGAGGAACACTAGAGATGAAAACTTTTACTCTGAAAATCTTCAACTTGTGAACTAAACTACCCTTCCCAGATTCGAAACACTGAGATCTAAGCTGAACTTTCTATTGTGTTTGACTAAGTTGGCAAAGGGTGAACCATGTATGTCAATGGGGTAAGTGGGGAAACTGAAGTAACCTACACAATGATTCAATACTTCCTAAAATACTAAGGCCATGTGCTAGCAATGAACAGAAACATAGAAGCTATAGTTCTACCAGTGCGTTGCCAAGTGTTGTAGCGGCTACAACCACCATCCAAAATTTTGGCTTGCATCAATTTCAGAGCCTCCCTTGGAGAGTTTCACTTGACGACTGCACACACTCAGGTTCACTCTGTGAGCTCGTGTGAGTCTCTGCATCCGCCTTGCTTATTTATTGCACTCAAGTCTCTCCATGTTGATGTCTAAGTCATGCTTGCGACCATGTTCTAGTTATGCTCCAAGTCTTTGCTTTGTATGTGTTTGATGTGTTCGCCATGAAAGAATTTGTCGCACTCACACATGGAATCACATTCACTGTCATGCAAGCGTCGTCTCGATCATGAACGATCAATCACGAGTTTCACGCTTCTTGCTTGCACCATTGGTCAGTCATGTTGAACATGTGTATCCGGATGGTTTGGTCGTTTCATCATCAAGTCATGCGAGTGTGTGCCTGTATGATCACCTATGCATCTGTTGATTGTTCACAGCTGGACCATCACCCTACTTTCGACTCAATCGACTCTCAACCAGAACAATGTAGAAGCACCAAGCTAGTTCTTTCAAGTTGTGCTTCCCACAAGTAATTCAATCAGCACTCATACTGGCCACCTGGACAGTTAACCGACTGTTCATCTTAGAAATTGTGTAGTGCTCATGAGTAGGCCTCCCGCTACCCATCAGTAAGCTTAGCTCAGAAATTGCACAGAGATGATTAGTAGGCCAGTCTCCCGGCCTTAATGCAATTTTCCCTGGCCAACACCTCCCAGCAGCAGATTGTTTGTTCCCTCCAAGAATTACGCAGTTTCTGTTGCCAGTGATTGAGCAGCCAACTGACAGTTCCCTTTGGGAATTGCGCAAGTCTGGCTGCCAGTGACCCTAGCAGCCAACTGGCAGTTCCCTCTGGGAATTGCGTAAGTCTGGCTGCCAGTGACCCTAGCAGCCAACTAGCAGTTCCCTCTAGAAATTGCGCAATTCTGGCTGCGAGTGACCCCAATAGCCAACTAGAAGATCCCTTTGGGAATTGCACAAGTCTAGTTGCCAATGACCCCAGCATTCAACTGGAAATTCCCTATGGGAATTGTACAAGTCTGGTTCCGAGTGACCCTAGTAGCCAACTGGCAGTTCCCTCTAGGAATTGTGGAGATTTGGCTGTTAGTCTCCCGGGCAGTTCCCCCGAAAATCTGCGCAACCCCTGCCTGCTGACCCTTCATGTAGCCTGGCCCATTCCTTTGGAAAATTGCACAAATCTAGTTGTCTAGCCCCTACTAACTGTTCACTCCAGAAAATGCACAGAGCATGCATGCCTTTCCTTCTAGCAGCCCGGACTATTCCTCCAAAAATTTGCGTAATTTTGCCTCCCAGCTGAGCCAGACCTTGCAGCTAGTCACTTTCGACTCAAATTTCCTGTCTCCATCTCTCAATGACTCTTGTGTAGTTTTCATCACATGTTTCCCAGAGCCATCATCATGCATCACAGCCTTGCTGCCTCTCTCGGTCACCCGCATTTGAATGATCATGTGTCATGGTAGACTAGGAGGTTTTTGGATTTGATATCATCTTGTCATGAGTGGTTGCAGATATAGGTACAACAACAAACATGTCAAGATGACGAACGGGATGAACGAAGGGAGCACATGCAGACAGACAAGTTCACCAGCAGATGAATGAACAAAGCATGTGAAGTAGATAAATGCGATGAACATGCACCTTCGCGAACAAGTGTTCTTGTCAAGCCTTCCAACATGAAAGAAAGGAACGATGTGCTAGAGCTTCATCAAGAGAACCAAGGACCATCGAAGAATCCGTGCACTTCTCCATGTGGAGTTGAAGCTATGATACACCATGAATACATTCACTACTCAACAGCACTGTAGCTCGACATGCACTCCAGCAGTAGCATGAATGTACCAACATTGTCATGTTAAGTCATGTCGAGTCAAGTCATAAGTCATGTTGCCCACATCTCTACTATGGGCTTGTTGTCAATCAATGTGATGTAACGTGGAAGTCCAAGCGACCCACTTGTTGAACATAAAGTCATAAGTCAGAAAGTCATGGAAGTCGAATAGTCATGAGGGTAGTTGAACACCCACAAGGGTTAGTTTCACCCTTGGCTATAAATACCCCCCTCATTTGTACATGAAAGGACTTTTCACCTCAGCTCCTCCCACATAGCCAAGAGAGTCTGTAATATCTTCTTTGAGGAGTAAGTAGTGGTTCCAATGCCCCGCTGATGGGGTTAGTGATGTAGGGCGTAACGATGTTTCTTCGAATTTTCACTTAATTCAGAAGCCTATCAATAGGCCAGTGCATTTTCACACATGTATTGTATTTGTGTAAGACTGATCTTTAACACTTGTAATGCATGTTGCTTTAATGATGTGTTCTACATCTGAACTGATTCATTTGTTGTAATGCACAATCTATTAATGGAAATGTGTTGTATATGTTGTTAATGATGTCCCGTCCGTGTCGACTGCTCTGCCGGACATCAGACAGACCTTACACATGAACCTTGCTGTAAGAACCGTTGCACTCATCTTGGACTAATCCGTGAGTGTTGTATGTTTTATCTTACCTTGTATTTTGTGACTATCACATCCTAGTGGACTACTCCGCTGGAAGCTGTGTATGTCCTTTGCATTGTGTGTTCTGAATCGAGTTAGGATTGATCCATTTCAACCTGGAACTCAGCTTCACCTTTTCCCCCTCACAATGGAAGAACCATTGACACAAGTACACTTACACTCACCAGGAATGTGAATCTCACTTATCGAAGGCAAAGCGAATCACTCTCTGGTGCTGACAAGCAACAGTTGAGGCAAATCCTTAAGACACTGGTAACCAGCCCATCATACCAGATGGGACTCCCACACCAAACAGTGTGAGGTCTAGTTGGGACTTCATATTGGGGTGATCCCCTAAATGTTGGCAGGTCCAGCACCGTCAATAGGGTCTTTGATCCTTTAGACTCCATCTTCAAGGTTTAAATGAAATTTTTGATTAATGAAGGATGATGGAAAAACTTCTGGTGCAATTTTGGAGGTGATCTTAGAAAATCTATGTATTGCTACATGATACCCTATTTTCTTATAGGAAACATTCAATATAAAATTTATTAAGTCTAGGAGTTGTTTGACAACTGTGAAAGGGTAAGTGGGACCTTACCAAGCTTGGACACACTCAATGATTCAACTTATACAAGGAAGAAACAAAATTGGAGGTTTCTTGTACTTGGATAGGTAGTTTTCAACTTATGGAAAATTGGTAGAGATGTAAAGTAGAGGGATAAAAGGTGATGAGGTGAGAGATCCTAATACATGAAAATAATATTAATTCAACCTATGAGACAATACCTCCCATCTACAGGCAATGTATGTGTTTAACTGATATAAGAAAGATGTTTAAACAACTGCCAAACCACTGACTACAAAAAGTAAAATAATAGTTGAAAGGATAAGTTTAACTTATAATGAAAGATACTATTGCATAAATGAAACCATTTTTATGGTTATCAAAACAACATACATAACCAAACTTCAATAAGGAGCTCACTTATAAACCCTGCAAAGATAATGATTTTCTCATAAATAAGACATGTAGAAAATCACAACTATACTAAATGCCAGCAAACTAAATTTACAAGGAAGGGGCTTGAGCACTTGGGTTGGGCCCTAACTCAATGAGACTCAGGTCCCTTGAAATAAAATTAGACTGATAATAAGAGAATGCTTTTCATTAACCTCAAAATCTATTCATACATGAAACATAACAACTGAAATGATAGGAAGGATCCTTTCTTTGATAATGACTATCTTTCCCCTATAATTTGAATCCCTACTTAGATACTAGGATATTTTATTTATACAAAAAGTGTTTGAGGGGTAGACTCCTTTAAGAGAGGACTGATTCCCTCCAAAACTACTGAAAATGTGGATTTCGTTCCCTAGTGTCCTCGTAGCCACAAGGAAATAGAAATTGTCTATGATGCAGTGGAGTTGTGATTAGCTTCTAGCAAGGAACAAACCTCCATAATCCTCTCTTCCTGGTGTCCTAGATGATCTTCATAATAACATCATAATATCCTACACATTTAATGCATCAAGTATACAAGATATAGCAAATATCTCCTAACATTCCTAAGGATACATTATTGTTTGAAAATGACAATATCAAATGTAGAAGGAAAGGTTCAGTATGTTAAAGGATGGTTAGATGGGCATTAAATTATACCTATTTGGGAGGCCCATTAAGTAATATACTTCAATTTTTAATTGCTTCTTTGTTCTTTTCTTTATTTTAAACAAATGCTTGAAAAACTAAACAAATTGCATTTAGAGAACTTTCATTAATGCATTGAAAGATTTCATTAAACTCAATTTTCAGTCCATGTTCATGCTTTTCTAGACCAAGATTTACAAAGCTTTCACTTGTAAACTAAATATATGTTTTCATATTAGAAAATTTTCAATGCTTCTGTAGACTAAATTTAATTGCTTTCTTAGAATAAATTTGTGTGTTTTCATAGATCTGTTTTTCATTCTTTCTTAGATTAAGAGTACTTGTTTTCCTAGAATAACTTTTGAATGCTTTCTTAGAGTAAAACTTCCATTCTTTCATAGATTAAATTTATATGTTTAGTATAAGATTAAACTTTTAAGCTTTCCTATAATAGATTTATACACTTTAATAGATTAAATTTATATTCTTTCATATATTAATATTTCCAGCTTTCCTAGAGTAGATTTATATGCTTTCATAAATTATATTTATATGTTTTCATACAAAAAATTTAACTATTTTTCTAGATTAAATTTCAATGCTTTCATAGAATAAATATTCATTTTATTCCTCACATTAATATTTACATTAATATTTCCAATACTTTCATAGTGATACTTTCTTTCATGTCTATTTATTTCTAGTAAAAAAAAAAAGCTAAATACCCAACATATACTTTGTTGAATACTTCATATATTTAACTACTCAAATTCATAATTTAATGTACCATAATTTAAATCATAATTAATTTGACCAAAAAATAGTATTATAATTAAAGGGATTATTTTTACACCCTTTTTAAAAATAGTTACAATGAGGCATTTAATCTAGGGTTTACGAAATCCATGCTTGATTACTAAATTGAAAAGTTTATAGATCCAAGGGACTATCCTCAAACTTTTAAGGTTTCTACATGGTAGCCTTGGATGTCCATCACTTTTCCTTTATGAACTACTTAACCACAAAATTTATGTCTTCCACAGAAAACACTTCTTCTTGTGTAAAATGGGCTTGAACGTTGCCTACGAGATTAGGGAAATAGTAAATATTTTTAAGGTGGGAATTCAAGTCCCTCAAAGAAATGGTGTTGTTTTCTTTTTTTTTTCAAAAGTTAGAATGTGTCTCGGTATTTTTTTTAGGATCTAACTTAAGTAAGTGTAAAATCTAATCTTACTTTGTATTTATATAATATTTTTTTCTTTTTACTTAAGATTTTGTATATTTTTATTTTCTAAACTTTAAAGATTAGTGTAAATATGAGTGTAAACATTTCTAACAACTTTTATCATATGGAGGTTCTATTTTCATTTTTACATGAGTTATGAAAAATGGATAGTAAAAACATACGGGTTGTAAATTCTTCAAAGAATAAAAGAAAATTTAATAAATAACAACATTAAACTAAAAAATACAATTAACTATTAAATATAAGATTATTTAAAATTTAATTTAATTTAATTTTTTATTTTAATTTATATTTTTAAGTTAATATTAATTTAATAAAATGTTAAAATTTTATATTTTACATTATAATTTTTTTGCTATTTAAATATTTTTTTTTGGAATAAGGCTTTTAGAATTTTAATTTAATTATCAACTATTATTAGGTAATTGGTAGGGATTTAAATATTTTAGTATATTTTTATTAATATTTACAAATCAAAGGTTGCATTTTGTCTCCAAAATAGTTATGCCTACCACTCTTTGGGCATGTGCTATTGATAATCCGTGGCATTTTCTCATGGTATTATAGCAAAGTCTATTCATAGATTTAAGAATCTCATGGTTAAAAATCATCTAACATTTTTTTTAAAACACACACACACACACTCTTATAAAGAATGATATATTTTCTTTGGAAGCCTTGGAGTTTGGGATTAAGAAACTCACTAGTGGGAAATATAGGGATATTCAGGGCTACCAAGTTGAAATCTTCAAAATGGGAAGGTCTATCCCCATCCCTCATATTCACAAACTTCTAAATTTGTCAGTAAAACATAGCTTCGCTAAGGCTTGGGGACAAATCCTTATTGTGCATATCTTTAAAAGTTGGGATAAAAATGTTCCCTCTAACTATAGGACCATTATGATTAGCCACATTTTATTCAAATTGTATGTGCTCATTCTGGAAAATATGGTTAGCCTATGGCTTTAAAGCTATGGTGAGAGAGTGATCTAAAAATGAAAAGTGAAGGTTTCATTAAAAAAATTACAAGATAGTTTATGTATTTTAGGTAATGGATCGTGGTTGCAAAAGTACACAAACTTAAGTTAATTTGCAAAATTTTAACAGTTAAAAGAGGACAAAAATGTAGCATCAAACACAAGCAAATTGATAACGGAGTTCACCCATCTTGGGATATGTCTCCAAGTTTAGTTTCTAGTGGTGACCATTTATTATATGCTTAAATTCTCAATACATCAACACACAAGCTTCAATCTACAAAAATAACACTTCCATTATGTCCAGAATGCCAAAAAACCCCCATTTATGCTCTTCTTGAGCTCAAAAAGGCTTAAAATTGAGCAAAATGCACCCCTCGTTCCAAACTCGTCTGCAACTGCCACATATTAGCTCTAAGATTTGCAAATTTGGCAACAAATTGGCCTGTGGCCTATTGGTCTTTCATTATCCTCATGCAGGTCATGGGTTTGACTCGTCAGACGCGCATTTGCTTGCAAATTTTTTGGGTGTGATAATTTTGTATTAAACAAAAAATTTAATGGGTTGTTAGCCCTTTGGATACTCTGTTTTACTAGTCATATGGCCATATATGGCCATGGTTCATGGGCCATAGGCCACACATCCTTCGCCCTTCCCACCTCGAATTATATGCCATTCAATATAACTATGGGTCAAGTCAGTCGGGCTAGCTCGTTAGCCCACCCATTACCCCCAACCTTCAGAATAGATCTCATTAAATAAAATTTGTCAAGCATAAATAAATATGTCCTATCTTTGCTCTAACAATAAAGCGGTGGAGTTAAGAATGTTATTTCGATGGTCTAAATCCGACAGAGGCCACATCAGCATACAAACTACCACATCAGCATCCATACCTGCACAGTCAACCCTGCAACTTTGAATCTTGTGTTGTTTGGCCAAAATTTCAGAACGTGATAACTTGCTCATACGGTATCAGATGTTGAGAAATGGAAACAAGAAATTCCTGTTTAATTTGTCCTTGAATTAAACTGAGAATTAAAATCGTATTCTATTCTCATAACAACTTGTAAATATTTAATTAAGTTTAATTAACTTAATTAGCTTAGGAATTTCGAGTTGGAAGTCTTTCTGTAGTCATGTATATGTTCTCCCTAAACTTTAGGGGTCTAGTATGAGCTTAAATTGAGTTGGAAATTAGTTCACTCAATTTATTGATTTAAGTTCAGTTAAATTAGTTCTAAATTGTTTTTGGAACTAATAGAGGATTAAGAGTCAGTTGGTGCACTAATGCATCCACCCTGTGCTACTCCAGTTAACTGAAGATTCCCTCATAAGAAACTCATGCATGTCAGTTCAGAGAAAGACCCAATTGAGACTAGAGTGCAAGGACAATGTACTATCAGTGGTATTATTTACTAGAGTGTAAATATCATGCATGCATTAGAGATTGATCCTATGTTTGGATTGCACAATTTTGGAAGCATGAATTCCCTTTAAATATGGGTTATTCGTCCTAGGAATTACGCAAGATATTAGGAGCTTGGAAAGATGTTGAATAGGCTAAGGATTTAGCTTGAGCTGCTTTTGAGATGAGAGAGTTAAGCATACTTGTGTGGAATTGTTCTAGTGAGAAAAAACTTTGTATCTTCACTCATATTTATGATATATGTAATACATATAGTGGTGTTTTGAGCATTGGCTTCCCCAGATACATCTCATGCTATGTGCCATTGATTTATCTTCTTCTTGTTCTTATTGTTTTCATTGATCTATTGGATTCCACTGGTTGAAAGTATAAGTAGAATCTTGTCCTGTGATTTAGTACATTGCATAAGCTTATGAATCTATAAGATATTCTACATGGTATCGAAGCTGAGAATAGTATACTAGAGGAGATTTTGAAGTTTTGTGTTTTGGGTTACAAGTGAAATTCAAATTTTCAATATATACTTCCATATTGACAGATGGCGTTCTACGGTTTACGGCTCGAGTATGCCTTAGAAGGAAGCTTGAATTGTATAGCCTAGAGGGATAGAATGGAAGTTGTGCTAGAGGATAATGGATTGAAGGAATTCATTGATCAAGAAATTCTTAAGCCAGCAACATCAGATGCACAAAATTTGGTCAAGTGGAAGAAGTGTGTGGCGAAGGCAAGGCAGATAATCCTTGACAGAGTTCGATACCACATTGTCTCAAGTCTCCATGGCAAGGAAAATTCATATGCTATGTGGAAAAAATTGACAAACTTGTATTAGAATAGAAGTGACCAAAGGAAATTGGCACTGAAGGAAAAACTTCAAAAAATCAAAACAAAGAAAGGCAAGGCTTTTCCAAAATACTTTACCAAGTTCACTCAATGTCGTGAAGAACTTGGAAGTGTTGGAATCACGATTGCCAAGGATGACATGGTGAGTCTTTCTCTTCTAGGACTCCCAAAGATATTGGTCATGAGAAACTGTCGGATTGGGAATAATTGTGGTCGGATTTGATGCAGGAGGAGATCATGAGGATTCAGGAACACCACGGATAGCTCTTCATCAAAGACTAATGATTAAGAGAATTGTGCCTTATCGATTAATGTGAAGAAGGGGAAAGGGAAAGCTTCCAATTCCAAATCGAATTCTTGTCATGGAGGCAAGAAGAAAGACATCACGAAAGTGAAATGCTTTCATTGTCATGAGCTAGGCCATTTTGCTACAAATTTTTCACTCAAGAAGTCCAAGAAGAAGTACTCAGGAGGAGCAATAAGTGAGGCTTTGGCCGCTCAATTCGAATTGGAATTTTCCCTCATTGCATGCATGGTGTCATCAATGATGGGAAGTGTATGGCACTTAGAAAGTGGAGCTTCATTCCACATGACTGGTGACAAAGAGTTATTTACTGACTTGGACGAGAAAGATCTCCAGATACATATCGAGGCGAGTGACGACGGGAAGTATAGTGTTACCAGATTGGGAACGATTACTTTTCAGAGGGAGCATGGGGTTCCACTAACCTTAAAGAATTTTATGTATGTTCCCGGGCTGAAGAAGAACTTGGTATCTATTTCCATGCTTGAGGATAGAGGCCATGATGTGATCTTCTTGAAAGGAAAGGCGTTCCTTAGACACATAGCCACAAGTCAAGTAAGGAAGATATGGATTCAGGTGAAGAATCTCTATAAGCTGGAGGTAGAGGAGTGTGATGCTTTGAGCACAAACGCAAAAAGGGTGTAGAGCTGAGACGTTGGTGAGTTGTGGCACAAGCGATTAGGCCACTTGCATCATGGGGCCTTGAAGATATTGTAGTAGATGTCTATTGATCATCCCAAAGGTACCGTTGAGCAAGTTGATACATGTAAGGGTTTACTTTGAGAAAATACACCAAGTTTTCCTTTCGCGATAGAGATAGTCAAGCAGAGGCTATTCTAGAGCGAGTCCATTTAGATGTGTGTGGACAATTCTCGACATCATCCACGACCATACACAGGTTAATGTTATATTTGTTGATGAGTATTCTCATAAATGCGGGATATTTTTCATGTAGAAAAAGGATAAAACTTTCACAAACTTATGTGAGTTTAGAGAATTGGTGGAGAAAGAGTTGGGTGAGAAGGTTAAAGCTCTATGGAGTGATAATGGTGGTGAGAATGTTTCAAACGAGTTTAAGAAATTTTGTGCAGAGGAAGGGATTAAATGAGAGTTTACGACATCCCATAACACTCAGCAGAAGGGGGTGGCTGAGAGGAAGAACAGAAGCATAGTAGGGGCAGTAAGGGTGATGTTGCATGATCAGGTCCTTCCACTACACTTGTGGGCTGAGGCATGCAACGTAGCAATTTATGTTCAGAATTGTAACCCACATCAGATACTTGAGATCAAGACACGTGAGGAGGCTTATTCTAGTAAGAGCCCAGATCTTCATCACTTTAGGATTTTTAGGTCATCGATATATTTCCATGTGACCAAAGATGCACAGAAGAAGCTTTAGCTGATAGTAGAGTTTGGGACATTCGTGGGGTACACTGATACAACTCACAACTATCGGGTGTACTTTCCAATGAGCAGGATGACAATGGTTCACAGGGCTGTCAGATTCGATGATGAGAAGTCCATGCGAGTTTCCCTTGAGAGGGAGCTTGAGCTACATGTGGATGAGGAGATTTTAGTTCCTAAGGTTGAGGAGTGTTAGATTGATGTGGAGAAGCCACATTCAGAGGATCCGAGAGTGGATACATCCACTCAGGCAGAGTCTTCTAGAGAGAGAAAAAAGTGCACCAAAGAGGCTGATAGATTGTTAGATGATGCACAGGAGAATATGGGAGCACCCACTTTTCAGCGTAGGGAGAGGAGGTCACCTGAGAGGTATGTTAGATACATGGATCTTATGGGTAAATGTGTTGTGATAGAGCCATCTTCCTTTTAGGAAGCAGTGTAGTAGCTGGTTTGGGTTGATGCCATGGTGGAGGAATATGACTCCATAGTTCGTAACAGTGTTTGGGATGTTGTCCTGAGATGGACGACAAGTTAGTGGTGAGCTCTCATTAGATTTACAAGTTAAAGCAAGTTGCAGATGGTAGTGTGGAGAAGCATAAGGCTAGATTTATGGCCCATGGCCTTTCATGGTTATAGGGGATTGACTATGATGAGACCTTTGCTCTTGTTGCAAGGTACTCATTAATCAGACCTATATTCGCACTATCAGCACAGATGGGTTGGAATATACATCAAATGGATGTGAAGACAACCCTCCTTAATGGCATGATTAAGGAAGAGGAGTACATAGACCAGCCTGAAGGCTTTGGGACCTTTGACTGTGAGTTGCATGTGTGTTGGCTCAAGAGAGCATTGCATGGGCTGGAGCAAACAACCCATGCTTGGTACACTAGGATAGACAACTACTTCACTGGGTTGGGCTTCATGAAGAGTGAAGTAGATGTGAACCTGTCCCACCTAGTGGTGGAAGGTAAAATGTTGATCATTGTACTTTATGTTAATAATCTCATACTAACAGGTGATGATCAACTGATTAAGTATTGCAAGGAGGACCTTGCAAGAGAGTTTGAGATGAAGGACATGGGGCTCATGCATTACTTTCTTAGCATGGACGTATGATAGGGAGATGGGGAGTTGTTTGTGTCTCAGGGCAAGTATGCCAATGAGATACTCAGGATATTCTACATGGAGAGCAAAAAACCCATGGAGACTCCTCTAGCAGGTAACTGGAGGAAGGAGGATGCTACTTCAAGGGAAGTAGTGGAAGCTACTGTTTATAGGGAGCTTGTGGGTTCATTCATGTACTTGGTGAACACATGACCGTATATGTGCTATGCAGTTGACCATCTTCATTAAGTGATGGCTGGGTTGACCAAGATGTATTGGAAGGAGGCAAAGCATGTATTCAGATACCTCAGGGGAACTTCTCGGTATGGATTATGGTACAGATGGGCAGAGGGAGTGAAGCTTCAAGGCTTAAATAGTGCAGATTGGACAGGGAGTCCATCTGATACGAAGAGAAAATCAGGAGGGATCTTCAGTATTGGGTAAGTGACAATTTTTTGGTACAACAAGAAATAGAGATCGGTTGCACTCAGTTCAGCAGAGGAAGAGTACATGGTTGCAAGTCAGGAAGCATGTGAGGCCATATGGATGAGGAAGATCCTGGTTGGTTTGTTTGGTCAGTATATGGATCCAACTATTATTTACTGTGATAATCAGAGTTGTATCAAACTCTTTGAAAATCCATTTTTTCATGATCGGTCCAAGCATATTGATATCCGATATCATCATCTCATAGATTTTGTATTGAGACGAATTATGTTATTAGTGTACATTTCCACAGAGGAGCAAGATGCTGACATTTTGATAAAGGCATTGTCAAGATGTAAATTGGTGTTTCACAGAGACAGGATTGGGGTAGATGATAATACCTTTCTTGTGGAGAGGGAGTGTTTAGAAATGGCAACAAGAAGTTCCAATTTAATTTTTCCTTGAATTAAACTAAAAATTTAAATAAAATTCTATTCTCATAGAAACTTGTAAATAGTTAATTAATTTTAATTAACTTAATTAGCTTAGGAATTTCGAGTTAGAAGTCTTTCTGTAGTCATGTATATGTTCTCCCTATGTTTTTGTGGTCCAGTATAAGCTAAAATTGAGTTTGAAATTAGATCACTCCGTTTACTGAGTTAAGTTCAGTTAAATTAGTTCTAAATTGTGTTTGGAACTAATAGAGGAGTAGCAGTCACTTGGTGCACTAATGCATCCACCTAGTGCTACGCTAGTTAACTGAATATTCCTTCATAAGAAACACATGCATGTTAGTTCAGAGAAAGACCCAGTTGAGACTAGAGTGCAAGGACAGTGTATTGTCAGTGGTATTATTTATTGGAGTGTAAATATCATGCATGCATCAGAGATTGATCCTATGTTTAGATTTCATAACTTTGGAAGCATGAATTCCCTTTAAATAAAGGCTATTCATCCTAGGAATTACGCAAGAGATTAGGAGCTTGAAGAGATGCTGAATAGGCTAAGGATTTAGCTTGGTCTAGCTTGTGAGCTGAGAGAGGTGAGCATACTTGTGCGGAATTGTTCTAGTGAGAACAAGCTTTGTATCTTCACTCATATTTATGATATATGAAATATAGATAGCAGGTTTTTGAGTAGTGGCTTTCCCCAGATACAGTTAGGGCACGAGCTCCTATAGGTGGGATTTCGGTGAAACCCATAAACCCCACCCGAGAAATAGGAAATATTTTTATTTTTTCATATTTTAAATTATGTATGTGGGTTCTATATTATGGTACCCGCATGTGTATGCACTTTTTAAAGGGTAGAGTCACATATGGAATTGAACATATTATTCTTTAATAAATGATCAAGTTTGAATGGGAAAGGTTTGCCCAAGGCCATATTAGAGAATCAAAACTACATGAGTGTTGAATGATGCTATAACAAATTCCCCCTAATATATAAGGTTAAAAGGGGTACATGATGGCCAAAACTGATTCATTACAAAGAGAGATCATTTGAGGACCTGAGAGGAGATCACGAGATTCTAGCCCACTGAATACCTGTAGAAGGAATAAAAAAGAAGGCTCATGTCTGAGGCCAGCATACTGATGCTTAGAGATAGTAAAGCATGTCCGTTGATCAAGTACAAAGCAGATCCATCATTTATACATATGTGTAAAACTAAAACTGAAGAATATATAGTGGATGATCTGATGATAGCAGCAAAGGAACACAACGGAGCTATGTCTGAACATCAAGTATAGAAGAAAATATGATCGATGATGCTAAAAGAATATGTGATCACTGATGATGCATAACTAATCCTCGTAATAGTACCATGTCATATAGGTGGAACAGTGGTACTACATAAACTTGGGTGTCAACATATAGAATTTTGTTGAGATGAACTGCAACATATAAGGGTGATTGGTAGCACTGGTAGAAAAACTGAAGGAGATGACAATTCAAGCAAGATGCTGACACAACTCGAGGTCTTCACCGACCGCAGATGGTACATTTCTACATTATGGGAATAAATGAGCTGAAGTCAACCATGTGAAAAATCATTTGATTACCGGTCATTGATGTATACTATTAATGCGAGACAACTCACCGATAATGATGATGAGAGTCAAGGTACCCCAATACAATCTAACAAGTGTGAATAAATGTGTTCAAGTTGAACACTTGAGAGAATCTATCAATCACGAGAAATTGATTTATTCTCACTGTCGATAGTGAAGGTGTTTACCATTGATGACTGCATATCCTAAGGTACTAAAAAAAGGACTATGGATCATGTTCCTAGAGTAATGAGTTGGTGTAGATGGGAAAATATCTAATCGAGAAAAGGACTTAAGGCATCCCACATCAACCAGCATGAGTGATCATGTTCCTAGAGTAGTGAGTTGGAGTGGATGGGAAAATATCTACTCGAGAAAAGGACTTAAGGCATCTCACATCAACCAGCATGAGTGTAACCCGCAGGCCAATAATTTTTAAGAACTAGGACAAAAAGAGATGAAGTAACCATTATGAAGTATGTTTCCAGCGTACAAAAGATATGGCTAGTGCATGACAGAAACCCTCTGAACCAAAAAATAATGATAACTGACATAGAGGTGAGGAATCCACCAATAGGATCAAATGGAAACCAAGGTACTACATGAATCCCAATGTGCGATAATGTAAGCTGACGTCAAACATAACTAAACAAATCAGTCAAAGTCCCATGATATTGATCAATGTTGAATACAAGTTCACCTATCAATGATGTAAATGGGGCTACGGTGTGGCTCTAGGTCTACTCTTAGAGAAATTTTTCGAGGTCGATAAGAGAAGACCCACTAGAAAGAATTCAATGAAGACCTTCTTAACCAGCATGAGAAAAGGACCAAATAACTGATGTGATGCTAAAGATACCTTGACAGACTAGGTATGATCGACTGAAAATGAGTCAAGAGACACCGCAGAATGGCCGACATAGGTTGACTTCCCTTGAACAAAAGCACGACTCATATGTGACTCTATGGAAGAATAAAATAACTTTGTATAAGTTTGCAATGTAGGAGGCATTAACAAACTCTCCATATGATTGGAAGATATAACCAACCGGAGGAGTTTTGACTCAAGAATAAGGTTATGGCTCTCCTAAAGCTGAACTAAGTCCCATCCCAAAAGAGGAAAGACTTATTTTGAGTGCTTTGTTCCAGGGCGACATAATTGACTCGTGATGCCATCAAATATAGAAGTAAATGTCATGTTCCCTCTCTTTTTGGAATATATAATGTTTTTTTTATTTTTCATATTTAAATCTTGATAAAGAATAAAATAATGTTTATAGTACAGTGGAAATAATGAATGTTAAACGCATGTGCGCTAGCTTCTAGGACTGGAACATTCCTATGCTCAATGAAAGGTGGAAAACATTGGTTGTCAACACTCAAAGGAATGTTATTCCCATGTATAAGAGGTGTCAAGTCACAGAGGATAATGAATGCATGGTTTGAACTTGCAAAAAGGTCATGGTTAAAAGTGCCTTATACATGACTCCAAATGAAGCCGGCTAAAGGCCAAAAGGGTACAAATAGTTAAAATGAAATGCAACAGTACAACTTAACACATGGGAGTCTCTAGGGTACAAAGTGAGAATAATAGCAAAGAATAAGAGAAATGAAGCTTCATCGCAAAGTCATGGCGGGACTAAAGAGGATTCCCAAGCCTAAGAAATTCCTACAGCATGGGAAACATATGCTAGCGAAGATCTAACTAGGAAGCCCGTGTAAGGAATGACTATAGTATTATGTTAGGATTTTATAAGAAGAAGAGTGAAAGTGGTTTGAAAACCGCAACATAATGCGGTCAACCCTGTGGAAAAATATCGCAGTATGAGGTTAAGATGCATAATGCAACAGAAAAAGTGATATGTCATCAACTATATGCCAGTGACGAAAGATACCTGCCATGATAGGTCTACGATGGTGGAGTCGAAGTTTTGAAAAAATTTCACAAAGTATTCATTTAGCCTGGAAAACAACCTCCCCCAACACTTCAAGCCAAAAGTTAAAAAGTTCATGAAATAATAAAATTTAAAAATGATGAACTTTATAAAAGTGGGTTTTTAAAATTTAATATAAAAAGACGTCACAGCTCACCAAAATTCATTTTAACTTGAAAATGTTGAGAGCTTGAGAGCTTGGGAGAAAATTTGGGCAACTCCATTTGACAATTTCCTCAACCAATTCGTCAACCCAAGGCTTCCAAGTAATTCTAAATCCATAATGTCATATAATTTATGCATTTCAAATAGATTCAATTGATTTGTCATTGTATAAATTTTAATTTTGAATTTGTCTTTGCATGTACATGGGTCAACCATTTGAAACTCGCGTATACAAAGCCCTACACGCTGGTTTTAAAAGGAAAATATGCATGTACATGCAACTGTCATTTAAAGAAGTCACGTACGTGCATAAAAATTTTAAAATTATGATTTTTAATGGATGAATCTTCTTAAATTTGCAGGATGGAAATCGTTTGGAAGGAGAGGGAGCATAGTGAAGTTGAAAATGATTTTTTAGAGGATCCAATGGTGTTGGATGCATTAACAAAATTTGGATAGCTCAAGTTTTCATGATGTCAAACATGAAAACCCAAACTTGGTTGCTAGATATGCTTGTCCATTACTAGGATCTAGAGCAGGAGGTTTTCATGATAGATCAAATGCCTTTACAAATTGATGTAGAATATATTTAATTCATTACACGGATTTCCTGAAAAGGGGATGCAATTGATCTAAAAGAGAAGGCCCGGGGAGGCCTAAATGTCTCTGATTATATAGATATCTATTGAACACTAGGGACAGACAAGGTCAGATCTCAAATTCCGATCAATAATCTGAGAAGCCTACCAATAAAAATTATCCTCTTTATCATTGTCAGAGTGGAAGGCTTGGAAACTATACATCTAGCCTATTGACCTACCATGTTCTTGGAATTAGAGTGCCTTTGTCTGAAAGTCTTTGATTGGTGTACAGGGCTCTTGACTTGTATGAAGAAGAAATTGTCTTCAGTGAGACAAGGGAAAACAAAGCATTTCGGCTATGGTAGCATAATTTGTTCCTTTTTATTTGAGAGAGTACCAGCACTCCGACCCAGAGTGTCTACCACCATCAAGAGTCCCATGGATCCAAAAATATGTGCTAGTTGGATCTAGCTTTATTGATTGTCCTTTGCATGATAGTTCTAAGCGATTTGTTCACGGCTTCAACCTGACCATAAAATTGAGGATAGTATGGAGACGAATGCTCCTGCTGAAATACTAATGTCAAAGCCAACTCAAACATCATCTTATTCTAAAAATGACTGCCATGATTAGAGACAATCTCTCTTGGAACACCGAAACGTGAAATGATTTGGTTGAATAGGAAAAGCATTGCTATCTCACCATCATTTTTTAAATTAGGCGCAGCTTCGCACCACTTCGTAAATTATTCCATTACTACGATAATGTACTTGTGACCCTTAGCTGAAGCCGGGTTACAAGTCATAAAACTAATAGCCCACTTTGTAAAAGGACCGAGAGTGATGACGGGGGAAAGTGGAGCTCGGTGAGCACGCATTTTCTGAGTATATACCTGACAAGGATGGCACTTTTTGACTGCTTTGATGCAATATTTAAAAATCAAGGGCCAAAAATATCTTGCACACAAGATTTTTTAGGCTGTAGGCAAGACCAAATAGATGACATCCACAAGATCCATTGTCGCAGTCATTAAAAAAAAAATAAACTTCTTCTAAGGTTAAACAACGCCTAAGGGTTGGGTCAATCCCGTGATGATACAAAGTGTCACTGATAATAATATAATTTCTAACTAGGTGATGTAATTTTCTACATTCATCTTTGGAAAAAGTCTGAGGAAACTTCGAAGTTTGGAGATATACTATGATGTCTCCATACCAAGGATCCTGTGAAGAGATTAGGAAGAGATGCTCATAAGGAAATGTCTCTTCATAAACAACATCCCCTTCACAAGGCAACTCTAAATTCTAAAAATACTATTTGTTTTTGGACTTGGCTGACATAAATTTGAGATTGAATTCCTGTAGGATGACAATCCATTTATTATATTTTCCCCCAATCACTCACCTACTGAGGACAAACTAAAATGCATTGACATCAGCCACCACAAAAGTTTTTCTAAGCAGAATATAATGACGAAGTTGCTAGACAGCGTGAACTACTTCCAAAGCCAATTTATCTATATGAGAATACCTAAGTTCAAGGCCAACTAAGCCTCAGCTAATAAATCACATGCTCTCTAGGAGCATTGTCTTCCTAAACCAAAAACATACCAATGGTTGATTATGCTGCAGTGAGATACAAGAGGAAATCCCTGTTATAATTGGGTGGACTCAGAAGAGGAGAAGAGGTTAATTCATTTTTCAAAGCATCGAAGGAGTGCTGAGCAAAATCATCCCAAATAAATGGAGCTCCTTGCTTCAGTAATCACATAAACCCTTTCGTAATCTTGGCATAATTTATGATAAATCTCCTTAATAAATTGGCTTTACCTTGGAGACTTTGAAGTTGACAAACCATTGACGAGGGAGGAAACTAAAATATTGACTCAACCTTGAAGGGATCGACAAAAATCCCTTCATTAGATAAAATGAATCCCAACAATCGACCAAATGTGACAACGAAAACAAATATACTAGTATTCAATCGGACCTTATAGTGACGACATCGTTCAAAAGAAAATTGAAGGTGATATGGATGATTAATTCTCTTTTGAGAACAAGAATCTAGGTCATCCAGTTACATTTCTATTATGTGCTTGATGTCGTGGAAAGAATAAGGGATGGCCCACTGAAAAGTATCTCCAACATCTTTTAGTCCAAAAGGAATCTTCTTGTATGTAAATGTACCCAAGGGGAAAATAAATTTTTTCTTTTGTTGATCCTCAGGGTGGATGGTTATTTGATTATATCCTGGAAAGCTATCCATATAGGAGAACACCTCATTTCCAGCACACTCATCAATGTTCTGATCGATAAACGGAGTGGGAAATTATATTTAGGACAAGCCTTATTCAAATCCCTAAATTCAATGCATACCCAGATTGTTTCTTACTTTTTATCAATAGGGACTGGATTCAAGACCCATTCAGTTAAAGGAACATGGGTATGTGAAACCCACCTTAAGCAACTTTTCAACCTCAGCTTTAATAGTTATTGGTTTCTTAGGATTTATCGGTCAAAGCTTTTGGCATACTGGCTTAACATTTTCAAATGTCTTAATCTCATGTTGAACTATTGATGGATCTATTCAAGGCATTTCTTTATAATACCAAGAAAAAAAATCTCAAAATTATTTAAAAAGGTTAGTATAAATTTTGATTTGTACAGGGGAACATTCAACGTCAATGAAGATATTCTCGATAATGTTGGAATTACCAGAGATGTTCACCTGAATAGTTTTCGATATATTAGACATATTACCTTCACCAAAAATCTATGTTGGGGCCAAAGGATTTAGAATTTTATGAACACTTCCAGTTGAAGAAGGACCAGACATATTTGACTCAACTTGATGCAAATCAGGGAGAAAATATGACTGATGATGCAAATCATCCCATGTCCTTTTTGCACCATTGATTGCTTCTAGGATTTCCTCTTCGGATGGTAAGACTCTATCAAGGAAATCCATAACCAAAGTAGAGTCAAGATTCTAGACAAGAGCCACATCTCCATCCAAATCCTCTGATGGGAGAGGAATGGGATCAAAATTTTCATAATTCCCTATAGATTGGTACATGATTTCTGCTGCAAATATGGGGTATGTCATTATACCTACTTCCCCTCTTTTAATGTGGTAGTAGAGGGGGGAAAGGGCCAAGGATCAAAAAAATAATGAGTTCTGAATGAACCTCTTCGAGGAGCTACCTTGGAGGATGAAGTGGCATTAACATGAGGAATAGGAGAAGGAAGATCAAAAGTACCCATCAATGAGGAATACATTCCAACTCCCAAATTCTCAACAGGATGCTTGGTATTCTTTACCAAGGCAATGGTAGAGTCTGAAGATGTATTGGGATCGTTAGGAGAATAAGCCATTTGATCAATTGTAACAATTCTCCCTTTATGGGGGGAGAATATGATGCGAAACAACAATGAAACAATAACATTCATTGCATAAACCCAATTTCGACCCAAAAAGAATTATAATTAAGGTTGGCATCAACTATCTCTACCTCGACATTGAAAACCTTGCCCCCCACACAGACAGGAAATGATGGAAGAATTCCATTAGGCCTATGAGAATGACCATCGAATGAAGTAAGGAGAGTAGGGGAAGGAATAGCTTCCGGAGACCCGATAGCCTTCCAACATAACATTGAAATTACACATGTGGAATCCCCTTCATCAACTATAATTCAAAAGATATTCATTTTCTGATTTGTAGATTTCATCTAGAAAGCCATGTGATGAGGGAGTCCCTTATTAACACTTGACATATCAAATGATATAACAAGAGAGTTTTTCGGATCTACTACTCTTATCGTAGTGAGAAATGCACTCCTTTGTGCATGACATGATTGGAGTACCTTTAGCGCTGACATCGCACAGTGGCTCTGAGCTAGATCTTCGATAATAGAATAGTTTCGAGCATCCGTAGTGTTAGGATTAACAGTCAAACTTTTTGTAGAGCCTTTTGACATGCTAGGCATAGGCTCAACTACAGGCCTCTCAGTATGGAGTGGCTCTACAATATCAGAAGTAGCCTTAACCTTAGAAGGTTTTGGCTCACCATAATCATGGGACCTTGTAGCAAAATGAAAATGAGACTTCACCATATAGACATTCGATGTGGATTCCCCTTCCTAGTTTCCTCTTGTGGGGGTTCTAGTAAAAACATTAGCACCAACAAGAATTTATTTCCCTTAGGGAAAAGGGTTAGTCAACAAAACCTAGGAACTTGAAGAACCCTGCTCAACTAACAAATGCTCAACATCTTGAATCTTAGGGAAAAAATGGGTAAGATGATCCCCATTTCAAAACTTCCATTGGAACTTTACTCTTTCTCTTTATTCCTTCTTTCCCTCTCAAGTATCATTACTGGACTTGTTCGCATTCCCTATCCCAGCCTTATCTTTCTTCGTACCCCATCCCTTCTTCTTCCCATTGCATTGTTGGTCTCCTTTGGGATTCGAAGATTGGATAGTATTAACTACTAGAGGTTGGGAAGACATAGTCACAGACGGTGAAGCCTGCACTGGAGAACTAGATTGTGAAGATAACTATTTCAATTGATTCAAGAAGTTAGTCGTAATACTATCAATCATTCCTACAATTCCATTAGCATGGGGTCCTGGATTAAGTTTAGCTAAATTGATCTTCGATCGAGGAGAATCAGGTAGAATCTTATAAAGGACTCGATTATGAGAATATATGAGTCCTAACTGCTGGGCTCTAAAGATGGAATGTTCTTTAGTGAATGCTTCAGAGAGTGACACATCCTTAGAAATTTCTGGCTGAAAAGATTTCAAAAACCATTCGCGAAGGAACTCATTAGGGATATAGGTTCTAATGAGCCTCTTCCTTCTATGCCACTCTTGGATGTGGTTAGAAATATGAGTTGCTTTATCTTGTTCAAAATTTGCTAGAAGCTTAGTTCCAACATCATATTGGATAGGCAACTGAAAATGGTTTAAAATCATAGCAGCCAGTTTTCCAAAGGTAGAAAAGGTTACCCCTATAAGCTCAATATACCATTTTGTAGTGTTTCCAGTTAGGGTGCATTGGAATGATCTCAACCTGATCGAAACATCAATCAAGGAGTTAGATGAGCACCACAAATGGAATGTGTTTATATGATCAGCCGGATCCTCCCTAGACTTTCCTTCAAATTTAGGAATATTAGAAGGAATTTTGGTGGGAACTTGAGGCCAAAGCAGATTATATCGGATCGGATCATTTGTCAACTTTGAACGATATGGAAAGTTTAAAGTTGCCAGGAATAGTAATCGTGGAGGAGAAGGAGAATTCCACCTACCAAGAGCAGAATTTCAAATATTAGAAAAAGAGTATCTTAGATTTGGGGAGGCACTAGTTTTCCATAGGATACTCGTAGAAAGCCCTGAAACATAAGGTTATTTTGTGCCCTAGAAGTATTCAGAGGGTATCCACCCCATTCCACAAGGTTACCATACATAGGATAGTGTCCTCCTAACGAAACATTGAAAGAAGGGGATAATCCCTAATAAGGATTTCATGCACTCGCTAGTGGAGGAAAGACCTATGAGGTCCTAGCAGAAGGGAAGGGAATACTACTTTGTTGACCAAACATATGTGATAAGTTCCTAGCCCCTAAACCACTGACAAAAGGATTTGGCCATCCTTGACCTCAAAGGATTAACATTCTGAGCTTGTCCTAAGTTCAAATATGGGTTGGAAGGAGGGATATGACCACTTCCAAAAGAAAAACCCTAATAATATGTTGAACCACTTGGCATAGAAGTAATATATGTAGAAACAACAGATGGGAAGCTTAAAGGAATCGCGGGAATTCCACTAGATGGCATCCCGAAAAGATAACCACCAATGAAAGGAGCAGAAGGTTCGGTTCCCCCACTCAAACCTGGAATGAAGGTAGATCCAACAGCTATTGTACTAGGTGTAAAAGTAGTGATAGAAATGGTACCCCTTCTTGCAACTTAAGGAGGGATCTTCAAACAAGAAGTATTAGTAGACATACTTACACCACTAATATTGGCCATCTGGAAAAAAGAAGGAGAGTGAACAAGGTTTGTCGTCCTATGAGTCGGGGTGCCCACATATGATACAATGTACAGAAGGTGAGAAGGAAGGGATGTCGAAGGAGTCACAGGGGACCCAGGGATGTCCTAAATTTCAATCTGGTCTTCTAATTGGAAGAGCACCCTAGAAAGGACCAAAGTGTTTTATTCCAAATTATGAATTGCACTAGGTTCACCTTGTGAAATGAGAGCCCCTAAAGAAGGATTAATCTCTGATGTGTCAACTGCTACTGGTTGAAAATCACCAACAAAACTACTCCTACACTTCTAGATGAAGTCTTGAAACTTGAAGGAGAAATCCCACGAAGCCTCCTAGATCAATGAACCTGTCGATCAACCACTTTGAAATATTAAGAGAACTTTTAAAGACTCAAAAAATAAAAACTAGTGGCAATCTAGGAGCAGAGAGAACTCACTAAAAAGTTCCTAAAGATACTACCAAACTGTAGGAATTTACAGGGTAAATTCCTCAGACAGAACACCAAAGGACACCGCTCACACACAGATCACAGATCAATACACTAGTATTTTGACGTGGTTAAAACCCTCAAAGAGGGAAACAGTCCACAGCCTGAGCCAACGTGGCCACTTCAGGTAATTTATTAATAAAAGAATGAAATTTTACATAAGCTTCTCTCATGAACAGTTAACCTACAAATGACCCTCCATGCTCTTTAAATAGAGATCATGGACCAATCGGGTGTTAAGCCACGGATCAAGTGTCGGTAATACCGAGGAGAGAATGAACCGTCAGATCACTACATATCGTGACCGTCGGATTGTAAGTTACAAAATGTACATAGTAAAGAAACACACTTTACCTAACTCTATACTAGACCAAGTTATACTTAACTATTTCCTATGTGTCGGAATATCCTAACATCCCCCCTTAAGAACAACTTGGGATAGGATTGAAGGATTTACAAATATGACACAATAGGAGTAGGAAGGGGGCACTAGAGCCTATCCCCCCTTAGTGACAACTTCCTGAACTCCAACCATAAATCGAAGTTTAGTGAACTTCGCCTCTGTGAGAGCCTTTGTAAAGATGTCTGCAACTTGATCATCTGTTGAACAATATTGCACTTCAAGAACATGGTCGTGAATGAGCTTTCTGATGAAGTGCATGTGCAGTTCAATGTGTTTGCTGCGCTGATGTTGGACTGGATCTTTGCATAGTTGAATGGCACTTTGATTATCACACCAAAGTGTAGTCGGATGTTGCTGCTGAAAGCCAAACTCTGACAGGATCCGACGAAGCCACAAGGCTTCCTTACTAGCTTCTACGGCACCACGATACTCTGCTTTTGCTGAAGAAAGAGAAATGACACCTTGTTTCTTGCAAGCCCATGTAATAGGTCCTGAACCAAGAGTGAACACATAACCTGCAGTAGACTTCCGATCATCAGGGTCACCAGCCCAATCGGAATCAGTGAAACCAACCAATAGAGGAGCTGCTTCGGCACTGTAATGAATCCCAAAATGAACTGTACCTCAAACATAACGAAGTATTCTTTTAGCTGCTTTCCAATGACTTTCATGTGGGTTTTTCATAAACCGAGCAACAAGGCCAACAACAAAGGAAAGGTCAGGACGAGTATGGGTTAGATACAAAAGTTTTCCTACAAGTTGATGGTATAAGGTAGCATCAACTTCAGGAGAAGTACAAGTGACTGAAAGTTTGACTCCAGACTGAAAGGGAGAAGGGGCTGGCTTACAGTCTTCCATGTGAAAATGGCGTAGAATATCACAGGCATACTTGGACTGGGAAAGGGAAATACCTTCCTTGGATTGCAAGACTTGAAGACCAAGAAAATAATGTAAGTGTCCTAAGTCTGTCATTTCAACTTCCTTTTAAGGCTAGACTTCACATGGTTTATAAGGTTGGGATCACTACCAGTCAGGATAAGATCATCAACATAAAGAACAAGAATGATAAGAGACTTGCCCACTTTCTTGGTGTAGACAGTATTGTCAGAATGACACCTAGAAAAGCCATTTTCTAAAAGAAAGTTATCCATTTTGGCATACCAAGCTCGAGGAGCTTGCTTGAGACCATAAAGGGATTTCTTAAGCCGACATACAAGGCTGGAGTCTGTTTGTATAAAGCCAATAGGTTGTTCCATATAGATTTCTTCATGCAAGTCCCCATGCAAGAAGGCAGATTTAACATCCATCTGATGGACTTCCCATTTGAAAGAGGCAGCAAGGGAAAGAACGAGGTGGATAGAGTTCATTTTTGGCAACAAGGGAGAAGGTTTCAGTGTAGTCAATGCCTTCAACTTGTGAAAAACCCTTAGCAACAATACGAGCTTTATGTTTATCAACTTTCCCATCTGGTCCATACTTGGTTTTGTAAACCCATTTGCATCTAACAAGTTTTTGTCCCTTTGGTAGAGGAACAAGATCCCATGTATCATTTGCCAATAATGAATGATATTCTTCATTCATAGCTGCTTCCCAATCTGGATGGCCTGAAGCTTCTGCAAAGGTGTCAGGATCATAATTCACTGAAGCTTGAGCCAGTAAAGAAGAGGCTCTATCAAACTGAGAATGTGTACGTCGCTGATCTGTAGGATCACCGGCAAGATCACCTGCTGCATCCCGAGTAGCATGGACCCATTTTGGAAGCTGAGGAGCTGAAGGAGGATCCTGAGAAGGTGGGGGAGGATTTTCATCCTCGCTTTCATCATCTGAAGAAGAAATATTTTCAAAAGTAGAAGAGATAGGGAGAGGTGGCACATCCGCCGAACTAGGCTCGTAGGCCGATATATTTTCAGAAAACTTTACATCTCTTCTAATGATAACATTTTTGGACTTAAGTGGAATAAGTTTATATCCTTTGACATCTTCAGAATATCCAACAAAAATACATTTTTCACTCTTAGGTTCTAAAGCTTTATGTTTCTCATCTGGAATATGGGCCCATGCTTCACTTCCAAAAACACGAAAGTCACTTACATCTGGTTTAATTGAGCTCCATGCTTCTTCTGGAGTGATATTCTTTAAAACCTTAGTAGGAGTGCGATTTATTATGTAATTTGCACAGTTAATTGCTTCTGCCCAATAATTAAGACTAAGTCCTTTAGATTGAAGCATACAATTAGCCATTTCCTTTAAGGTGTGATTCTTCCTTTCAGCTACACCATTTTGTTGTGGAGTATATGGAACAGTATGTTGCATTTGAATTCCATTCTTAGTGCAAAAGTTGATGAATTTGTTGTTAACATATTCTCCGCCATTATCAGATCTTAGCTTAAGAATTTGATGTCCAGATTGTTTTTCAACAAAGGCCTTAAAGGCCAAAAACATGTTAAATACTTCACTCTTGAGTTTTAAGAAGTATACCCAAGTGCGTTTGGAGAAATCATCAATGAAAGTTAAGAAATACTTGTAGCCAGAGAATGAAACAACTAGAAGTGGACCACATAAATCACTATGCACAAGCTGTAAAGGGGTTGAGGCGTGCCAAGAGGCACGTTTTTCAAAACTATCCCGATGATGTTTTCCGAGTACACATCCGGAACAAACACCATCTCTGCAAGATACCATTGGAAGACCTGTCACCATATTTTCTTTACATAGATTCTGAAGAGAGCGATAGTTTAAGTGACCAAATTGCTCATGCCAAAGTTGCTCACTTCATCATTATGAGCAACAAATACCGAGGGAAGATTTGATGACCCAAAGTTGTGAAACTTATACAACCTTGTAGAATCATCAGCAATGCCCGTAGCTAAAATCTGTCTAGGATCTCTTAGGTCCTTAATTACAACATCGTGAGGTGAAAATTCAACGATTTTACCTTCACCTGAATGAGTTATCTGATATACAGATAGAAGGTTGCAGGATAAGGTTGGAACACATAATACATCATTAAATTGACCATTGTCTATATGAACAGTTCAAGTCCCTACAACACTAAGAGATCTATCATCACCAACATATATATTTTTGGTGTTACAATCATTTAAGGAAAAAAACATGGCTTTGTTTTTGGCCATGTGATAAGAAGCTCCAGAATCAATGAGCCACTCATGAGAATGAGAAGAAGAAGATACATTTAGTGCATAGCCAGACCGAGATGCTTGACAACCACATGCAGAAAGTGCTATCCCTAAAGATGAAGTTGAAGTTGAAGAGTGCTCCAAATGGATGTTATGCTTCTTCATTGCTGCTTCCAAGGCTTCCATCTTCTTAAAGCATTTGGATTCTAAGTGGCCATCTCGATTACAAAAGTTGCAATGTCTATCAGTCTTCTTCCCTTTGCTTTTATTTGTCTTATCATTTTGTTGAAATGATTTTTCATTTTGAGGCTGAAATTGCTTAGGACCCTTGTTTGGTTTAGGACCATTCCTTTTAGGATACAACTTCTTAGGATTCTTTGAATTTGGTTGCTGCTGGGCGGCTAACGCTTTCTTAGAAGAGTTTCCAAGATGAAGAAGACCAAGGTGTAAGAGTTTTTCTTGTTCTCTTATTAAAGAATCACAAAAGGAATCAAAGGAAGGGGACTTGTAGGCTTGTCCTTGAGAAATGAAGGCTTCTCTTGTAGAATGGAAGGTGGAAACAAACACAAAATAGGCTGGTCCCAACTTAGTAAGAATGGAATAGATAAGGTTACTATCTTCTTTCTTAACCTTAACACCTTCCAAGAGAAGTCTAAGGGTCTTGAACTTGGATAGAAAATCTTCAATGCAAGAAAAATTATTGGGGTCCAATGTAAGCAACTCATTTTCGAGTTGATGGGCTTTAAGTTCATTTTTAATTCCAAAAACTTTAGTGATCTGTTTCATTGCTTCCTCAGGAGTATCAAGTTCTGCAATATGGAATCTAAGATCTGGAGAAATAGACATCCCTATCAACCCACGTGCTTGATCTTGCCTATTTTCCCATTTAGCTGCCTTATCTTCATCTTTCGGTTTGGTTTCTTCGCCTGAGGCTATTCTGTATAGACCTTTACTTCTAAGTAAATCCACAATGTAGGACCACCATTGGAAGTAGTTGGTGTTGTCAAGAATAACTTGGCATGGACTTTCCATTTTAACAGAAACTAAAGCTATATATGCTGAAACTAAGTGTTCCAATGGAAAGATCTCGAAAAATTAGGATGGTTCAAAAAAACGGCTTCCGGATGAAGAAGTTATGGCTTTTTGAAGAAAAGTTGATGAAGATGTCGACGAAGTACAGGAATGTGCGGAAATGAAATATCCGCCCCCACAAAAAGGAGACTTGAACTCAAGACCTCTACTCTCATAAATTAGCTTTGGACCAAGTGAGATAAACTAAAAGTTTGAGAGAGAGAGAGAGAGAGAGAGAGAGGGGGGGGGGGGGGGGGGGTTAGTCACTGAAGCTTTGGGTTGCGTGCTTGCTTGAGAAAGCTCTTTTTCCCTACAAAACAAAAAAAACACAAAACCCAAACACGGACATACTAACACAAACAAGCCCTACGGCTTGAGGTTAGCTTTACTTGGAAACTAAATGTTTTCCTCAATGTTTCTGATTTTTTGAGATCACATTAAGGCGCAGCGGAAAAGAGCATACGCATGAGAAAAATCCTTCCTCTCTATTTCTGATTTTCCCAGATCGCACAGAGTCCCAAGGCAAAGAGAATATGCAGAAATGAAAGGTATAGATTTGGTAATAAAAAAAAGCTAAATAAACCGAAATAATAAACAGAGAGAAAAAAACTAGAAACTACAAATAAACACTGTATACCTCTAGATCTTAAAAATAACGTAGCTAGGGCTACCAAAAACCTTTTCGCGTGAAACGAAAGGGGTTCCTCATTGAAACAGATGCTCCTAATACAACAGAGCAGTCCTCTCGGCCCGAAAGCAATCAGAAACAGTAGATCTAGGAAACGGTAGTCGGATGCAATTCTACCGGCTTCCGATTTGGATCACCAACGGACGCGGCCCTCAAATAGCTCTGATACCATGTAGGAATTTACAAGGTAAGTTCCTCAGATAGAACACCAAAGGACACTGCTCACACACAGATCACAGATCAATACACCAGTATTTTGACGTGGTTAAAACCCTCAAAGAGGGAAACAGTCCACGGCCTAAGCCAACGCGGCTACTTCAGGCAATTTATTAATAAAAGAATGAAATTTTACATAAGCTTCTCTCATGAACAGTTAACCTACAAATGACCCTCCATGCTCTTTAAATAGAGATCATGGACCAATCGGGTGTTAAGCCATGGATCAAGTGTCGGTAATACCTAGGAGAGAATGAACCGTCAGATCACTACATATCGTGACCATCGGATTGTAAGTTACAAAATGTAAATAGTAAAGAAACACACTTTACCTAACTCTATACTAGACCAAGTTATACTTAACTATTTCCTATGTGTCGGAATATCCTAACACAAACTGGCAACTTCTAGGTATTTCTGCTCCGGGTGATTAGGATTAGACACCAAAATACAAGAAAGTGAAAATAAGAACCTTTCGAAGATAGTTTGGGATAATTATGGCCCAAGCCTACTAGCGAAGGTATTAGAAACAATTACACTAACCTCCAGACAATAGCATTTGTTGGTGTAAGTACCCAATCTTCGCAAAGGCACCCTCTAGAAGTACTATGCAAGTGATGCAATGTATGTCTTAGGTCCCTAGAATAGGCAACTAAGGTCACTAGTTTGTAATCAGAAGCTGGGTGGAATAGTTGCGGGTGCAGGATCCAACAAGTAAGAGAGGGTTTATCTCTCTTTCCCTGTCTTCACTCGTCTTCATGCTTAACTCATGTGTTATAAGAGCCTTCCCGAACCACTTAACGAGACTAGATTTACACTCTTTAATCAACTTCTATGTTTTAGTTTAGAGTGACCTTGGAGAGTTTCCTCTCCACGCACCTACTCCAAGGCCTTAAATGCCCTAGAATAATTGATGTATCTATGACAAAAAGACAAATTTAGTTCATTTTAGATTAACCACTTGATTTTATTAGTTGTTATTTAGGTCATAAGTAGTGGAAGTGAAACTTATGATGTTTTGATGCAAAAAGAAACCAATAGAAAACTAGCCTACATGTAAATGCAACTTCTTTTCTTTGATGAAAAGTGATCTCTGCAAAGTTTTACGAGAAATCTATAATATGAAAAACTCTTTTCTTTTTCTTTTAAAAATTCCCACACATTCAACATCTATTGAAAGAGACTAAAAATCCTAAAATCCAGACTACCTTAATGCATACTAGAATTCCTAAATGAAAGATTCTATGGAATTCTCTAAAAAAACAAATGTGTTCTTTTAATATCCTAAAGTCAAAATTTAACCAAACAAGGAGAAAAAAAATATCCAAGAAAAGAACTCCCAAGCAAAGCAAATTTCAACCTCACACAAATATTCACACACTTTTTGATAATCCAAAAGACCAAAACCCAAATGAAAGAAAAGGAAAAAACAAATGTTTTATTTTTTTCCTTTTAAGGAGTTCAAATAAAAGTTTCAAGAAGGCAAAGAAATCAATCACCTCAAGGTCAAAATCAAGCGAAAAGATTCCAAACTTCACAAGCCATAAACAATCACCAAGATGATGAGACCAAAGTGACTAAGAGATCAAAAACACTTGAAAACTTGACTTGAAGGACACATAAAAGATTCAGAAAACAAAAATATTTCAGAGAACCAAAATCCTTCACTAAACCAAAATTGCAAAGACCTTTCTCAAATAATCAAAAATAAACTAAATGAGCCAACTTCAAGAATGCAAAATGAAGCAGTGAAAAGATTGGATTATAAGGCAAGTTGAGAATCAAATCACTGTTCCAGAAGCATAGAACAGTCAAAAACTTTACCAAAAGGTCTGAAATCCAAACTAAGAATGCAAAACTTCAAAGAATTGCAAACCCTAGGTTGACAAAATATTTTTGCAAAAAGAGACAAAGAAACCAACACCAGCAAGAAACAAGACCATTCCAGAATGCAAATGATTCTAAAAGAGTAGGAAAACCAGGCTACTCCAACTGAATGAAAAATTTTGAAAAACTTGAAATGTTCCTAAATATACGTGATTGTGTATAAGCAGATCCGGGTGTACACGTGACTATTTCTGAAGAAAGAAGCATGCACGTGTGTTTCTTTAGAAGAAAGAAGCATACACGCGGGCTTCTTTAGAAGAAACCACGTGTGTATGCTACTGTATACAAGAAAAACACGTATATGTAGAAAAATAGGGAAAAATAAAAAGTACAGATTTGATCCAGAAGATTAGACCAATTGCCCATATTGCAAATGAGTCAATAATGCTGAAAAAAATCAAGAAACAAGATAGAAAAACCCAGATCAGGGAAAAAAGAACCCTTCTAGGAAATACGAGACTGTATTCCCTAGCGGAGTTGCCAACTTTGTTGGAGGGAAAAACTTCCTTAAGGCAAGGGTTGACAACCTCAATAGGTCAAACGTAGTCTATCAACAAGAAGCATACATTCAAGAAAGAAAATTATGTAAACTACTAAAGTTGGGTTTGAGATGAGTACCTATAGGTCCTATGTTTGATGTTGATCCCGTAGGGTCCAGACCCTCTATTTCATCCAAAGTGATCAGAGTTGCAACACAGTTCAGAGAAGAATATACATAGCAAGTAGTTAAAAGTGCATGCATAATAAACATGTTAGATCATAAAGTATAGACATATAAATCATGATATATTAGACATGAATTGTAAAATATATGGGATCATAACATATCAAGAACAAGAAAAAGCTTCTTTATTGATATCAACAAATAGTAGTGGAAGAATACAACCTGATCCAACCATGGCACCAACGAAACCTTCCTCTGGATCCATCTAGCCCAAGCCTCAAAGATCACCTCTAAAGCATGTGCAAAAGAATGTCATTTAATGGAAGATGAACATCTCTGCAAGGAAATGAGGGTTTCCTATGACTAGGAGTGCAAGAGGCATAGAGAAAATCAGACTTGATCTGGGGACAAAAAGGACTATAATGTGGATATGATTTTTCCTCTAATGCCATGGTGGATATGATATCATAGTTTGCATGTCAAAAGTGTGTAATGGTAATGTGTTGTGGCTTTCACTTTTAATGTGTTTGATTCTATTTAAATATGATTTGATTCTATTCAAATAGGATTTAATTAAATGTCAAGATATGTTTAAGGTTTAAAATATATGTGAAATTTTATTGTTAGTTATAATGCTATCCAAACAAGAAATAAGAGATTGTACTTTTTGATTTGCTATAAAATATCAAAAATATGTTATTCTAACAAACAAATAAGAACTAAAAAAAAAAAAAACTAAAATAAAATGAAAAATAAAAGAATGAAGAACATCACAATTCAAGAAAAGTCATATTTTACTAGGGATATCTAAAACCATATTAGAGTTTTGCTTCAAGTTCCATAGTGACGTAATTTTATCTAATGTGTAGAGCATATCACAATTTTTTTTTCAAAGTTTTCTTCAAGTGCAACTTTTTGAAGTTTCTGGTCAATTTCTGGCTTGAATCCCATTGAAAATTTTGTGGTGAAATATTGATTTGTGTTGTTAAAATTGGTTTTTTGACTACATATATGGATTCAGCACCCTGAAAAACCCCTTGTGTAATGATTGAGCTGAGTTCACCCATCAAACTTGTGATTTCAATGAATCCCTAGCAGATTATAAAAAATTAAATTGGAAAATAAACTAGAAAAATTTTCATAAAATCACACTAAAAACAACTAGGTTTCTTTGAAATTTCCACTGCACATATACATAGACATACACTTCTATTTTTAGGTAGGGCCAATGACATTGTCATTTAAGGTTCTACAATCCACACTTTGCACACCCACCTTCTCCAAAGTGTTGCTATAAACAACATTACTGGAATCTTGAGGTAAGAGGAAAACTTTAGGATGCATGTATATCGTACAACATTTGTGTACATTACACCCACATATACCCTATTTGCACAAAGTTACCCAAGCTTTCGCTGACCAAGGGGGGCATGATATTGCGAGTCCATTGTTTTTCAATGCACAGATCCCCTTCAAATTTTTTAAATAATTTTTTTGGTCATTATGGTTTTTTTTAATTATTTCTATATAAATCAATTTTGTTTTTATTTATTTATTTTTAAATGTATAAATAAATTTATTATTATAAAAATATTTAAAATATTATAATTCTGCAATTTTGACTAGAAAATAAAAAAGTTTGATATATATTCTACTTCAAACCTTGAAGATATGCCAGGTGTCCCATCAACTGCAATTTTGACTAGAAAATAAAAAAGTTTGATATATATTCTACTTCAAACCTTGAAGATATGCCGGTGTCCCACAACATGTTTGTAGATATTCTCACATCTTTGAACGGTGCTCAAATGTTGCCTTCAAAAATTGGGTTAACATATATTATTCTTCCAACCTTGGAGATATGCAGACGTTGGTTGTACCACCTCATGTTTGAAGATATTCCAGCATCCTTGAACAGTGCTCAAAAGTTGTCATTCCCCGCTCTAACATAGAGGGTTTTGTAAGCTTATTATATTTGGAGGGGAATGGAAGGGAAGTTGTAGGGGTAGGTGGGAGCTTCATGCCTGTGCAATTGGTTGTCACAATTTGTGTGCTTGATGAATTTGGCCATCGAGGGATATCACCATTTGACCTTTTCTTGGCGACTCAAACGGGGGTGATACATAGGAAGCCCATTCGGAGGAGGGTCAACATAATATTTTTGAGTTTATTTATTCCACTTTGTTGGCCATCATCACCATTGTATAGGTTAGCTTTTATCTTTTACTTCAGGGCCTTATGTCTTTTGATAACATCGCTTTCAAATTTTTCCTCTAGGGTTAAAATTAATGGGTATTTACATCTACTTTTTATTTAACCATTAAATATTAATCATTTAAAAGTTTGAAAGCTAATGGTAATGGGAATTTAATTTTTCAAAGCCCAAATCTTAAAGGTTAAGACTCTCATGGCATGTCCATACATTTGGGTCATTGGTATACTATATAAAACACTAATTCACTTTTCTTGTGTATTGGTGAAATAACAACTTTCTCTTTGATTTTAAGAGTTTTATGTAGTTTCTTTAGTGTTGACACACTTCAATTTTTATAAAATTGTTCTATTTATTAGTTGGATTAAAAAAAATCCCATTTTGTGTTTGGATATGAAAATACCAAATGTGTGGTTTCAAACCTTACGATGCCTTCAATTCAATCATACTTGAATCTAAAAAAAAAAGGGATTTGGGCCTTTTAGGAGTTACCTTACCTATTAGAGAGCTCTGTTCTTCTTACTTATCATAGGATTATAAATTTCTTCAAAATAAATGCCCTATATATTATTACTGCTTGACATGTTAGAATCCTCCCAACATCCTATTTAAAAGTGGGTTCAAACTTATTTTATTATTTACAAGGTCCTTCACTCCAACTCGACACATTGAAGGTTGAGATCTACCATTACTCTTCAAAATACACTATACTTAATGGGCTTAACCAATATACTTGAAAACATTTCAATAATGGTTTAACATAATTTGTAAAATATTTGAAATTAGATAAATAGTTACCATATATATAATTTTACCAAATTATTAGCTAATTAGTAGGAATGAACACAAATGTATATGTTTGAACTTTTTAAAGTAATATAAAATGTATACATCTATGATATTATTTGGCGAAACATATTTTATGGTCAAGTCAGAATTTAAAAATTTACTAAGACAAAACACAAAAATTATTAAAAAAAAATTTTGTATATATTAACAACAAAAAATTAACAAAAACACAAACTACATGATATTTAAATGATGGGTAAAAAATTGATTTAATGGGTAGCAGTGCCCATCAAATTTATACCCTTCTTAAGCTTTATTTCTCATTAGACTGATATGACTTTTTCCTTAAGTGTGTAGTGGTGAATTCACCATTCTAGTGGATGTCAGGGTCAAATTATTGAAAATATTTTATTACACTAGTATATTATTTTATTAGTGTAGTTTAAATGTTATATATTTTTATTTTTAGGTGTAGATTATATGTGCATATTAGTTTGTGATAAAGTGTACTTTCAAGGCACTTATGTCGTTTCTTTAAACTTCACATAGTTAGTTTTTGATAGTTGAACCTACACAAGTTGGATCTAGCTAGAAAACAATGAACAAAACTTATAAGAAAGAAAATTGATAGAGAAAAGAATTAATGAATTTTATTCATGCATAGAAAATAAAATTAGGATAGAAAACAATTCCATGAAATATATTCTTTATGTCTGAAATAATATAGTAGTGGTTCCAATAGTGAATCTAAAGAGATGTGAACATGCACTAAAGAAAACCGACACCTAATCCTACCTAACTAGCCATGTAGTCATGAGTTAACTATTTCATGCAAGTTGAGATAGTCCTAGTTAACTAAAGTGCAATTAAGTGTATGCTGTCTCTAATAAAATTAGAGATTATAATAATAACAATCGTAATCCACCTGTGTCAAATATGGACCATCTTGTTATTCTTAGAATTATTGAAAAGGAATGTTGCAATAATAAAATTGATGGCTTGCGTTGTTTTTCTACCTTAAAAAATATTTTGACACCATTCCTAGAACAAATGTATGGAAGAGGCTAGAAGATATAATGGTTCCTATTGAGTTGAGAGTTGTTATAACAAGGTCGTACAAGAATGTTATTGCCAAGCTTAGGACCATTGATTGGTGAGATGAGATTATAAGCAATATTGGAGTTAACCAAAGTGTCCCTCGTCTCTTACCCTTTTTGGTATGTGCATTGATAAGCTAGAAGAGTGTTTATAAGATGTATATTATATTTTCCCCACACTCATCGGTATAGTCATAAATCTTATTATTTTATGTGAATGATATTGTTCTTTTGACAAGGAACCATTGATGCAGGAGCATTCAACCCAAGGAAAATCATTGTATTTTAGTAGATATAGGGGGTCATGTGTTTTAAGGAAGTTGGATTCCTAAGTGGTGAATTAATGTAATATTTAGGCTTTTGAGTGAGTAGGATAGGAATTAATTAGATAATTTGAGATATTTTGCAAATGCTCTCGAATGAAGGAGAACATGAGTGGTTAATAATGACAAGAGAGTTAGAAGTCAATTATAACTCTTAAGGTAGTTTCTTGATTCGAAGAACTAGAGAGGATTCTTATGGATTAACTAGAGTTAAAAGTGGACTTAAAGGACATTTAGGAGTTAGTTCAGTAGATTAAGGATCTGAACCAGAATTAGTTCAACAAAATCTTTCTGGTATAAATGTAAGCCTACGAGCAGAGTGTAAAGAGGAGGAGGCCACTAATATTGAAGATCAGGCCTAAGAGACAGAGAATCTCGATATGTAATCAGTCATTCATATTTATCAATACAGAGGTTTATCCTAACTGTTTATGTGTGTGTGTTACGGGTATTGATAGATTGAATTGTGTGTGAATTCATAGGCTCTGTAACAAAGGTTATAGGCAGAGTTCTGTAGAACTATGTAGAGGGAGAGAATGATTCAAAGGAATCATAATGGGTCTTTGAAACCAGTTGAAGGATCAGAGTGAAGCTTTGGAGAGAAAGTGATGTGAGAATTCACAGAAGTCAAGCTCAGGAGAGAATTGAGCAGAATAGAGGAAGGACGAGAACCTTTGAAGAACCTTGAACCACAGAGGAAACATTGAAGAAATAGTGTAAAACATAAGTAAAGAGAAGAGTGGAGAAGTGTAGAGGTGACGCACAACATCTGTTGGATCTCATAGATCAACGGTCATTGTATGGTGGAAGAGTGTGGAAGATAGTCGGCGTCAAAGAGGGTTTATAAGTGGAAGTGGTATTTCAGGCGGCCTCAAAACCATAAGTGGTAAAAAGGACTAGTCACCCAATTCCACTTAGCGGAGGACACATAATAGTGAGGAGGAGAGAGGAAACTGCTTTATCAGGTGGTTAATCCTCGTGCTTGATATCTACCCGAAATCGTTGTGAATCGTTGGATCCCTTGAGTGCAGATCAACGATGGAGGATTGTTGCACAAGTTGATTGATCAGGCTAAGAGACAACTGTCGAATCAATCACTAGATCGATGGTCGCGATTTAATCGTAGAGATGAAGGGCTAGCGGACAATGCGATGGAATGCCGATTAAAGAGATGTGTCAATAGCCGTCGGATCGGAGGAAGAAATGGATGGCGGAGATTGAGCCGATCACAGATCAGAGATCGGAGAATGCAGAGGTTGGAGAGCATTGTGGAAAGTGAAGGATGAGTAGACCTGACGATAATTATAGTTGCGGGTTTAAGTTATTTGAAGTCCGTTATGTTAGTCACATAACGGAGGAGAAGAGTCATGTGTTAATGTGAACCGCGGACTATGGTAATTGCGATTGCAATAAAGTGTAGCATCGATATATGTGAGAAGGCTGTACCAAGGCGGAAAAGGTAAGTTATTGTGTGTTTGTGTTTATTTCTATTATAAACGGATTATAATAGAAATATAGTGTGATAAAGAAGGTTTATGTGGTAATTCCATTGTTTACCATAGTTATGAAGTGGAGTTTGGTATATATGCGGCTTATGGGTTAATACAAGGTTAATGAAGGTTTAAGCGGGGTGATTGAGTTTCCAATATAAAGGAAAAGGTGGATTAATGATTAGACTTTGTTAGTCTATAAATCATTCCACATGAGACTATTAAAGGGGGCCTAAAACCTTAGTAAATGAAGATTTGACTCCTTAGAGAGTTAAAATTCCTGGGACAAATGTGCTTATGCATTATACATGCATACTGTGGCTGTAAGTGGGGATAACCCTGCGTCATTTGTTATCAGAGCAGAATTGTAATTGAAACAATTGGTGTTAAAATAGAACAAAGAAATTCTATGTGAAAGAATTGAGAACAAAGTTATGTGTTAAGATGTTTATGCAGGCAAGGAAGGATCAGATTCTAATCTAACAGAAAGTAGGCACATAAAGGTGATGTGTAGCAGAACTTGCAGATGTAAGAAACAAAGGACAATCCATTCAAGGTACAGGTGGAATGGTGGAACAAGATCATGCATAGATCTTGAAGGTGAGGTGATATGTTTTATTTTGATTTGATTGGAGAATGTGTGTTTGTACATTGATGCACAGATAACAACAAAAGAAGGTGAGAAGGTTGCAACATCTAGAACAAGGAGTGCCTGAATTGGTTCCAAAGGAAAAAACCAGAGAAATGCTAAGACACTGAGCTCAGAAGAGGAGAGAATCATAGTAAAACATATGTAGCAAGAAGGAGACTTGTTACTATAGAAGTATTGTTGCAGATCACAAAGGCAATTCCACAGAGGATGTGGGTAGAATTGCTAAGGATGAAGGAAGCTGGCAAGACTTTCTAAGTGAAAGAAGAGGTGGTCAAAACCAATTATTTCATGGTGATTGGAACACAAGAGGACAGTTGTGTTCTTAGAAGAGGCAGATGAGTTGAAGCCTAGAGGGAGTAGAGAGAAGTGCTCAAAAGAGGTTCTAGAGATAGAGAACCAAGGACTTGCCAAAAGACCAAGTATAGAGGATAGCTTGGTGAGGTAAGAGGCAGCAGGGAGGACTTGCTGTTGTAGAGGCTTTAATGCAGCTCATAGTAAGTGAGTGAAGAGCTCATGAAGAGAGAAGAGAAGAATATGGCTACTGATAGTCATAGCAGAGGTTTTGAGGAAGACCACAACAGAAGAAAGATGAAGAAAGAGGATGCCAAGGCAAATGGCAAGAGGATGAGTCAAAAGGAAATTGACAAAGAGATTGTAGAGATGAAAGAACAACTCGATGTATTGATGATGATACTAGAGGAAAGCCAGAGACTAGGTTGGGTCTTGAGGAAGAAGCCAGTGAAGTGGCATAAGTTGCAAAGAAGACTACAGCAGAGGCAAGTAAGGTGGCTGATAGAAAAACTCAGAGAAGCTGAGTTGGAATTGAAAATGAAAGTGTCCATTTGTGAAGCAGAACAAAGTGAAGTTCTAAGTGAAGATGAAGACTTGAAGACTGAAACTTCAAGTGAGGCCAAAGTGTCACATGGTTTTAAATCTGAAAATTTGTCTATGTTTGCAAGTGAAACATGTGAAGGACAATTTGCTGATATTGACATGAAAAAGGAGGAAGAAGACAAGCAAAATCTAAATTCTGTTCTGGAAGAAGATGAGATAGATAGGTCTCATATGCAGTTGGGGAAAGATATCAGGCAACCAAGTGAAGGGATTGAGGAGATTGAAGAGGAGACCATCAAAGAATTTTTGAGTCATAAAGAGAACTTGGAACAATAAGGAGATATGATGGTTGAAACATTAAGTGCGACCACAGGGTGTTATGTTTTTAAAATTGATAGTTTGTTTGTGGATGCAGAACAAAGACAGGAGAATATCAAATTATGTAGATGGTGAGACAATGATAGCTCTTGGAGAAGGTTAACAACAAGAGATTAAAGGAAAACATGAAGAAGAGACTATGTTAGTTGAGAACATAGTAAAGGATCATCAGTTCACCATGATGATAGGCACAGTGGAAATAGCCATGGAAGCTATTAAGAAGAAGAAACCTATGCAAAGGATTTAACCTTGGGAGAAAGAACATCTGATGATTGGTCACTAACAAAGGAGGGTTTTGCAGAGGATGAAAAATCTTTTGAAGCTGTCAAAATTATGGAAAACTATCTTTCAAAAAATGAATACTCTGGAGTAAAGGTTAAGGGAGAATATCACTTGAATGAGGAAGGCAGTGACTTATTGCAGCAGAAAGAACTCAATATTGAAACTGTTACAACACAGGGACAATTTCTTGTGGGAAAAAGAGACGAAGTTCAGTTTGAAGAACTGATATGTGAAACAACAATTGAAACTTTTGAGCCTTTTAATTTTCAAACTGACAATTTGTTTATAAATGCAGGGATTATAAGTGATGATGAAATACTTGCGAAGTGTCACAGAGAAATTGCATTGCTAGAATATTTGCTGGGAAATTTAGAGTGTGATAGTGTGATTATAGAGGAAGAATTTCACTAAAGTGAACAAGAGCAGGAAGACATCATTAGAGTAGATGATGTGGAAGAGAGACTAGCTCATAGTCTTAAGAGTTCTTTAGACAATTCTTTAAAGAGGTTGAATTAGCATACTGATGTGCTAACAGAGGAGAAAGAAATAGAGCAACAAACTGAATTGTTGCTAAAGGAAGATAAGGCACAGAAGCCTTATGTTTTTTATTTTAATGATTGTTTTGTGAGTGCAGGTTTAGTTGCAAATGTTGGAGGAAATTTGGCACAGATGAGCAGTCAAATAAATATGAAAGAAGAAGATTCTGTGGAAGAATTTAATCCATGGAACAGAGATTCTCAATTGCTAGAGAGAATGCTAGAAAGTCATGATTCAGTGCAGATATAAATAATCATGAAAGAGGGTAAGGATGAAAGGGAGGCAGTAAGCGTAGGAGTCAAAGCAAAAGTTGGAGCAAGAGAAAAAGTAGAAGAAAAAGTAAACTAGAAACTACAAAGTGAAAGTAACCAACAATAGTTTGAAGAGTTAGTGGACAGTAGCAACAACTTGAAACAAAGAGAAAGAGGAAGAAGAGACAAAATATGGACCAGTCCAAGGATGAACTGGATACAGAGATTTAAGAATTATGGCAGTTGATGATGAAACAATCCATGTGGAGGAAATTGATTGCAGCAGGAAGGATGATCAATCAGAACTTGAACTTGATTGACAAGGAGAGGAAGATGAAACAAAAGACAACAAACTTACAACATCAACAAAGGAGCAAGGCATTTGGGTAGCTAGAAACTAAAGTTTGGGACCCTGGAGGTTTTCTATCAACTTATGAAGACACATGATCAAGAGATCATGAATATTTTCTACTTTGGGAGTTTGATGCAGGAACATTCAACCCAAGGAAAATCATTATATTTTAGTAGACATGGGGGGTCATGTGTTTTAAGGAAGTTGGATTCCTAAGTGTTGAATTAATGTAAGATTTAGGCTTTTGAGTGAGTAGGATAGGAATTAATTAGATAATGTGAGAAATTTTGTAAATGCTCTCGAATGAAGGAGAACATGAGTGGTTAATAATGACAAGAGAGTTAGAAATCAATTATAACTCTTAAGGTAGTTTCTTGATTCGAATAACTAGAGAGGATTCTTAGGGATTAATTGGAGTTAGAAGTGGACTTAGAGGACATTTAGGAGTTAGTTCAGTAGATTAAGGATCTGAACCAGAATTAGTTCAACAGAACCTTTCTAGTATAAATGTAAGCCTACGGGCACAGTGTAAAGAGGAGGAGGCCACTGATATTGAAGATTAGGCCTGAGAGACACAGAGTCTCGATATGTAATCAATTGTTCATATTTATTAATACAGAGGTTTATCCCAACTGTTTATGTGTGTGCTTTACGACTATTGATATATTGAATTGTGTGTGAATTCATAGGCTCTGTAACCAAGGTTGCAGGCAGAGTTCTGTAGAACTATGCAGAGGGAGAGAATGATTCAGAGGAATCATAGTGGGTCTTTGAATCTAGTTGAAGGATCAGAGTGAATCTCTGGAGAGACAGCAATGTGAGAATTTGCAGAAGTCAAGCTCAGGAGTGAATTGAGAAAAATAGCAAAAGGACGAGAACCTTTGAAGAACCCTAAACCACAGAGGAAATGCTGAAGAAATAGCATAAAACATAAGTAAAGAGAAGAGTGGAGAAGTGTAGAGGTGATGCATAGCATCCGTTGGATCTCATAGATCAACGGTCATCGTATGGCGGCCTCAAAACCGTAAGTGGTAAAAAGGACTAGTCACCCAATTCCACTTAGCGAAGGACACGTAGCAACGAGGAGGAGAGAGGAAACTGCTTTATCGAGTGATTAATCCTTGTGCTTGGTGTCTACCCAAAATCATTGTGAATCGTCAGATCCTTTGAGTGCAGATCGATGGTGGAGGATTGTCACACAAGTTGATTGATTAGGCTAAGCGACAACCGTCAGATCGATCGCTAGATCGATAGTCGCGATTTAATCACAGAGATGAAGGGCTGGCAGACAACGCAATGGAATGCCGATAAGAGATGTGCTGATAGCCGTTGGATCGGAGGAAGAAGTGGATGACGGAGATGAAGCCGATCGGGGATTGGAGATCAGAGAATGCAGAGGTCAGAAAGCATTGTGGAAAGTGAAGGATGAGCGGACCCGGCGATAATTATGGCTACAACTTTAAGTTATTTGAAGTCCGTTATGTTAGTCGCATATCAGAGGAGAAGAGTCTTGTGTTAATGTGAACTGCAGACTATGGCAATTGCGATTGCGATAAAGTGTAGCATTGGTATCTGTGCAAAGGTTTTACCAAGGTGGAGAAGGTAAGTTATTGCATGTTTGTGGTTATTTCTATTATAAATGGATTATAAAAGAAATATAACGTGATAAAGAAGGTTTATGTGGTAAGTCCATTGTTTACCATAGTTATGAAGTGGAGTTTGGTATATATGCGGCTTATGGGTTAATAAAAGGTTAATGAAGGTTTAAGCGGGTGATTGAGTTTCCGATATAAAGGAAAAGGTGGATTAATGATTAGACATTGTTAGTCTATAAATCATTTCGCATGAGACTATTAAAGGGGGCCTAAAACCTTAGTAAATGAAGATTTGACTCCTTAGAGAGTTAAAATTCCTGGGACAAATGTGCTTATGCATTTTACATGCATACTATGGGTGTAAGCGGGGGTAACCTTGCGTCAACCATTAAGATCTTAGCGTAAAACTCAAAACCCTCTATGATTTTTGCTCCAAGATGGATATGCCTGCAAATACCAACAAAAGAAAATCATGATAATTAAATAAAAAAAAGATCACCTGTGATACTTTCATTTATGAAAACAACTCGTTGGAGGAATTTCCTTCATACAAGTATCTATGAGTTGGCAACCACCATAAGCTCAATTGGAATTATAGCATTGAGAAAATGATAAATGGTGGTTAGAAAGCTTACTATGGGCTTAAAAAAAATTGTAAGTTGGAAGATATTTGGATTTGGGATAAGAAGAAACTCCTCTTTGAGACATTTATTTCTCCAATTTTTTATATGCATGTGAGGTTTGAGGTTGTAGTATATCCAGATATTCATGAAGGAAGAATGAAACAAATCCAAAAGTAATTTAGAACCTACGACTTCATGATTAAAGGAAATACTCCTTACCCTATCTTCTTAATTAAAGCAAATCTTTACCCCATTGAAATCATCACTATGATTAGGTATCTTATGTATAAGATTTTATACAACATGGATGGCAAGAGATTTTCTAAAATTTCTCCTAACTCTAGTAAAAACCCCCACCTTTGAGTCAAGCGAGGTTGACATAAGGATGTCTATCCTTGGCTAGATCATTAGGGAGTAAACGAGGAGATCACCTTGTAGAATTAAGATAATATTAAAAATATTATTATATCCAAATTTTGAAGATAAATTGTGGAGAAATAAATATCTAGATGGAAAAAAGAAACTATGATATTATAAGGTGGTGATAAGCCCCAATCTTGAAAACCAAAATTATCTCGAAAACTAAAAGCACTCTCTTAGATTTTCTATATTCTACTCCAATTAAATCTAAATTTCAAAATATGTATTATGCTACCAACCTTCTTAACGTTTTAACTCAACAAAATTATAGCAATTTGATAACAATTCTTTGAATTCTTTTTTAAGCATAAAAATATTATCTCTTACCATCTTAAAATTTACTAAACTATATAAAACTTAATAGAAATTAATCATTATCATTACAATATAACTAAAATAAATAAAAAATAAAGATTTAAATTAATTAATATATAAACCTAATATGCCATATTTTTAATACAAATTTTATTTTTACCTTCTAACAAATTTTATGTTTAATTATATTATAATATTTATAATATTTTATATAAATATGTTATATATAAAATCCTTTTGCCATATTACGTGTCATTTATGAGAATATTCTAAACTTATAACAAAAATCTATAAAATATAATAATATATTTATTAGTCATTATATTATAATATTTTATAGAGATCCTAGTCTGTGTATAACAACTTTTACGCTTATTGCAACTCATTTATGACGGTACTCTAGACTTGCGTATCACAAAATATTTTAAACAATAATAATGTATTTATTTCGATAATTGATCAAATGTAATGGTATATTTTATTGATAGGATGATTATCATAATGACAGTTTTGATATAAATATATTTAAATAATATAGTTATAATGTGATATGTTTTCTATTACGTGTTAGTAACCATAAAATATTATCATTAATATTAGTATTTTTATTACTATATTTATTATGTTATATTTCTTTTTAAGATGTTTCATTTTTTGAAGGTATTGTTGAGGAGAATTGTTTTGGAAGATTATTTATGGGTAATACTGTGGGTTTTATTTGTTTTATTTTTTATTTTATGTTTTAGATTTAATTTAAATTTAAATCACGATTTTATTATTATTCAATGTCATCTCTTATTTTGTCAAAATGAAGATTAAAATAGTATATTAGGTAGCAAGTATATGTTAATTATTTTAAAATAGTATACTAGGTAGTAAGTATAGTCTTTATTTAGTAACTTTTCATTGCATATTATTTAATGAATTTTTTAGAATCACAATAGTAATGTCATTTCTAAAATTGATGTTGATAGTAAAGCATATTTGTAATATTTTGTTCTATTTTCTACATAATGTTTTAACAAAAGGGAGAGGGTTAGGACCACTATTGTCACACAAGTTGGTAACTAAAAAATTGTGGTGACTTGATTATTCAAATTACCTACTTTCATGTTATTAAATGCACAATCCTAAACCCAAATTAATCTTGTGATGTTTCAATACAAGAAAATTGATGAAATCTCAATACACATGCTTAATTTACCTTTATCCATCTTCTTATTCTTGCACATTCTTGATTGAAAAATAAATGCAAACTATCAATAATATCCACACTTGCTTCAGTTGCTCCACCTAGATCAACTAATGCCACTAAAGCCCTTCCTCTATATAGATTATTTGAAATTTCTAAACCTAGATACTCCAAACTCTAATAGAATAAATAGAATCTTAAACACCCTTTAATCAATAATGCATTTACGTGATTCCTCATTCTCAAATAAGTGTTGTAAGGGTCAATATATTCTTAGGTAGTAAAATCAAGGAATGGAAATGCTTTTTAAGAGGTCATATTTGCGACAAAAATGCTTCTATAAGTACTCCATTCTTATCATAGAAAGGAAACATCATGGCTAGTGAAGATGAGTGTGCCTAAGATGTTTACCAATCTAATTTGGAATTATCAAGCTTAGATTTGTATGCTCTTGATACTTCGTCAACTAGAAGATATTTAAATTATGAGTTATGGACTAAACATCGAAATAACATAAAAAAGAGAAATAAAAATCACTTTGTTCCATGAGAATTATAGAAAAGAATGAATATGAAGCCTCTTAAAGGGGGCAACGTCCTTTTATAATACAAGGAATGTATAGGATCTGATGTTTTCTAAAACTAGGTCTACTTGGTATACATGTAACCCTTTAATACTCATCAATAAGAGTTTATTGCACTTGCCAAAATTAAGTCATCCTAATGTGACCTCCATTATTTGTTTTTGTTTTTTTGTACCTTCTCTTTTCTTATTCTTTGTTAATAATCTAGACACAATTAATAAGGTTTTCCATACTATGTTAGTCATTTCATACAATAGTTATGTGACATTCCTAACTTTCTAACCCTATATGGTGTTGATATTTTTGGAATTGAAGTGTCACTCCCAAATTACACCAACATCTCAAACTTATCGGTGGCTGACGAGAAGTAATGGGAACATTATCCTAGGGTTTATAGATGCATGAGTGTGAGCTGTATTTATTCTAAGAGTAGTGCAATTCAACCCTCTTTCTTATCAAGGAATTGTAGACGATGCGGAAGAATCCTATAGCTAACAACATTGATGATTAAAAGAAAAGAAAAGAAAAACCTAGTTACCCTAACTCTAAACACCAAGTTATATAGAAAATCAGCAAACTAATCAGTTATCTAAGGTTTTGGTCTTAGAGTATTGTGAAGCTTCAGCTGCATTTAACTCATAAATTAAAGCAAATAGATTAAGTACAATATCCTTTATGTATGAACAATTAAATAAATATTATACCTCTTCCTCCCTATAATTGAATATTGGAATACTTAATGATTAATCAAATATCTAGAGATATTACAAATATTAATTATTTCTTTATTGTGTTGTTTAATAGTTGTTTATGTGTTTATATTATAAAAATGAAAACCTTAATTCATTATGTAAAGTGTATAATTAAGTTATTAATGAATAAAATTTTATTTAACCACAATTAAACAATAATAACATTGTAATCATTAAAAAGTTATTAAAACTAAACATAAACATATAGACAAAAGAAAAATTATATTAAAAGAAGACACCAAACTAAAAGAAAATATCAAAGAAAGTAAAATAATAGTTAGCATATTATTTAGAGAGATCATGGTTAGTGTAAAAAACACTAAAACAAAGTAAAATGCACCAAATTTACATAACATAAAAGGTGAAACATATATGTATTACATAATTTACTATAGTAAAAAACTTAAAATAACACATCAGACAAAAAAAACTAAAATTTAAACATTATTAGAAACGTAAGACAGAAGACCCAAATTCCATAAACCATTGAAGGGAGATTTGACTAGCAAAAGAAAATCCTTTTTTAAAGGGAGATTTGAGGACCAAGGATTTTTTTTTTTATTGCATTTTCTTATTGCAGAGTCACATATGTGAGAAAATGGAAAATTGATGCATAATCCTTTTAAACTAATCAATCGTGAACAAGAAAAGTTTATCTTGCACAATAATCACAAAGTCAATACCAACTTTAATAGTAAAATAGTGAAAAAAATATGCAATGAATCATCTTAACATTTTCCCAATTATAAACCAATATCTACAATCAGGTTCCAAGGGGCACTTGAAAGAGACAACTTGCAAACTAACAATGACATCATACAAATAAAGGTTAATTACATGAAGAGGAAACTTAGAATAAAAGAAAAAAACCTTACTACTAGTCATGCCGTCACTCACAAAATGGGCAACATATGAGTAAGTAAAATGAAAGAATCCCCTATCCAAAGTAAATTCTTGCTTTTATAAGTGGGCTTAATCAAATAGATAGTTTCTGTAACACCTCTAAGATCGCATGAACATTTTTTTTGGTTACCAAGTTTTACTTATTACTTTAGTCTTTTACTTTGTTTGACATGGATTTTGTTACTTGATTAATGAATAATTAAGAGTTAAAGTATTTTGTAAAGAACTGAAATAAATCGTTGTTAACCTCGTGAGACAGTTAAAAACAATTACTCATCTGTTTCCTCAAAAGAGGAATGGAAGGATTACTCATCTGTTTCCTCAAAAAATGAATGGAAGGAAGGCCTAGGGGGCTGGAGAAATGAGAGCAGGTGGGAAAGGGAGCAAAAACAATGTTGCCCAGATTTCCTTGAGCTGGGTGAAATAAACTAGTGGGAAACTGTTGAGTACAGTCTGAGAGGTATGTGACTTGAGGCTGGACTGTGAGTCTTGATGCCCAAGATACTTGACTGCAACAGACTTATTCTACTGTCAGGAGAAGGAAGAGCTCGGGGGAGAGTCTGGACATAATTTCCAGACCCATGGTTGGGTGGTGAGACCTTCCTGAAAAGGGAAAGAACTTATGGATCTACCAAGAAGAGAACAAATAAGTAAACAAACTCTTTATCTAGTAATCATTAAAGAAAAGGATTCCATAGTGATTGACAGATAACACTAGGGGCTGCTTTTAGTTGAATATTGTCTGTTTTATATATCTTAAGTTAGTAGTAGTTGGATGTCTACAGATTTATGGTTAGTATGAAAGTAAAATAAATTTATAAATGAAAATAAAAAATAAAATGGTGTAAAAATTAGGAAAATATTCTACGGCATAGAGAAATGATAAGTATTTTTAGATAAATTTGTAAACCAAGAATTGTGAACGATATTTTTAAAATATTCAGTATTTTAACGAAGAATAACATAATCAAATACATGCACGAATCTTATGTAGGCATTACAGCTCTCAAAACATATAATCATCCTAAAAATCACGCTAGCATAATTAATTCCTTTCTGCTGATCGCAAAATCGAGAAGCAAAACTTCATATATGGAAACAATAAAGATATATAAATCATTGACTATAAAAGGAAACCTCCCAAAACTTCATATATGGAAACAATCAAGACATATACATCATTGACTATAAAAAGAAAGCTCATTATCAATCGCAAGGACTTGATATAACTCTCGAAGAATCGTGAGTTCACACAGTCCATAATATATTCATCCTTTAAGCAACAGAATCAGTAAAATCACAATCAAGCTCGATAGAATCCAGTGAAACAGAAGATAACAAGCTTCGATTTCAGAAGCCGAACCAAGCTAAAAGAGCTCCAAGTTATAAACATTATATTTATATACAAAATTCAGATCCTCAAAGTCGAATAAATTAAAAGTCAAACTCTCGGCGAAGCTAGAATTACACAGGTTTAAGCCATGACACATTTTTCTTAAACCACCCAGCTACCGGTTAAACAAAATCCTTCTTCATTCAAAATACAAAAAGTCAGACTAGGGTCGGCTTGAAGCCTCCGCTTAAATATACTTCTCTACCTATAGAAACCCACATATCATGCGGTAGAATGAATATAAACATAGCGACCTTATCCCTGAAGACATTCGAGCAAGACACATCGCCATAAAGTTTGGTAATAAGACCAACCTGGAAATAATAAGACCACGTACGTGTTATCAGTTAAACACGTACGTTGCTTGTAGATGGGAGGTATTGTCAAATAGGTTGAATTAGTATTTTTTTCATGTATTAGGATCTCTCACCTCATCAGCTTTTCTCCCTCTACTTTACATCTCTACCAATTTTCCGTAAGTTGAAAACTACCTATCCAAGTACAAGAAACCTCCAATTTTGTTTCTTCTTTGTATAAGTTGAATCATTGAGTGTGTCCAAGCTTGCTAACGTCCCATTTACCCTTTCACACCTGTCAAACAACTCCTAGACTTAATAAATTTTATATTGAATGTTTCCTATAAGAAAATAGGGTATCACGTAGCAATACATAGATTTTCTAAGGTCACCTCCAAAATTGCACCAGAAGTTTTTCCATCATCCTTCATTAATCAAAATTTTTATTTAAACCTTGAAGATGGACTCTAAAGAATCAAAGACCCTATTCATGGTGCTGGACTCGCCAACATTAACGGGATCACCCCAATATGAAATCCCAACTAGACCTCACACCATTTGGTGTGGGAGTCCCATCCGGTATGATGGCCTGGTTGCCAATGTGTTAAGGATTTGCCTCAACTCTTGCTTGTCAGCACCAGAGAGTGGTTCGCTTTGTCTTCGATAAGTGAGGTTCGCGTTCTTGGTGAGTGTAAGTGTACTTGTGTCAATGGTTCTTCCATTGTGAGGGGAAAAGGTGACGCTGAGTTCCAATTTGAAAGGGATCAGTCCCAACTCAACTAGGAACACACAACGCAAAGGACATACACAACTTCCAGGAAGCAGTCCACTAGGATGCCACAATCACAACATACAAGGTAAGATAAAACATACAACACTGACAGATCAGTCCAAAACAATCAGTCCAAAACGAGTGCAACAGATGTTACAGCCACATTGAAACTAGTAATAAGACAAACCTGGAAAGCCACATTGAAAAGAGTTGTCCTAAAAGGCATCTTCAAAATGTTTAAACCCCTATCGGTGGTGTCTCTTCCTGTGACTTGTTGCTTAAAACGTTTTCCAATTCTTTAAGAAGTGTTTTCCATTCCTTGATGAAGTTGTCTTAAAAAATTTATTTCCAATTTGGAATGGTAAAATTCAGTATGTTCCAGCAAGGTTTTATCAAAATCATTGAGTTCATGTAACAGAGCATTTCAATCTCCATACAAATTTCCAACGATCTTTTTTTATTTCAAATGCCTCCCTATCATGCCCTCGGTCAAGCGTAGTAGTTACTTTCATGCTTTTCTTCAGTTCATTGTAGACCAGATCAGGGAAACACAGGAGTCCAACTTCTCTCAGTCGAGGACGTTGGTAATGATCCACAACACAGAGATTTCTATCTGTTGGACCATCTTCTCGTGAATTTCGAACGCCTCTCAAATTCTTTCAACAATAACTGAAACAATTGAAATAATGTACTTTTCAGAAGACTCTCTATATTTGTGATACAACTTATCTCCATGGCTGTGATTACGAAATTTATGAGCTGACCTCCTTCCTTTGATATCTTCTTGGATTGATGGATTTGTTCTAAGAGAGAGAGGGAGACTAGTTGTGATTTGTCGTGAGGTCGTTGTAGTTCCTGGTCTCTATGCTTCACATTATGCTCTTGTTGGTGCTGCGTAACAGTAAACTAAACATATGATATGCATTTGGAGGTAATGATAATTATTTATTCTGTACGACCATTACATTTTCAAATTCTCGTTTTCATCTTTAATTGATTCGATGTAGTGTCACGTTTTTGCATGCGAACACCCTTTTCACATGACAATGGTAATGCTATCTCGATGGTATGGTGTTCACTGTAATCTGTGGATGTTGAGCATGCGATTTATCAAAGCAAGCTCATAATAATCTGCATATGCCATTGCTTTGGTGCACCCCAACAAGTGATGAGTGACCTTCACCGTATTCATCTTATATACTTTAAGACAAAAACAAATATATGTCCCACGTGCGTCTTGGGAAAGTGTACTACGAAGTTTATATATCCCATTCATTAAGTTTTCACCCAAGGCTGAGGATATCGAGATCCTTGGGGTGTTTTGTACCCAAATTATGGACCTTTGACTTCAATGCTAGCATGGATGCCCTAATTTTGTTTTAAAAAACAAATATCGTCTCCCAAATGCACCGCGGCGAAATCAATTGCATTGTACATATTTTCGTTTGATGTTTTATTTCGTTCGAGGATTGTAAGTCTCTTTGGCAGTGGCCGGGCTCCTGGAATGTATAAGCATGGCTTACGTATTCCCATAAGAAAAGGCCGAGATTTTATTAATACAAATTGTGTTAGTGGAGCTTCAATAAGAAGATTTTATGATAGGTCACGCAGTCCGTTTTTCAATAAAAATTAAGTTAAGTGAATACTTGTATAAATGGATCAGATTTTATGATACGTCACCCAGTGTATTTTCCAATCAGATTTTATGATATGTCACGCAGTGTATTTTTCAATCAGATTTTATGATGGAATGGAAAAGGGTGGTTAGTACCCTGGAGAAACTTTATATTAAGTCTAATTTATAATTATTTTACATATATACAGTTGACATCGGTCACATCCATCAACATACACCGATATACTATGCCAATATACAATCATGAAGTTACATATAGGTTGCCGCGCAGCAACACAATAGAGGATTGAATGAGGGCAGGGTGCGAGTAAGCGGACTGCCCCAACCGGGGAACCATGCACTCATGTGCCAATCAGATTTTATAATATGTTACGCAGTGTATTTTTCAATAAAAATTGAGACCTTTTTGGATTTGGAGGAGGCTCATGATGGGTAGGTTACGTGATACTTGTATAAATGGATTTGAAGATAGGAAGACACCTCCAATGGATTTGGAGGAAGCTCATGATGTGTAGGTTACGTGATATTTGTATAAATGGATTTGAATATAGGAAGACATCTCCAAAGGCTTATAAGATCTTTGAAAGGTTTAAGATTTTTGAAATGTTTATATTCATGGACTAAAAATTTCATAGTAGTCATTCTCTATATATATGTATAAATTCTATATATATATATATATATATATAATTTATGAATATATAATTTATTTAAAACATTTTTGAATAAAAATATCTATATGAAATTGTGATGAAAAATTGTAGACAGGTAATAAGTGTACGATGGTCTTTCATTAATGTTTCATATTAGTGATGATGCATTGATTCATCAATGTTTCATGGTAGTGATAATGCATTGATTCATCAATGTTTCATGGTAGTGATGATGCATTGATTATAATCTCCCTTCAAGACTATATGGATTTAAAATTTAATTGGACACTTGTATGTATATTAATTATTAAGCATGATAACAATTCTATTGAGTAGATGTTTTCATAAAATGAATACAAGTCATATACGTGACCCTCGCGGGGTATATGTAGAATAAGCTTGGGTAAGTTTCACAACATTATCAATCATGGCTTATTATTATGTGTAAACAGGAGAGTCTAAAACCTTGATAGCTCGATGACTACATATTTTATTGAAGTTAGGCTTTGAAAGAAAAATAATTCAATTCATGGAGTAATTTTTACAAGGTAAAACAACTATCATTTCAATACTCCATGCAAGATGATGATATAAGTTTTGGTCAAAAGCAATAATTTTATTTATTTATTATTTTGTAATTTAATGGTAGTTCAACCCAAATTAATTAATGAGATTTATGCACTGAGTTTGGCGTATGTATACATGTATATTATACTATCACTTTAGAAGTCCTTGATGTGGTTAGCATAAGAGTTCACTATGATTACACTCAATGAGCATATATTAGTTGGACTTGTAAAACATGAATAATTTATAAATTTATAAGAAATAAAATCCTTAATATCTAAAACAATTATAGTCAACTCAAGTGCACAAAAGGATACTTCTTAAAATCAAGTGTATGTGTAAAAAGTCAAATAATAACTGGTAGTTGTAGCAATGAAATTTCTATCCTATAGAACTACCATACCATCTCAATGATTGCTATAGATTAATGAGGGTGGTTTTAAATCACTTGAGTTCATAAGGATTGACAAGTCACACCAATTCTAGTCATTAACAACATTGAATCAAAATAATCCCATTTCACAGCCACACTTAGTTTAAAAGGTAGAAGTAATGTGAGCTCCTCATAATTATTATCATCCCACTATTAATACTCATGGGAACATTTTCTCAATTCTATCATCAATTTCCAATTGGAGCTAATTTTATCACAACTAACATTCAACCAGGTCAAGTGTCAATGCACTAATATTATACTAACAAATAACTTGTCACTAACGACAAAGACACTTATCACTATGAAGGAATCATGCGCTTGCCAATCCATCTTATCATGGACTTGGATTAGTTATTGAATGAGAACATGTGTAATGTAAGGGTTAGTTCATGAAATCCTTAAAAAAAACAATAGGTATATTTCCACCATACATTAATATGAGTTCTTACTTAAACTCTTTGATGATAACTATGCTACAATCGACATAAAAGTATGTTAGACACTTAGTATTGAAATTTATAAGTTAACAACTCCATAAGGAATGAGGATGAGTTATGTTATAAAAGGTACGTGATTTTAAAGTAGTTGATCTGTTCGTGGAGGAATCTATTAGCAGACTCCATTATTTTTGAAGGATTAATTTCTCATATTTTCAATGGTATAGTCATTATATGGAACTTACATTCCATGCAACCTATGCTAACAATTATGAAGCTCAAGCTTGGAGTCTCTCCATTCAAATAAGTGTCTATGCTAGATCATATATAAAATTTTACAAGGTTATAGATGGTTGGAAGCATCTGAGATTGAATCATCACCAACAAAAATAACAGAAGAATGTTCAGAGGTTGATAGGATTCACCAGCAAGTTTATGGCTACATCAATTCCATGGAACGAGAGGCACATAATGAAGAGGTGAAAGATTATTGTCATATTCCTAAATTTTCTCTTGATAATGAAATACCAACACCTCCAATTCATAGTTTAGTGTAGTGTGATTTTCCTTTTGACATTCCTATTGAAGAGGATACAATAAAAGAATTAAAACAAGAGGTAGTTGACCCTAAATTTTTAGAGAGACACATCAATAGAGAGAATGAAATTCTTAAATAGAAGAATCACGAGATGATCAAAAGAATGTATCACTGGTACCATACAAATTCCAGGCTAAAGAAATCTAACATGGCACTACATTCAAATATTAAAATTTTGAAGGCAAAGATGATGATAAGTAAGTTGAGATGGTCCTTTGCAATGAAAAGAAAGGGCGCCCAAAACAACCTAGACATTCTCATCCAGGCATCAAAGACCATACTCTAAATCTAGATCTTGACAAAAAATTTGAATTTTTTTTAACTGCATGTGGACATGCAATATCATAAGTATGGAGGGGTGATGGGCCCAAGAATTAGCATCATTTTGTCAATTTTATTTTTTAGTTTGACCTCTTTTGTCTTATCAAAACCTTCATAATCGTCCTTTCTACATCATATTCAGACATTCCATATGTAAATTTTCCATCTGAGTTGCAAAAGGTTACAGAAAGGTAATAAGTCCATTAATCTATAGTTTTACATGTTTTTCTTTGTAAAATGTGACTAATATGTAAGTATTGTATAAATAGATAGTTTATGTAGCTCCTATGTCAAACTGTAGAAGATTCTAAGGTTAACACAAACTCCCGAAACAATGAAGTCAAAGGAAGCTCATAGATAGGGAGAAAAATAATATAGTATCGTGATTCACCCATATAATGCATAAATGAAGAGATTGAGTCATCACTATGGTTAGTCAAATTGGTGGTCACCTCATGATGTGGCATAGGTGCATAGACAAAGTATACCATGAGTGTTACATGGAAAGACAACCAACACTAGGAGCTCGTGATATCTTAATAGATCAAACATACTGAAGAATAACACATTAATAGGCTACATGTTCATATGCATTCTCTAACATATAAGAAAGTAATAGGGACTAAATCTAAACGTTAGCAATCAGACACTTAGTCTTCATCCTTATTCCGGTCTATAGCATTTTGATTTGTATGTTTTAACCCTGTACAAAAATTACCTGCATACGAGTTCTAAAACACATAAAGTAAACAATGCAAGAGCATAACACATATACACAGAGATTTTCCCCTAGATCCCAAAACCGGGACTACTAGCTTGATTTTTCATTATGTTCCTTTCAATGTTACAATACATATTTATACATGCTGAAGCATCCAATACCATGGACCGAAAACCACCGCGTCCAATACTATGGACCGAAAACCATCGCATCCAAAAAACATGTGCAAAAGTCATGCACAAAACCATAGGCGTGTCCGCGCAACCTAACATAGGGTCCAAAACCAAAATTTTCCAGGGCGCTGCCCCGAACTCCATAAAGTGGGGTTACAGGTGCCCTTCAAACCCCCTGTGACCTCCCCCCCTCTAACCCCTGGTTAACTATGTGGGCTAGTCGTGGAAAGAATATAACACAACCCAACATTCTCCCACTTGTTGTTTTCTTTCCACAAGGGGCCACAAGAGAGCTTAGTTATTTATCCAGCCCTGCAATGCCCATTGTTTCTCTACACCAAGAGAACTTCTCAGAGCTCACAGATTTTGTCAATGCATCTTCAGTATTCTTCAAAGTGTCCACCTTTACCAGCAACACCTTTTTGTCTTCTATCATATCCCTCACAAAGTGATACTGAACATCAATGTGCTTTGTCTTTGAATTATATGCAGGGTTCTTTGCCAAGAAAATTGCACTTTGGCTGTCACAGTTTATCCTTATAGCTTCCTGTACTAACCCCATACTTGAACACAATCTCTGCAACCAAACTGCTTCCTTGCTTACATGAGTGGCTGCCATGTATTCTGCCTCTATAGTTGATAGTGCCACTATAGATTGTTTCTTACTCATCCAACTGACTGCACCTCCAAATAGGTTAAACACATACCCACTTGTAGATCTTCTCTGATCCAGATCTCCAGCCCAGTCTGCATCAACAAAGCCATGAATATCCAACACTCTGTCCAATCCTGGTCTTCCTTGGTAGCACAAACCATAATCACTAGTGCCATGCAAATACCTGAAAACCTGCTTCACTACTGTCCAATGCTCCTTCCCTGGTTTTGACATAAACCTGCTCAATACTCCCACTACATGTGCAATTTCTGGTCTAGTACAGACCATTGCATACATCGGGCTACCGACTACACTTGCATATGGAACACGGGACATGTCCTCTTCCTATTCTTGTGTCTTGGGACACTGTTCAACAGATAACATCACACCTACAGGAATAGGAACCTTCACCGGTTTACTATCCTGCATATTAAACCTTTGCAGTATTGTCTCGACATACTTCCTCTAGTTTAACCAGAGCTTCCTCTTTTCCCGATCTCTTTTATTTTCCATTCCCAAAATATAGTTTGCAGCACCAAGATCTTTCATGTCGAATTTGGAGGACAATTAGGTCTTCCAATCCTTGATAATTTTTTTGTCATTTCCAACCAGCAACGTATCATCCACATACAAGACCAGATAAATAACACAGTCACCAATTAATTTAAAATACACATAGTGATCGGCTTTGCTTCTAGTGAAGCCAAGTTCCCGTATAAATGTATCAAATTTCTGATACCACATTCTTGGTGACTGTTTTAACCCATACATAGACTTCTTTAACTTGCATACCAGTTCTTTCTTACCCTTCACCGCAAAGCCTTCAGGTTGCTTCATGTATATTTCCTCTTCCAGATCCCCGTGAAGAAACGTTGTCTTCACATCCATCTGTTCTACCTCAAAATCAAAGCAACAACAACAAATAAAAGTAATCTAATAGAAGTTACCTTGGCAACAGGAGAAAAAATATCACCAAAATCAATTCCCGGCACCTGGGAATAACCTTTTGCTACCAGCCAAGCTTTGAATTTCTCCACTTTTCCTTCTGCATTTGTCTTCTTTTTGAACACCCATTTGTTGCCAATGGGTTTCCTTCCTGCCGGCAACTCCACTAGATCCCAAGCCTCATTTTTGTGCAAAGATGTCATTTCATCAACCATGGCCTCTTTCCAAAGTTTTCCATCCGCTGATTCCACTGCTTCCTTCACAGTTCTGGGATCATCATCAGTAATAGACAAAACAAAATTTGAACAGAAAGTAGATGGACTATACCTTTCTGGCTACCTTCTTTCTCGAACTGATCTTCTCACAGCAGGAGTTTGTGGCTCTTCATCTTCTGATTCCTCCACTGTTGTAGAGTCTGATTCTTCCTCCTTTAGCTCAAACTCTATCTTCTCAGGCTCCTTTGGTTGGACTTCATGTTTAATAACATCTTTCACCTCTCTAAACACCACATCTCAGCTATACACAACCTTCCTTGTTACTGGGTTCCAAAGCTTATAACCCTTTAAACCATCCTTATACCCAATAAAGATGCACTTTTCAGATTTACTATCAAACTTGGTTCATTTCTCCTTTGGAACATGTACATATGCATCACATCCAAATACCCTTAGATTTGAAAGAGAGGGTTTCTTACCAGTCCATACCTCATGTGGAGTCTTATCCTCCAACGCTAATGAAGGTGACCTATTGGCCAGGTAACATGCAGTATCCACCGCCTCTACCCAGAATTCCTGTCCTAACTCAACACCACTGAGCATGCTTCTTGCCCTTTCCATCAACGTCTTGTTCATTCTTTCTTCAACTCCATTTTTCTGAGGTGTATATGCAGTAGTCTTCTGCCATGCTATACCACACTTCTTACAGAATTCTTAAAATTCCTTGCTGAAAAACTCTCCACCATTATCTGTCCTCAGCACCTTTATCTTCTTCTCTGTCTGATTTTCCACGAGAGCCTTAAATTCTTTAAACCTATCAAAGACTTCAGATTTATTCTTAAGGAAATATATCCATGTATTCCTTGAGAATTCATCTATAAATGATGCGTAGTACACAGACTTACACAGTGATGGAACCTTCACAGGTCTAAACACATCACTGTGCACAAGTTCTAATATCTGTTTTGCCCTCTTACTACCAGAGGGGAAACTCACCCGATTCTACTTCCCATATACACAATTTTCATAGAAATCAAAATCCAGAGAGCTATTACTCATACCTTCTACCATACCTTTACCATGAAGTATTTGAAGCCCCTTTTCTCCAATATGTCCAAGCCTTTGATGCCACAGCATGGTCTTCTCTCCAGAGACCACTAGATTTTCTGCTCCACTTTCAGGAACCATAGAACTATTGCACCCATCAATAACAGTGTTACCTTGCAGCTTGTACAGAGTTCCAATCCGAACTCACTACATCAATACCAGTGCTCCTCGAACCATCTTGTATGTATCCTTCTTGAACACTGTTTTTACACCTGCATCATCTAGCTTGCTTACAGAAATCAAATTTCTGGCTAATGCAGGAATATGTAGAACACCTGGAAGCATTCTAACCCTTCCACCTTGCAACTTCAACTTTACTTTTCCGCGACTAATGATTTTAGCCTTCCTGTCATCCCCCAAGAAGACATCACCACCATCATATTTCTCATACTCGCAGAACCACTCTCTATGGGAAGTGAAGTGAAAGGATGCACCTGAGTCAATCAACCATGCCTCATGATCTACATGTGTACTTGAAGAAGCCAAGTACACATCCCCACCTTCATCTGAGGTGGTTTTCGCCTCTGCAGAAGGAGCCTCATCAAATCCCTTTCCTTTGTCAGGGGCTTTAGATTTAGAATCCCTTTTAAAGTGGCCTTCCTTTCCACATTTCCAGCACACCACCTTTATAGGTTTTCCTGGAGATTTAGATCTCCCTCTAGATTTAGATCTCCCACTTGATGACTTATTTTTGTTTCTGTTCTGGGACCGTCCTCGTACATACAAGGCATCACAATTCTGGCTCTCCATATTTTTCCGTCTCATCACCTCCGTCAGCAAGGTTGAGACTATTTCATCAAACTGCAAGGCAGTTGCATTGCTACCTATTGCAATAACCAGACTATCCTACGAATCTGGTAGAGAACTCAACAAACTGATGCACTTATCTTCATCTGAAATTTTAATATCAATAGATTCTAACTGACTTACCATAGTATTAAATGCATTCAGATGCTCTGTCACCAAGTCTCCATCTTTCATCCTCAGGTTATACAGCTTTTTCCGCAGGAACAGTTTATTCACCAGAGACTTAGATTGGTACAAAGTCCCTAACTTGTCCCACAAAGCCTTCACCATAGCTTCCCCTGATACATTCAACAATATTGAATCTGAGACACACAATCGTATTGTGCTCTTTGCCTTCCGATCCAACTTCTTCCATTCTTCATCAGACACTCCCGTTGGTTTAGTACCTGGATCTACTACGATCCACTGATCTTTATCCACCAATAGATCCTCCATCTTGAGTTTCCACAACTCAAAACTTTGACCATTAAATTTCTCGATCTCTATCTTTCCATTGCTCGCCATCTTCTTTCACCACCAAAATCGATCTCGCAGATCTCCCACTGAACAGGGTCTACCACAGGCCCAAGTGAAACCCCTCAGCAACAAAGGTGTCCCCTTGAAACCAAATCTGCTCTGATACCAAATGTAGGTTTTAAACCTGTACAGAAATTACCTGCATACGAATTCTAAAACACATAAAGTAAACAATGCGAGAGCATGACACATAAAACACATATACACAGAGATTTTCCCCTGGATCCCAAAACCGGGACTACCAGCTTGATTTTTCATTATGTTCTTTCAATGTTACAATACATATTTATACATGTCGAAGCATCCAATACCATGGACCAAAAACCATCGCGTCCAATGCCATGGACCGAAAACCATCGCGTCCAAAAAACATGTGCGAAAATCATGCACAAAACCATAGGTGTGTCCGCCCAACCTAACATAGGCTCCAAAACCAAAATTTTCCGGGGCACTGCCCCAGACCCCATAAAGCGGGGTTACGGGTGCCCTTCAAACCCCTTGTGACCTCCCCCCCTCTAACCCCCGGTTAACTACGTGGGCTAGTTGTGGAAAGAATATAACACAACCCAACATGATTCTGAGTTTCTTAGTTGAAAAACAATATAAATTGACCTTGTTGGGTAGAGCAAGGAAAGATATAGATAGATAGAGACTTGATTTGAATTGATGTATGCACTATTATCCTTGATAAAATAATGTTGATCATTTTCTTCCATTATGAATTCAGGAGTAATTTACATCATTTAGAGTAGTTTTTGTGTTTTTCTAAGCTTCATGTGATCACATGGAGGGCCCCATTATGGACATATGACATTGTCTGTAGTATTAATTTCTCATTATTTTATAATACATTTTTTCCATGTAAATTTGATACTTTGTTTTGCTATGACATAGTTTTAGGTACTGATGGGCCTCAATATTACAACAAGAATGTTGAAACTCCTAAGGGGCTCACATTTAATTATCAACCCGGGGTTCGTACAAACTTAATAGGTATCAATACTATATGTATAGTAGGAAATATCTTATACTTAGGTTGATATGATGTAGTGAAGAGTGGTCAAGATGCATAGAGACCACTATTTTAAAGGAAATTCTTAGAAAATTTACTAAATAATAAAGATACATATTCTAACTTATAGAAAAGGAAACAACTGATATAGACACTATTCTATTGCATAAAATTAAATGACAGAAAGGGAACCCTCATTTGGTTGTAAGAAGGTGAATGACAGAGTGAAATCCTAATCTAATTTGGAGAAAGTATATCTATGCTATTACGGGAAATGAAATGACTAAAGTAAACCTTATTCTACTTGCAAGAAGACAAATAAAATACTCCAAGAATGTTAAAGGTAAATCAATCCTACTTTATGGTGTATAACAAATTGAAAACATAGAAAAAGAAACAAAACCTAATTGCAGCAAAGAAACTAAAACTATGAAGGAAAAGTTCATAAGGGGTCTTTGATCCTTTAAACTCCATTTTCAAGGTCTAAATGACAATGTTGAGTGATGAGGGATGATGGAAAAAAAATTGGTGCAACTTTGCAGGTGATCTTAGGCAATCCGTGTATTGCTACATGATACCCTTTTTTCCTATAGAAAACATTTGAGAACAACTTTATGAAGTCTAGGAGTGGTTTCAATGGTGGAAAGCATGATTGAAAGTTATGAAAAGGGTAAATGGGACCTTAATACCAAGGTTGGGCACACTCAATGATTCAACTTATGCAGGGAAGAAACAAAACTGGAGGTTTCTTGTAGCTTGATTAAGTAGTTTAAAAAATTTCCAAACCTATGAAATAATACCATCCATATACAAGCAAAGTACTTATTTAACTGATAAAAGAAATATGTTTAAATAAATGCCAAACCACTGGCTGCATAAAGTAAAATAATAGTGGAAAGGAGGAGTTGAATTTGTAATGAAAGTTACTATTGCATAAAGGAAACTATTTTTGGGATTATCAGAACAAGGTGCATAACCAAAATTTAGTAAGGAGCTCACTTACAAACCCTTTAAATACAATTATTTTCTCATAAATAAGACTTGCATAAAATCACAACTATACTATATGCATGCAAAGGAAATTTAAAATGAAGGGTCTTGAGAACTTGGGTTGGGCCCTAACCCAAGGAGACTCAAGTCCCTTGAAATAAAATTAAACTAAGAATAAGATAATACTTTGCATTAACCTCCAAAAGTCATACATGAAACATAACAACTGAAATGATAGCCAGGTGCCTTTCTTTGGTAATGACTATATTTCTCCTAGAAATTGAATCCCTACTTAGATGTTAGGATCTTTTATTTATACAAAAACTGTTCGAGGGGTCGCCTCCTTGAAGGTAGGATTTCTTTCCTCCAAAACTCCTAAAAATGTGGATTTGGTCCCCTAGTGTTCTCACAGCCACAAGGAATTAGTAATTTTCTAGGAGCTAGTTGAGTTGTGATTAGCTTATAGCAAGGAAGAAGCCTCCTAGATAATCATCTCTTGATTGTCTCTTTCATGATTTGCATAATAGCTTCATAATATCCTAATCCAGGTGAATATGGGAAGCCACCTGCCTATTCCACTTGGACCTCCTCCAATGATTCTTTTCAATGTCTTGTTTTCCAGCATTATTTCCTATTTTCCTATTTTTCTATTTTTTTAAGTTTTTCGAGTCCCAAACTTTCCAAGCCAGTTTGAGGCACCAAAAGATGTTTTTTGGGAAAATGGGAAATAAAAAAAGAATTATTTCCTATTGTTTTCATTCAAAAAAATTTTTCCTCGAATAAATATTTCTAACAAGGTATCATGCATGCCAAACGAAGATTGTATGCCAAAGTTACGACCCCGTGAAATTTGCGTTCCAACTAACCCCGATCGGGCCCACAATCTGGTTGCACTTCATCTCCTAGGGTTAGGGTTTTCGATGTTTTGGGTTTTCCATTATTTCTTGATGATAAAAATGCCTCCGATTGTAACATATTTCATAAGACATGTAGCTGTCGCATCTCTTCTTAGAGATAAGATACCACCACTTAAGCTAGTTTGTTTGCATTTTGCATGTAAACAATTTTCAACATTTTTGATTAATTAATTGAAGTTTAATTTTCATTATATCTCTATTTTTATATTTAAATATGTATTTCATTTAGTTCCTTCCTAAATCTAGATCAGTGGTATTAGAGTGATCTTCTCTTTCTTTGTCTTTTTGTGCATGTTCCCAACGAGGTCAAGGTATAAGGAGTAGGGGCTTGAACTAGTTGATCCCTTGCAAGGTTGGCCTCACTGACCCTGATGGCCTCCTATGGTATAAGAGAAGAAATATGAGAGAGAAGGAGATCCTTCCAAACTACTTCTCGATGAATCCCTCGAGTGGGAAAGGAATGTTATCATGGATAATTTTCCCAAATCCTTCGATGGATACCAGTGGGTGAAGCGTCATCATCTAGTAGTTACTTTGGAGATGCCACCTATTTTAAGGAATAAGTTAACTTTGAAGTTCATATATTTGAAGGTAATATAGACATAGATGTTGTATATAGGTGTTTAAATATGCTTGAAGGATATTTCTTGGTCCATAATTTTTCAATTGGGAAAAGATTACTTTTGCACTCCTTAAGGCCACCCCTCATCTCAAGGACTAGTGGGAAGCTCACTATGAGGAAAAGGGTGAGGAGGAACCCTCTCTATTTTTAGTTGAACCCTCTTGGTAGATATGAAGACACGTATATAAAATGGACCACACTACGACAAGAAAAAGACCAAGCAGTGCCATAGTTCATAAATATTTTTCATACCCTACTCACGAGTTTGGGCATCAAGACTTTGAGTGGAATCTAGTACTTAAGTACCGTGGTTTTATACATAAATACATCTAGGTAGAAATGGAATTCCTAGACATATCTGTTGGGTTGTGTTATATTCTTTCCACAACTAGCCCACGTAGTGAACCGGGGGGTTAGAGGAGGGCGGAGCCCCCCCCTTCGTTGCGCCAATTACGCAGCGGGGGAGTCAGAGGGGGGGTGCTAGTCCCCCCTATGTAGGGGTTTGAGGGGGGCGGGTAGCCCCCCCTGTCCGGGGTCCGGGGCAACGCCCTGGGAAAAAAATTTTGGACCCTATATTAGGTTGGGCGGACCTACTTATGGTTTTGTGCATGGTTTTCGCACATGGTTTTGGATGCAATGGTTTTCGGTCCATGGTTTTGGACACAATGGTTTTCGGTCCATGGTATTGGATGCTTTGGCACGTATAAATATGTATTGTAAAATTGAAAGGAACATAATGAAAAATCAATCTAGTAGTCTCGATTTTGGGATCAAGGGGAAAATATTTGTGTGTATGTGTTTTATGTGTTATGCTCTCGTATTGTTTATTTTCTGTGTTTTAGAATTCGTATGCAAGTAATTTATGTACAGGGTTAAAACCTACATTTGGTATCAGAGCTATTTTGGCTTCAAGGGGATGCCTTTGTTGCTGAGGAGTTTTGCTCGGGCCTGTGGTAGACCCTATTCAGTGGGATATCTGCGAGATCGATTCTAGTGGTGAAGGAAGATGGCGAGCAATGGAAAGATAAAGATCGAGAAATTTAATGGTCGGAGTTTTCAGTTATGGAAGCTCAAGATGGAGGATCTGTTGGTGGATAAAGATCAGTGGATCGCGGTAGATCCGGGTACTAAACCAACGGGAGTGTTCGATGAAGAATGGAAGAAGTTGGATTGGAAGGCAAATATCACAATACGATTGTGTGTCTAAAATTCAGTATTGTTGAATGTATTAGGGGAAGCTACCACGAAGGCTTTCTGGGACAAGTTAGGGACTTTGTACCAATCTAAGTGTCTCATGAATAAATTGTTCATACGAAAAAAGTTGTATAACCTGAGGATGAAAGATGGAGACTCGGTGATAGAGCATCTGAATGCATTTAATACTGTGGTAAGTCAGTTATTGTCTGTTGATATTAAAATTTCAGATGAAGATAAGTGCATTAGTTTGTTGTGTTCTCTACCAGATTCATGGGATAGTCTGGTTATTGCAATAGGTAGCAATGCAACTACCTTGCAGTTTGATGAAATATTCTCATCCAAGCTGACGGAGGAGATGAGATGGAAAAATATGGAGAGCTAGAATGGTGATGCCTTGTCTATAAAAGGATGGTCCCATAACATAAAAAAAAATAAGTCATCGAGTGGGAGATCTAAATCTATAGGGAGATCTAAATCTCTAGAAAAACTTGTAAAGGTGGTGTGCTGGAAATGCAAAAAGGAATGGCACTACAAAAGGGACTGTAAATCTAAAGCTTCTGACAAAGGAAATGCATCTGATGATGCTCCTTCTACAGAGGCGAAAACCACCTCAGATGAAGGTGGGGATGTGTACTTGGCTTCTTCAAGTACACATGTAGATCATGAGGCATGGTTGATTGACTCAGGTGTATCCTTTCACTTCACTCCCCATAGAGAGTGGTTCTGTGAGTATGAGAAATATGATGGTGGTGATGTGTTCTTAGGGGATGATAGGAAGGCTAGAATCGTTGGTCGCTGAAATGTAAAGTAGAAGTTGCAAGGTGGAAGGGTTAAAACACTTTCGGGTGTTCTGCATATTCCTGCATTGGCTAGAAATCTGATTTCTGTAAGCAAGCCGGATGATGTAGGTGTAAAAACAGTGTTCGAGAAGGATACCTGCAAGATGGTTCGGGGAGCACTGCTATTGATGCGGGCAGTTTGGATTGGAACTCTGTACAAGCTGCAAGGTAGCACTGTTGTTGATGGGTGCAATAGTTCTGTGGTTCCTGAAAGTGGAGCAGAAAATCTAGTGGTCTCTGGAGAGAATACCATGATGTGGCATCAAAGGCTTGGACATATTGGAGAGAAGGGCATTCAAATACTTCATGGTAAGTGTATGGTATAAAGTATGAGTAATATCTCTCTGGATTTTGATTTCTGTGAAAATTGTGTATATGGGAAGCAGAATCGGGTGAGTTTTCCCTCTGGTGGTAAGAGGGCAAAATAGATATTAGAACTTGTGCACAGTGATGTGTTTGGACCTGTGAAGGTTCCATAACTAGGTAAGTCTATGTACTATGTATCATTTATGGATGACTTCTCAAGGAATACATAGATATATTTCCTTAAGAAGAAATCTGAAGTCTTTGACAAGTTTATAGAATTTAAGGCTCTGGAGGAAAACTAGATAGAGAAGAAGATAAAGGTGCTAAGGAAAGATAACAGTGGAGTGTTTTGCAGTAAGGAATTTGAAGAATTCTATAAGAAGTGTGGTATAGCACGACAAAATACTACTCCATATACACCTTAGCAAAATGGAGTTGCAGAAAGAATGAACAAGACGTTGGTGGAAAGGGCAAGAAGCATGATTACTGGTGCTGGGTTAGGACAGGAATTCTGGGTAGAGGCAGTCGAGACAGCATGTTACCTGGTCAATAGATCACCTTCATCAGCGTTGGAGAATAAGACTCCACAAGAGGTATGGACTGGTAATAAACCCTCTCTTTCACATCTGAGGGTATTTGGATGTGATGCATATGTACATGTTCCAAAGGAGAAACGAACCATGTTGGATAGTAAATCTAAAAAGTGTATCTTTATTGGGTATAAGGATGGTTTAAAGGGTTATAAGCTTTGGAACCCAGTAACAAGGAAGGTCATGTATAGCCAAGATGTGGTGTTCAGAGAGGTGAAAGATGTTATTAAACATGAAGTCCAACCAAAGGAACCTGAGAAGATAGAGTTTGAGCTAAAGGAGAAAGAATCAGACTCTACAGCAAAGGAGGAGTCAGAAGATGAAGAGCCAAAAACTCCCAATGTGAGAAGATCAGTTCGAGAAAGAATGCAACCAAAAAGGTATAGTCCATCTTCTTTCTGTTCAAATTTTGCTTTATCTGTTACTGATGATGATCCCAGAACTATGAAGGAAGCAGTAGATTCAGAGGATGGGAAACTCTGGAAAGAGGCCATGGTTGATGAAATGGCATCTTTGCACAAAAATGAGGCTTGGGATCTGGTGGAGTTGCCAGCTGGAAGGAAATGCATTAGCAACAAATGGGTGTTCAAGAAGAAAACAAATGTAGATGGAAAGGTGGAGAAATACAAAGCTCGGTTGGTAGCAAAAGGTTATTCCCAGGTGTCAAGAATTGATTTTGGTGATATTTTTTCTCCTATTGCCAAGGTAGCTTCTATTAGATTACTTTTATCTGTTGTTGAAGTTTTTGATTTTGAGGTAGACTAGATGGATGTGAAGACAACATTTCTTCACAACGATCTGGAAGAGGAGATCTACATGAAGCAACCTGAAGGCTTTGCGGTGAAGGGTAAGAAAGAACTGGTATGTAAGTTAAATAAGTCTCTATATGGGTTAAAACAATCACCAAGGATGTGGTATCAGAAATTTGATACATTTATACGAGGACTTGGCTTCACTAGAAGCAAAGCAGATCACTGTGTGTATTTTAAATTAATTGGTGACCGTGTTATTTATTTGTTCTTATATGTGGATGATATGTTGCTGGTTGGAAATGACAAAGAAATTATCCAGGATTTGAAGACCCAATTGTCCTCCAAAGTTGACATGAAAGATCTTGGTGTTGCAAACTATATTTTGGGCATGGAAATTAAAAGAGATCAGGCAAAGAGGAAGCTCTGGTTAAACCAGAGAAAGTATGTCGAGACAATACTGAAGAGGTTTAATATGCAGGATAGTAAATCGGTGAAGGTTCCTATTCCTATAGGTGTGAAGTTATCTGTTGAACAGTGTCCCAAGACACAAGAAGAGGAAGAGGACATGTCCCATGTTCCATATGCAAGTGCAGTCGATAGCCTGATGTATGCAATGGTCTATACCAGAACAGACATTGCACATGCAGTGGGAGTATTGAGTAGGTTTAGGTCAAAACCAGGGAAGGAGGACTTGACATCAATGAAGCGGGTTTTTAGGTATTTGCATGGCACTAGTGATTATGGCTTGTGCTACCAAGGAAGACCTAGATTGGATAGAGTGTTGGATATTCATGGCTTTGTTGATGTAGACTGGGCTGGAGATCTGGATCAGAGAAGATCTACAAGTGGGTATGTGTTTAACCTATTTGGAGGTGAAGTTAGTTGGATAAGTAAGAAACAATCTATAGTGGCACTATCAACTACAGAGGCAGAATACATGGTAGCCACTCATGCAAGCAAGGAAGCAGTTTGGTTGCAGATATTGTGTTCAAGTATGGGGTTAATACAGGGAGCTATAAGGATAGACTGTGATAGCCAACTTGTAATTTCTTGGTAAAGAACCTTGCTTACCATTCAAAGACAAAGCACATTGATGTTCAGTATCACTTTGTGAGGGATATGATAGAAGACAAAAAGGTGTTGCTAGTAAAGGTGGACACTTTGAAGAATACTACAGATGCATTGACAAAATCTGTGAGCTCTGAGAAGTTCTCTTGGTGTAGAGAAACAATGGGCATTGCAGGGCTAGATAAATGACTATAGATCTCTTGTGGCCTCATGTGTTAAGAAAACAACAAGTGGGAGAGTGTTGGGTTGTGTTATATTCTTTCCACGACTAGCGGGGGGGTCACAGCGGGGCAGCATGCCCCCCCCCCACTGCCCGTTCGGGGGGTTTGAGGTGGGGTATCCCCCCTCTACATGGTCCGGTGCAGCGCCCCGAGAAATTCTTTTTTGGACCCTATATTACGTTGGGTGGACCCACCTATGGTTTTGTGCATGGTTTTCGCACATGGTTTTGGATGCGATGGTTTTCGGTCCGTGGTTTTGGACGCGAAGGTTTTCAGCCCATGGTTTTGGATGCTTCGACATGTATAAATATATATTGTAACATTGAAAGGAAAATAATGAAAAATCAAGCTGGTAGTCCTAGTTTTGGGATCCAGGGGAAAATCTCTATGTATATGTGTTTTATGTGTTATGCTCTCACATTGTTTATTTTTTGTGCTTTAGAATTCGTATGCAAGTAATTTCTGTATGGGGTTAAAACCTACAATATCCTCTCCTAACATGATGTGCCGATATGTTGTCAAGATCAAGAAAAAATTTAAACAAAGGAAGCGGAACTCTGGATATGTGAATCTGAACCAGGGAAAAAGCACCTCCAAACTACAGAACAAAGGATCAAATCAACGAGAAACGACCTAGGAAAAACCATAGAAGCCAAAATCAAAGAACACTAGTGGTAAGATGAAGAAATACACAAGAAAGTTCTATGAGTTCCATACGAGCCCCACTCACAACATAAATGAGTGTCATGCAAAGTAGTCACTAGTGGCTGAGCTAAAAGCTTAGTAGTCAAATGCATGTTCCAACTCAGAGTCAAAAGCTGACAAGGGGAAATAAATCATTGATGTAGAACCCAATTCCACTATTGCCACCACCAAGGTCAAGAAGATTGAGCTTGAAGATTCAGAGGAGGGTCAACGTCTCTTCCACTCACAAATGTGGGTGAGGGGTTCATTACTATTGTTTATTCTTGACAGCAAAAGTCAAAAGAACCTCATCTTTGCTAAGCTCATGAAGTGGTTGGGCTCACTAACAACACCACACCAACAACCAAACACTATCAGGTGGCTCCACTAAGGACGAGATATCTGCATCAACTGGCAATGTCGCCTTCCCTACAACATTAAGCCTTTCATGGATGAGGTACTGTGTGATGTTGCTCCCCTTGAATTTTGTGATGTTTTATTAGGCTAACCATACTTATGGAAGTTCCATACTATGTATGAGTCTAGGCCTCGTATTGTTATTATTACATTGTGTAGTAATCTATATAGGATACCATATGTAGACCCACCTACCATCATTTCATTGATCTCTACTAAGAAACGCAGAAAGGTCATCTCCTAGGCTGGGAAATTTGTTTTCTTTATGATTCAGTCTCAAAGTAAGGGGGAGATTGTGGGCACATACATGGCCCCTATAAAAGGTTCCTCCACGCAGCAGAAGCAAGTTGATAATGCCATGGAAGAGTATAGGGACATACCCTCCTAACCCACAGGGGTATCTTTGTATTATTAGGTCAAACATTCAATGTATGTGACCCCCATAGAACCTCTACCTAATGGACCAATATACCACCGCTCTCTTATGGAAAACAAGAAAATCAAGTGGTAGATCCAAGAGTTAATATAAAAAGGGCACATCTGACCAAATTCATCACCTTGTGGGAGCCTAATTGTACTTCTACAGAAGAAATATGGGACCCAAAGACACCACATTAATTATTGGGCACTTAATAAAATCACTATTAGGAACACTATTGGGCATTGAGATTGATTTGAGGTATGTCTATCACCAAGTCCCAATAAAGCCTAGAGATGTATGGATGATCACCTTCAAGTCCAAGGAGGTCTCTTTGAGTGGTTGGTCATGCCCTTTGGATTGACGAATACCCATACAATTTTAATGAGGCTAATGGATGATATATTGTGGCCTTTCACCAACTCATTCATGGATATATATCTGGATGGAATCCTCATCTTCAACAAGAGTTGAGTAGATCACTTGCAACATATTCCATGGGTCCTTCAAACCCTATAGCACCACAAAGTATGTGCCAACTTGGACAAATGATCCTTTGGCATGGACTATGTCTAATACCTAGGCTACATAATTGGTGAGCGAGGCATAAATGTGGATCCAGTTAAGGTCCATGTCATTCGGGATTGCCTAGCCCCAAAGAATCTAACAGAGCTTCATAGCTTCTTGGTTCTTTCCCATTTTTATTGAAGATTCATGTTGGCGTTCTCCCATATCACTTGGATTTTGAGTCAAGTCACCAAGGGAGGAGCAAAAGAAAAGTTTTTTTTGTTTGAATCACAACAAAACGTGTTTTTGGAGCTAAAACACCGCCCTTACTCTACGTCGGTCCTCACATTTCTAGACCTGCACATGGAAAAATTTAGGGGCTAATATTCGCAAGTGGGCTAATTTTCCATGGTTTTTCCAAAAAAAAGATTCGTCCATTTCCATTTTTTTCTAAAAATGATTCGCCCAAATTTTATGGTATAATTTTTACTTTTTTTTATCTTAAAGATTTCCAAAATTTTATAAAGACTATATATAAAACTATTATAAAATTGCATGTTTTTAGAAAGATATCAACAAACATTTTATAATTTGCAATTTGGGGACTAGTAATATTCACCATGGTTTCTAAACTTTAAGACAATTTTTCATCCTTAAAATTTTCCCTGGACCTGCAACAACCATTTGAGATTGAGACAGATGCCTCTAAATATGTTATTGGTGCAGTTCTCACCCAATAAGGGAATTTCATGGCCTATCATAGTGAGACATTCTATGATATGATTCAAAAATACCCGACATACGATAAGGAGATGTACTCTACCATGCACGCTTGCTGATAGTGGAAGAATTACATTGTGGGGAAGGAAACAATCATCCATACATATCACTGACCTCTCTAGTTTATGCAAACACATGGAAAGTTGCAGAATGATCACTATTGGAGATGGTCGACTTATCTACAACAATTATATTTGAACATTAAGTACAAGAAGGGAAACACCAATAATGTTGCAAATTACCTCATTCAGCCACCAATTGTGGCAATAACCATTTTTCCCGACTCTTGTGGTTATGAGACTTTTGGATGGTCACAGTTTTACATAAATGATCTATAATTCACCACCATATACTAGATTTGATGGATGGAAACCAAGTTCCAAAATTCAAGCTCCAAGACGCATTATTATGCCACTTGGGACACCTTTCCTTTAAGCGAGTGGGCCAATATGATTTCTAAGGTGCACTACGGTTGAATCCGAGGACACTTTGGTGTAAAGAAGACAATGGAAATACTGTAGAAGTATTTTTATTAGCCAAATCTCCAACAAAATGTTGGAAAATATGTTCAATCTTGCACTAGCTATGTCATCACCAAGTCAACCATTAAGAAGAAAATCCTATACACTCCTCTCCCTACTCTTGACCGGCCCTAAGAATCCATATACATGGACTATATGTCTAGCCTTCCTTCTACCAAGCATAAACTCACAATGAGAACTCTGGCCAAAAACCCCATAAAAGCATAAAAAACAGTGCTAAAAACGAAAAGTGTTGATGCTGGAATAACACCTTTTTTTTTTCTAGGGTAAATTTTCAACATGTTTTAAAAATGGCGGTGAAAACCAATTTTTTGTGCAAAAATTGTCCAAAAAACACCTTCAAAATAAAAAGTGTTGATGTTCGAATAACACTTTGCGAAAAACACCCTCAAAACAAAAAGTGTTGATGTTCAAATAACATATATATATTTTTTAATGGTAAATTTTGTGCAAAAAACACCCTCAAAACGAAAAGTGTTGACCCTCGAATAACACTTTTCTTTTTCGAGGGCAAATTTTCAGCATTTCAAAATAATGGCATAAAATATTTTATCATGACTCCGAAAAACATTAAAATTTCAAAAGAATAATGAAAAATAAAAAAAACAATGAAAAAACACAAAACAAAAAAAAAAGTTCAAAAAGAAAATAACAAAACGTAAATTAAAATATCTATTAAAAACAAAACATAAAATTAAAAAAAAAAAAAAAAAAAAAGACAAACAAAAAATCAAATTAAAAAAAAAATAACGAAAAAAAAGTCAATCATAACACTGTTTAAAAAAACCAAAATTAATCTATAAAATATAAGAATAAAAAAACTAAGAAAAAAATAAAAATTATAAACAAATAAATAGTAAGAAAAACATATTTTAAAAAAAAATGTAAATAAAAAAAATTATCTTGTAAGCCATAAAAAAATTTTGGAAAAAAAAAAACCAGGACAAAAACATGGAAAAAAAAAAAAAAAAAAAAAAAAAATTGTTTTTAAAAGAAACTATAAAATTAAGTAAAAATAGAAAAATTAAAAAAAACATTAACAAAAAATTAAAAACAATCTAGACATTAAAAAAAAAAGGAAAATTAACAAAGAAAAAGTTAAAGAACTATTAAAATTAAGATTAATAACATTTAAAAAAAACCTTCAAAAAATATACTCAAATTAAAAAACAACAAAAAAAACCAAAAGCCAATTAAAAAGTAAAAAATATATATGTATTTTCAAATTTAAAAATAATGCATTTAAATTTAAAACAAAATATATATATTTTTTATTAAAAAAAAAATATTTAAAAATTTTATTAAAAAAAAAATCAAAACCATTTTAAAAACAAATATTCTTTATTTAAAACAAAATAAAAAATTTATTAACCAATTTTTATTAAATAAACTTTTAATTTATTTTTTTTAAACAATTTTTTTTATTTAAAAAAAAGGACTCTCTCGGTCGCCTATGGTGGCGCGGCGTTGGGAGGAGGGGTTGTATGCAACCTCCTCCACCCAAGGTCGTGCCACCAAGGGCAGTCGTGCGGCGGTGGGTCGATTCTCAGTGTCGCCCACCTGCCCATGGTGGCACGACCCTGGGCGGAGGAGGCTACATGTAGCCCCTCCGCCCATGGCCATGCCACCACGGGCGGTTGGGCAATGGCAGGGCGATTCCGAGAATCACCCCGCCGCCGCCTGACCGCCCATGGTGGCGCGACCATAGGCAGAGGGGCTACATGTAGCCTCCTCTGCCTAGGGCCGCGCCACCACGGAATCGCTCCGCCACCGCCCAGCCGCTCGTGGAGGTGGGACCATGGGCAGAGGAGGCTGGAACCCCTCCGCTGACGACCGTGCCACCACAGACGGCCGGGCGTGAATCAATTTTTTTTTTAATTAAAAAATATTTGTTTAAAATTTTGTAAAATTAATTAAAGTTTAAAATTTTAATTTGTTTAAAATTAATTTGTTTAATTTTTTTTAAAAGTATATTTAAAAAAATATAAAAGATGCTTATAAATTAATTAAAGATTTTTTTTCTTTTAAAATAAAAAAATTCTATTTAAAAAAACAGAAATTAAATGTCTGTTATTGGAAAAAAATAAAAAATATGTGCATATTTTTTTTGTTTTAAATGAAAAACATTTATTTATTAAAAAAAGTTAAATGCTTATTTTTTTTTTTTAAATCAAACATATATATATATATTCTTAATTTAAAATCTTTTTGTTTTTAAATAAAAAATATAGGGTTTAAGAAAAAAACTTAAAAGTTTTTTGGTTTTTTGTTTTTTTTTTCTTTTTTATTTTTAAATCAAAAATAGATATTTCTTTTTAACTTTAAAAGTTTTTTTATTTTATTTTATATATATATTTAATATGATTTTCATATTCTTTTGTTTGTTTTTTTTTTTTTTTAATAATTTGAGTTTATTTTTATTTTATTTTTAATGTTTTTAATCTTAATTTTAGTAGTTTTTTTTGCTTGCTTGTTTGTTTGTTTGTTTGTTTTCTTCTAGTTTTTGTTAATGTTTTTTTTTTTTTACTTACTTAATTTTATAGTTTTTTTAAATTTTGTTTTTCTTTTCAAAATTCTTTTATGGTTTATGAGATAATTTATTTATTTTTTTACATTTTTTATGTTTCTTTTGTCTTTTTTATATATATTTTTATAATTTTTTTTTAGTAATCAACATTTAAAAAAATAAAAATAAATTTACTTGAAAATTCATTATGTAATCATGATTTCAAAAAAAATTGGACATAATAAATTTTAAAGTGTGAAAAGTAAGCCCTCTAAAAAAAAGGTATGTTGCATCAACACGTTTCAAAATCAGCATGAAAATCACTAACATTTAAAAACAAATTTTTATATTTGATACATAAGAAAATTTAAAGTGTCAAAGATATGCTCTGAAAAAAAAAAGTGTATTTTGCATCACCACTTTTCAAAATCGGGTCACTTTTTTGCTACCTCTGCAAAACGGGTAATCGTATTGGTTATTTAAAGTGCCAAAAACTATGCTCTAAAAAAAATATGTGTGTTTTGCATCACCCCTTTTCAAAATCGGGGAACTTTTTTGCTATCTCTACGAAATGGGTAGCAATATTAGTTCCCCTTTCAAAGTTTACATTGTTGCATAGAAACCATTGTGTATTTGTGGTCATCGACAGATTTTCTAATATGGCCATATTGGTTGCCTACAGGAAGAGTATCACAACATAAGACACTACCAAATTTTCTTTGAATGAGTGTGGGTACATTTCGAGATCCCACATACTATTATATTAGATTGAAATAGTAGGTTCCTAGGCTTATTATGGTCGAGCCTATGGTCATTGTTGGACACCAAGCTCACCAAGTTGACTACATTCCTCCCCTAGACTGATGGCCAGATAGAGATCGTCAATAGGATTATAGTGCATAGACTATTCATGTACAACTCTAAAAAACCACGAACATGGGATGATAGTCTTCCCTATGTGAAACACAACTATAATAGAGTTCTCCATAGCTCGACTAGCTACAACCCCTTTGATGTGAGCTCGAGATTTGAACCATTATGTCCCATTGATGTTGTAATTCCTCTTGCAACTACACAAGAAGAATATTCATATGTTCAGTCTAAAGTCGATAAATCCACCAGGTTTATTGAATGCATTCAACACATTCATCAGTAGGTTCATGAAATCTTGGATAAATCCAATTCCAAGTACATGTTGTTTTTCAGATTGTTCTATGATGTATCAATTACTTTAGCCCAATTCAAAACTTCAATTAACAATATTTCCAATTATAATTAGTCTTTTCATTCATCAACAATAATTGAAGATAGAACAATATATATGCAATGACAAAGAAGACAATAAACACAACAACAAGAGACACTAGATTTGGTCAAAGACCAGGGGAAAACCCCACAATGGGGAAAACCTTTTGAAATTCTTCTTTTATTAGGTTGCCATAAAATGTTCAACAAAGAGTACAATGAGGCCACTACAATATGATAAACAATGCAATCCAACATCTTCAAAAACCAGTTTACAGTGGCAAAATATATCAGAGAAACCTTGATTCAAACTTCAGACAGCTTCCAAAAACTTTGGATGATGGTCAACTATAGTCAAACCCTGAGACACTCTCTTCTGGTTAGCGTGCAAGTTTTTGTAGATTCATGGAAGTTGTCTTTACCATAACATGTGTGATTCCATGGATGAAATTTCCCAATTCTGTGCTAGTGTCCAGAACAAAAACGTTAAATTTGTGCGAGCTTCAAATCTAAGACTTTGGACCTCCATATGACCTTTTCCTTTACGAATGTGCCAAACCAAATCAGATAGAAGAGAAGAAGATGCTTGATGTTGATGTCCAAATGAGCTTTTAGGTCACTTGTATTTATAGGATTCTAGGGGTGTCCAACATTGTCCTTTGATGTTGAGGTCGACCTGTCCAAGTGTGCATGAGAGTAAAGCTGACCTGATCCAATATCCACGAATGGGTGCACAAAATCAAAAATCAATTTCTACTATATCCGAACAAGGTGATCTTTAGGTTGATTTTGGTCCTCTCGAAAAGAGGAACTCAATGCCATCATCATCTCCATCAAATGAGTAGTCCAAAGTGGAATTTGGCTGCAGTTTCATATTTTTAACAATACAAACAATGACATGATTAGCATTATGCGCCACATCAATTTCAGGTGGGCAAGAAGGTTTGGTTGCATTGGTAGAAGGAACGCCTTACAAGATCCCATCAGAAGTTTCGACCACTATGATATGAGCCTTAAGCCATAACCAAGGTTGTGGGGGACAACATGTTCGAGCTCAGTATCCCCACATTCTTTGTTTGCGCATAGTATTCAATGTGGACCTTCCTTCAGCCATACTTTCTACCATTGCTAGACACATCAGACATTGAAGAGAAACTGACACGAATAGAGCTCAACCTAGACTACATTAAATAGGCAACAAATGATCATATAATGGACACACAAATTAAGAACACTTTCCAACATAGTATCCAATTGTGTTGGGTTTTCAAAGTCGTCTAACTCCGACACCAAGGAAAGTGGCTCACCAAGGACCAAGTTCAATAGAAATTTCCCCATCTCATAGAGGCACTCAGCCCAATGGGGACCATTGCTTCCTAAGGGGGTAGGACTGATCTAGGTGGATATTGGTGGCCACCCACTTATTCCACTTGGACCCTTAGCAATATTTCTTTTCAGTTTCCTATTTTCCAGTATAGTTTCCCATTTCGGTAATTTTCTAATTTTGGCAGGTTTTGGGTCCTAAACTTGAGGAGCCATTTTGAGGCCCTGAACAACATTCTTTGGGGAAATGGGAGAAAAAGGGGCTAATGGTCCTACCATTTATATACAAAATAAAATGCCTCGAATAGATCTTTCTAGTGAGGTATCATGCACACCAAATAGAGATTGTATTCCAAAGTTACAACCCCGGGAAATTGATGTTCTAACTAACCTCAGCGGGGTGCACAATATTTTGGTGCTTGATCTCCTAGGCTTATTTTTTTGGATGTTTAGGGTTTTTCGTTGTTTCTTGATGATCAAAAGGCCTCCAAGAATTATTGTAACGCATTTCAGAAGGCATTGAGTCGTCACATCTCTTCTTAGATATACACTACCACTACCCAAGTTAGTTTGTTTGCATTTTTCATGTAAACAATTTTTAGAGTTTTGTTTTCGTTGTATCTCCATGTTTATGTTTAAATATGTATTCCATTTTGTTCCTTCATAAATATGGATCATATCATTCACATTTAACGCATTAGGCATACAAGATCTAGCAAATATCTCCTAAGCTTCCTAAGAACAAATTATAGTTTCAAAATGACAATATAAAATGCATATGGGAAGGTTAAACATGCCAAAGGATGGCTAGATGTACCTTCAATTATATCGATTTGTGAGGCCCATCAAGTACTCTACTTTAGTTTTTAATTGTTGCTTTGTTCTTTTCTATATTGTAAACAAGTGTTTGAAAAACTAAAAAAATTGTGTTTATATCCCCTTCATTCATGCATTGACTTTATTTAATTAAACTTGATTTTTAGTCCATGCTCACGCTTTTGTAGACCAAGGTTTACAAAGATTTCATTGGTAAAACTTATATGCTTTCATAGTAGAAAATTTTCAATGCTTCTAGAGACTAGATTTACTTGCTTTCCTAGAATAAATTTGCATGTCTTTATAGATTAGTTTTTCATGCTTTCTTAGACTAAGAGTACTTTCTTTCATTGAATAACTTTTGAATGCTTTCTTAGAGTAAATTGCACTTCTTCATATGATATATTTCTCTACTTTTCTAGAATAAATTTCCTTGATTTCATAAGTTAGATTTCTATGATTTCTTAGAGTAAAACTTCCATGTTTTCATAGATTAAATTTATATGCTTTATAAGATTGAACTTTCATGCTTTCCTAGAATAGATTTATAGACTTTCATAGATTAAATTTATTTTCTTTCATATATTAATCATTCATGCTTTTCTATAATATATTTATATGCTTTCATAATTAGGTTTATATGTTTTCATGGAATAAATCTATCTACTTTCCTATATTAAATTTCAATTCTTTGATAGCATAAGTATTAATTTGTTTCCTTATATTAATATTTACATTACTTTCATAGGGTAATATTTTCTTTCATGTCAATTTATTTCTAATAGAATTGAAAGCCAAATTCCTAGCATATACTTTGTTGAAGACTTCATAGGTTTAGCTACTAAAACTGATAATTTAATGTAACAAAATTTAATGATAATTGAATTGACCAATAAATGGTATTATAATTAAAGGGATTATTTTTAGACTCTCTTTTTAAAATAGCTACAATGGGGCATTAAGTCTAAAGTTTACAAAATCCATTCTTGATTACTAAATTGAATAGCTTATAGACCCAATGGACTGCCCTCAATTTTTTAATGTTTCTACTTAGTAGCCTTGGAATTCCTTCACTTCTCCTTTTATGAGCCACTTAATCAGAAAAATTTCCTTCCATCGAAAACACTTCTTCTCGTGTAAAAAGGGCTAGAATGTTGTCTATGAGATAAGGGAAATAGTAAATATTTTTAAGTTGGGAATTCATGTCCCTCAAAGAAATGGCATTGTTTTCTTTAGTTTCAAGCGTTAGAATTTGCCTCCAATTTTATATAATTAAATAATATGAAAAGTTTAAAATAAATAATAACATTAATTTAAAAGAATACAGTTAAGCATTAAATATCATATTGTCTAAAAGTTAAAAATATATTTTTAGAATTTTAAATTTATATTTCTAAGTTAATATTAATTTTAATAAGAACGTTAAAATTTTATATTTTACATTATAATTTGTTTTTTGTTATTTAAATGTTTTTATTTTTTTTTGGAATAGGGCTTCTAGAATTTTAATTTAATTATCAATCATTATTAGGTAGTTAGTAGGGATTTAAATATTTCAGAATATTTTTATTAGTGCTTACAAATCAAAGGTTCATATTTATCTCCAAAATAGTTATATCTATCATTTTTTAGGCATGTGGTATCGATAAGTCATCATATTGGCCCGTGATATTATAACAAAGTCTATTCACAGATTAAGAATCTCCATAATTAAAAATCATTTAATATTTTATTTCTCTTTGTCTCTCTCTCCACACACACACACACACTCCTATAAAGAAGGATATATTTTATTTGGAAGTATTGGAGTTTAGGATTAAGAAACTCACTGATGGGAAAGATAGGGATATTAAAGGCTACAAAGCTGAAATCTTCAAAATGGGAAGGTCTATCCCCATCCCTCCTATTCACAAACTTCTAAAATTGGCAGTAAAACATGAATTTCCTAAGCATTGGACATAAATCCTTATTGTGCATACTTCTAAATGTGGGGATAAAAATGTTCCCTCTAACTATAGGATCATTATGATTAGCCATATATTAGCCAAACTATATGGGCTCATTTTGGAAAAGAAGATTATCCTACAACTTCAAAGCCATGGTGAGATAGCTAAAGGGAAAGCTAGCTTTAAGAATGTCACTAAACTAATAACCATCTTATCACTCTTATGATCATTGTCCAGGAATGTTGCAATGTGAGAGAGATAAAAGGAAAGCTAGCTTTAAGATACATCACCAAACTAATGACCATCTTGTCACTCTTATGATCATTGTCAAGGAATGTTGCAATAATAAAAATTTTCTCTTATGTTGTTTCATTGACATTAGAAAAGATTTCAACACTATTCAGCAAGATAATCTATGTCAAAGACTCAAAGAGATGAGTGTTCTTCTCGAATTGAGATTTGTTGTAATTTGGCTATATGAGAATGTTGTCACCAAGCTTAAGACCACTGCGAGTTTTTCTAGATAAATTAAATGCAATATCAATGTTAACGAAGGGTGTCCCATTTCCCCTACCCTTTTTGGCATTTACTTTGATAAGCGAGAATAATGTTTGGATGCTACAAGATGCAATGGCCCCAAGATAACTAATATGTTCACTACACTTCTCCTTTATGATGATGATATCGTTCTTCTAGATAGAATCCATGATGATCTCAACAAGTAGCTTAAAATCTTCCATGATTACTACACCAATATGGGTATCACTGTTAATACTGACAAGACTAAAGTCATGATAATTAAATCCAAAAATATCAACCATGAAAATTTCATTTGTGAAAACAAATATTTCGAGAAGGTTTCTTCATACAAATATTTAGGTATTGATATTCTTCATTGGCTCAATTGGAATTATAACATTGAGTAACAGATTATTGGAGGCTGTAATTATTATTATGAGTTGGAAAACATGTCTAAGTTGACTTTTTGGTTTGGAGTTAAAATATGCTCCTCTTTGAGACTCTCGTCACCCCCATTACTTTATATGGCTACAAGGTTTTGGGTTGCAGTATATCTAGAGAATCGTGGGGGAATATCAAAATGATCCAAAAGCAATTTTATAACCTACAACCTCAAGATTAAAGGAAATACTCCTTATCCTATCATCTTCATTGAAGCAAGCCTTACCCCATTCAAAGTATGGCTATGTTTAGGTATTTGATGTATAAGAAGAAACTTTATAACATAGTAGCGAAGAGGATCCCCAAAATTGTTTCTAACTCTGGCCAAAACCCCCAAGTCTAGCATAAGCAGGGTTGACAAAAGGATGCTCGGGCTTGGCTCAAATATTAGGGGATAAATGAGGAGACTGTGCTAGAGAAATTTGATTATATTAAAAATACTATTACTTCTAAATTTAAGGATAAGTTGTGGGATGATAAGGAGTTAGAGGGGAAAATAAAACTAAAGTATTATAAGGAGGTAATCGACCCCTCTTGCTAACCAAAATTATCTTTCTTTCTTAACTAGTGCTAAGAACAAAATGAGTATGGTGAAGATAACAACTAATTCTCATGAGCTTCAAAGTGAAACTAGATGTTGTTCTATTCCCAAATCCCAAAACACTTTGGGGTAAAAGAATTTTTCACCTTTGCGATACTAAGAGGGTTGAAGATGAAAAACACTTTCTCTTGGAGTTCTTGTCTCTTACATACATCTGTTATCATTTCCAAACCATGTGTCAAGCTGCCAACCTTCTTCACTTGTTAAGTCAACAAAACTATAGTGATTACAAATGCTTCATTCCCTTCATTTTGATCATAGAAATAAAATATTAAAAGGTTTCAATTAATCTCTTATCTTATTTTGATAGACCTCATTGATCTTAATTGACTTTAATCTCATAGACACATACTTTTAATTATTAATAATAATAACAAAAGATACATATAGCAAATATCTCTTGGTTTTAGGTCATAAATAAAATAGAAAAAATATATATTAATTTTGTACATTTAGAATAAATATTTATTATTTCTCATTATAAAATCTATAATTAAGTACAAATCATATTATTATATATAATTTGAACTTAATTTAAATTATTATTTAAAATATTTTTATTTACTTTTATATATTAAATATAAAGAATATGATTTATTTTATTTAAAAAAATAAATTTATTATTTTATTTTTCAATTCAATAAAAACGAGACATTGTTTTATGTGGTTTTTTCCTTTTCAAATTTCACTATTTAAATTATTGTATTACAATGGCGTATAAATAGATATATAGAAAAAAACAATAATACAAAGAATGTTGATGATATAGTATTAATGTTTTCTAATTTTATAAAAAATTATTTCAATAAATTTATTATAATAATATAGAATATTTTAATTAAAATAATATAAAATTTTATCAATATTATAAAGAAAATGAAATTATATTAAAACAAATATTATAATAATATAAAATTTTCAAATAAAATTTTTTTAATAATTTTTTTAAATTATATATATAATTACACTTTTATAAAATTTCAGCAGAAATATATTTAATATTGATTTTGAAAAAAATAAACTAGTCTAATTTCTTAAACCTATTAACCATATTCTCACACCAATAAATACACAATTTTTTAACCAAATATTAAGTTTAAAAGTTTTTTTTTTTTTTTTTAACAATATTGCAGATTGTATCACTTACGTATTTATCAAGTTGTTGCTTTAAACTCTTTGCCCCCACTTTTTTTGTATATAGTAATTTCATGCACTTTTAAATAGTTTTAAAATAACAAATCTGAAAAACTAATGTTGCCTAATTAGATGGTTGGTTTATCTCAAACCAACAAATACACAATTTGTTAACCAAATATTATGTTTAAAAAGTTGTAAAGTTGTTTTGTCCTGTTTATCTCAAACCAACAAATACACAATTTGTTAACCAAATATTATGTTTAAAAAGTTGTTTTTGGACAATATAGCAAATTGTATCACTTGCCTATTCATTAAATTGTTTCTTTAAACTCTTTGCCTTTTTTTATAGTAATTTCATGCACTTATAAATAGTTTTAAAATAAAAAATCTGAAGAAGTAATGTTCACTAGATGGTTGGTTGGTTTATTAAGAAGTTGAAACGTATTTTTTATACTAGCAATTGTTTCAAAAAATATAAAGAAAGGTTAATAAAATTATTAAATTGGAATTGTTAAATTTTTCTAGAAAAATTAATTGGTTTGTGGAAAACCTTGTTTTCTTAAATTAAACCCTAAACCACAAAAAAGGACAGTAAACCACTTCAATGATTTTTTATGCCCAGAACCGTCAATCGCAATCACTATACAGCAAGTCATAGAAACCTTCTTGAAATTTCCCAATACTTGAGAACATTAATATGTAAAAAGCCTAAACGCTTTTGAATCCCGAAGAATGCACATGCAAACCTTTGACAGAATAAAGAAATAACATGCATGTGTAAATTATTTTTTGTAATAAGGGCATGTTCCAGTTACGGCCTGGCATAAAACTATATATTTGATATGAAAAATGCTCACTGTAATAGTCAATATATTTTTGGTATTAAAATATTAAGTTTACATATATTAAAATTATAAAATAACATATTATTCCTAATTTATATTATATGCTAAATAGTACTTATTGGGAAAAAAAATTCAATCTACAGAAAAAAACTTTTCAAAAAAAATTATAATTAATATATAGGTGTGTTTTTCTGATAGTTTGTTTGATTTAGAGTTATAAGTTTATTCTATTTTATTTCATGTGGTTAATTATTCAATATATTTATATTACAAAAATATGTTTTTATTTAATTAGTTATTTTTATTTTATGTTATTGCCGTGTAAAAATTATAGCTAAACATTAAACATTTTGTGATTTGTATATTAAAAATTCTTAAGATTTATCAAATTTTAAAATTTAACATAAACTTTTATTCTTAAAATTTTCTGGATAATAAAAAAATAAAATTTTTCTAATTTATATTGTATACTAAATAGTATTTATTGTGAAAAAATATAAACAATATGACCCCAACAAACATATATATATAATATTTGATTTAAAATTATATTTTTATTTAATTATTTATTTTTATTTTATATTACTCAATTTTAAAATATTTAAAATTGTGAAAAAAAATAATTTATATTAGTATAAAAATAATAGTTTTTATATATTAGTAATAAATTTTGTAATTTTATATTATTGAATTTATGTTTTTAGAAGGTAGTTTGGTAATAAAAATATATATTTTAATTAGTAACAAATTTTTGTAGATATAGTAAAGACATTTTTGTTACAATTGTATTATTGTTTAATGTTTTATTTAATTAAAAAAGTGAAGTACTAGAATTAGTGTTTTGATAAAATATTCAGAGACATGGTTTTTTTTTTTTTCTCTTTTTTTCTTTTTTCTGAAATCACGTACACACAAGTAAATCTCACTTAGTGAGTTCTTCAATGTGGTGATAAGAACTAATATCTTATGCACAAGTTGTTAACTTATGCACAAGCTAGGTGAATGCATGTCAAGATTCGAACGCAGGTATGAAATGGATGGTTGGAGTTGAGATGTTGAGCCTTGACATGTTCGAAGTTTAACAAAGGGCGCGGGGGGTCTGCGATAAGTTGTTTTGACCAAGATCCATCATTTCCAAAACAAATACACCCCCCCCCCCCCCCCACCCCAAAAAAAAAACCCCCCACCCCCAATTCCTCTTATGGAATTTTGTATACCACTTCTCCGACAATGTTGCAATGAACTTTGATATTGCTAGAGAGACTTATGTTATCATGTAAAGAAAAAGTATTGAGTAGAGTTTTGAATTCACTTGGAATTCTCTAGAAGAAAAGCTTCAGGGACATGGAAAATAATTTTATGAGATTTGGTTTATTTGAGAGAGTAGTTGGATAGGTTTTAAATAATTTTATTCTGTTGAGTTTCACAATGTAAATGCTTTCTCCCACCAACATCTTCGAAATCTTATTTGGGATGGATGCAATTTATAGTCCTCTATAGTTTGATGCGAGAAAGTAAATATCTTTCTATCAAAATTGTGATTGAAACATTCATTGGATCACAACATAAGAGGCATATTATAAATGGATATGAAGGGTGTCTTTCTGGTGCAAAGAATTTAGAGACGAGTGAATTTCGGACGAATAATTTTGTATCAGGAAATTGCTCTTAAGGGAGGAGCTTAATCGAATGTTAGCATTATCTCAAAATATATAGAAAAAATAATGTTCATTTGGCACCCATAGTAGTACCTCTTATGCTCCTTTCTTCTCTTGAACTCGCAATGAGGAGACTCGGTGATCTGATAATCACCCTATGAGTGACTTCAGTTGAAGATTTATTAAACAAAAGGTATTATAGACCTATGTGCTAGTGTGTGTTCTGTGTTATTGAAACAACGGATCGATCAGATTGCCAATAAACAGAAAATAAATTGAAAGACAACAGAGAAATACAGTAAGCAACACAAAGACACAAGTAGTTTTTAATAAGGATTTCACCCTATTCTCCAGGGCTACGTCTCCGGTCCAGCTTCAGTGGTGGCCTTGTTTTATTGTGTCTTTTAGCAGAGAAATTACAATGCAGGGACTCAATACGAGTTCTCCTGAAGCAGATTTTGCTTGGCAGGGTGGTTCTTGGATTCCCCAAGCCACTCGGAGTACACAGACTCTTGTTCTTCCTACCAGCCCTATGACCCTTGGTCTACAGTGGAAAGAGCCAACTATGATGCTCAATTCGGATAGATTCCTCTATGGGAAGGCTTGATTCTTCAAGCTCTCTGGTGCTCGATGCTGCCTGCAGTCAGCTCGGCCCTCTGTCTCCTTTGCTTGGCTTTACTACTCTCTGTGCTCAGTCCTCCTCTCAGGGTTCACTGTTCACTGTCTCTCTTGGTCACTTGGACTCTTCCCTCCCTCTGAATCTCCTATTCAACTGTCTCTGTTCATGGCTTTAGCCATTCGATCTCTATGCCTGTTCAATTCCTCTCCCGCCTGCGTCGATTCGCCTACCGCCTGCGTGCTTGGAGTTCCCAGCTCGGCGTCAGCATGAACGCTCGGGAAGCAGCCACGTGTCCCCCATCGGAACAGTGCTAGCCTGTTAGTTGATTCGTTTCTTCGGTTATGTCGTGGAAACATTCTTTCTCCACTGTGGCGGTCACCGGATTCCAAATCCCCTTAAATCATGGCTTAATTCCTTGTCGATTTTGCTTCTGTCTATCGGGTGCAATCTCAACTGTCTGATCTTGGCTCCTCCAGATCCAACGTCATACTCACATCGAGCACGGTTGACTTGCTCGACTGATAACACGCGTTCACGGCAGTTTTTCTCTCACCTCTGCTGCCACGCGTCGATCGCTGAGTGGGATCGCTCCGCTCTCCTCCAAAACCTCTTACCATTCAAGGGTGCCCTAATCAATACCGGCGGTTTCCAGGTTGTGGGTCCCACCTTTGTACATTGGCGCTTTTTGTTTCTCCACCTGTGGTTCTCCGGCTCCCAACGTGACCAAGGGCTTAAGGCCCCTCCATTTCGGCCCTGTTTGCCCAACGATGCGCGATTAGCGCTAGGCGCTAATCGCACATCAAAAATCAACTCCTTTTCCCATTCCGGGGCTCCTAGGGGCTACATCGACCTCCTGCGCAGTCTCCATGGGCCTCGGTCAACGCGCTTTGACCGAGGTCCTCGTCGTTCCACGCTGGCTGCCATGGCCACTGGTTCAAGGTGTTTCCGATTGCTGTTTTGGATTCTTCAAGGATTTGTTTCGTCCCGATATAGTCATGGTTCTTTGACAGTCGTTTATGGATCCGATTCAGATCACGGCCTCCCTACTGAAAAGTTTTTGGACCACCAAAAGTTGGTTTTCTTCAAGCATCGACTAAGTGAGGAAACTGTTGTCTCACTTGTCCGATCTCAATCCACTTCGCACTGCTCAGCTTCGAACCTTTAAGCCCAATCCTGAGGTATTCCACCTGTCCACTGCACGTCATCCTTACCTTCCTTTCCAGCACTGTTTCTTCCTGCAACTCATTAAGATATTCAGGTAGCAGGTCATCAACAGAAGGCAATTGACTCTGCTCTTCAGGGTCCTCAATCATTAAAGGTTCAAACAACCTCAAGCAATCTACGTTCATGACTGAGTAGATGTGCATGTAAGCTGGCAAATCAAGGCAAAAAGCTTTTTCACCAATCTTCTCAAGTATCCTGAAGGGTCCATACCTGATAGGTTGTAGCTTCTTACCTTCACCTTGCATCCTGTCCTTGCTGATATACAGCCAGACTTGGTATCCAACTTGAAAAGTATGCTCCATCCGATGCTTATCATGCCTAGCCTTGTATTTGGCCTGGATCTTTTCCAGTTGTTCATGTACTGCCTGGTGGATCTCCTGGATCTGTTCAATGAACCTAGTTGCTATGTCCACATCACCGTGTCTATCAACCATGGTATCTTTACCAAAGACAAAATCCAAGGGAGACCTTGGTATGAAACCAAAGTAGGTCTCAAAAGGAGATCTCTGGGTAGAAGAGTGTTTGGCTCTATTGTAAACATGATGCACATAACAAAATGTTCATCTAAAAGCTTAGGATGTTTGCTGCAATATCCTCTCAGTAACTGGATCACTGTCCTGTTAACTACTTCTGTCTGGCCATATGTTTGTGGATGAAAAGTTGTGCTTTTCTTTAATTTGGTGTCCATTAGTTCCCACAGACCGGACCAAAACTCTCCCACAAATTGGGTGTCTCGATTAGATATAATAGAAGTGGGTAATCCAAAATGAACCCATACATGTTCAAAGAATAATTTTGCAGTTTGTTCAGCTGTAATCTGTTTACTACAGGTTATCAAAATACACATTTTGCTGAACCTATCCACAACAACATATAGATAATCATGACCTTTCTTAGATTTAGGCAGTCCTCCAAAAAAATCCATGGAAATTCTTTCCCAAGGGTGAGAAGGAACTGGCAATGGAGTGTACAAGCCTAGTTTTCTGTTGCTGGGCTTGCTTTTAGCACACATAGCACACCCCTTTACATATCTAGAAACTGTCTCACTCATTCTTGGCCAATAGCAGAACCTTTGCAGCTGTGCAACTGTTTTAGTTACCCCAAAGTGACCTGATATCAGAGAAGTGTGTGCTTCCCTAATTATCTTTGCTCTCTTAGTTTGTGGAATGCAGAGTTTCACACAATGATATAAGAGTCGGTCCTTCACATGATAGTCCAATTCTTCTACTCTTTTGCATTGACTCAAAGTTGCATATACATCTTTAAAGTCCATATCCTGAGCATACTGTTCTATGTAGCTTTCATGCAGCACAGAATTATGATTAAGTATGGTAGATGCATTTATAATGGGTATAGATAACATGTTTGCAACCTTGTTATGTATGACCTTTTTATATCTAATGACTAAATGAAACTGTTGTAGAAAACCCATCCATCTGTAATGTCTTGATTGTTGCAACTTAGTTTGGGAGTGTAGGTATTGAAGTGGCTGATGATCAGTATGTATTACTATTTCTTTGCCCATTAAGTAATGTTTCCACTTCTTCACACTCTGAACTAATGCATACAATTCCTTATCATATGTAGGATAGTTGACTACTGCAGGATTAAAAGTCTCAGAATGATAACATATGGGTTTACCGTGCTGTGTCAACACTGCTCCCATGGCATAGTCACTGGCATTAGTTTGGATCTCAAATGGTCTTTGTAGATCTGGCAATGCTAGTACAGGTGCTGTACTAATTCTTTCTTTCAAGGTGTCGAAGGCTTTTTGATGTTTGCCTCCCCACTGAAACACCTTATTCAATCCTGTCAAAGCATGTAAGGGAGTTGCAATTGAGGAAAAATTTGAAATGAACTTCCTCCAATATTGTGCTGCTCCTAAGAAGCTTCTCACTTCTGTAGCAGATTGGGTTTAGGCTAGTTTACAATAACTGCCACTTTAGAGGGATCTATTTTCAATTCACCTCCCCCTACTATATGACCCAAATAATTTAGAGAGGTTTGCCAAATTAACATTTGGAGAGTTTAACATAAAGTTTTTCTCTTTTCAAAACATCTAATGTCTTCTTAACATGCTTTAAATGTTCTTCCCACGTTTTACTAAAAATCAGAATGTCATCCAGATACACAATAACAAAATCATCAAGAAAAGGTCTAAGTACATCATTCATTAATCTCATGAAAGTAGTAGGGGCATTGGTCAAGACAAAAGGCATAACCAGCCATTCATACAATCCCTGCTTTGTTTTGAAAGTAGTCTTCCATGCATCTTTCTCTGCAACTCTGACCTGATGGTATCCACTGTGCAAATCCAGCTTGGTGAAATAAACAACTTCCTTCAATTGATCTAAAAGATCATCTATGCGAGGAAGGGGATAACGATTTTTTATTGTTATCTTATTCGATGCTCAATAATCAATGCACATTCTCCATGAGCCATCTTTCATTCTCACCAAAATGATTGATGACCCACATGGTGATGTGCTAGGCTTGATGAACCCTTTCTCGAGCAACTCCTACACTTGCTTCTTGATTTCAGAATTCTCTAAAACAGATAACCTGTACATCCCAATGTTAGGCAAAGGAATATCTTGCTGCAAAATAATATCATGTACTATTCCCTTTTTGGGTGGCTGTCACACGGAATCTGTCAAGGGTGCGGACACGACTGACCTTCCTAGAAGTCTAAGACATTCTAATGACAAACAAGACAAAATGGAGTGATCTTTCTCTAAATACACCTTTTACAACATGAAAACTACAAGTGTTTAGGCTTACCTTATTCCAAAACGCTGTTGTTGAAGTCCGTTCTTGACGATCCGGATGAGCTCCTCCTTCAAGTCAATTCCTGCAACCACAAACAATCAAACAATTACCAAGCACTTGCATTTCATATAATAAAACATATATTCAACATGCAGACCAAGGAACACATGAAATAACTCATTAACACAAGCTATTGAGAAAAATAAACCAGTTTGTATTAATAACGAAACAAAGAAACTCTTACAACCTGGCCTTGGTGTTGTGCAAGTTCCTCCCAGGGTCCATCAAGGGTTTTCCTCTACTTTGACAAAGCTCACCCTCTCCCAAGTAGAATCAAGTGAAGACAATCTCTCCTCACAAAGGCTCTAATGGAAGACCTAAATCCTGCAGCATTTACCCAAAGAAAATGTATAGCTCCAACCTCCTCTCCTTCTGGCTCAATGCCTTTATTTATAGTGCTGTAAAGAGGTTATTCAGGTCCACTATCAATGGGATCATCCCCCTCTTTGGGTGGGATAGCTCCCTTATTGATGGGATAAGTTCCCCCTTAATAGAGATACATGAACCAACTGGAGGCGCATCCATTTCATCAAACCGACCTCTAGAATGTTCTAGAAGTAACCACAAGTAACTTTTTCAAGATAAAACTCGCGCATTTTGCCTTTTACAGAGGGACGCACCTGTCCCTTAACATACAGAGCGTCCATGGACGCAGATTTTGTGAACAAGGTCCGCGTCCCCGCAGGTAAGACTAGAGAGAACCTGCGACCCCAGAGATAAACATGATTTTTACAAGACTTTCTCTCTTCTTTGAGTTTGAGATGGATAACAGAGGCATGAGACTTGCCTAAGAGGGTAGCATGACTGTTGATTTGAGCCATACTAACTGTAAGTAGTCAAGGTGACATTTTTTAGTGTAACAGATTGCCCCCTAAAGTGCGAAGCCTGGAATAGAGTAGGGTTTTGTAATTCTAGGAAGGGTGAAGCGCTTTATCATTTCAAGGATTGTCTTGTGGATGGCCTGGTTGGAACCTGCAATTTTCAACACAAAATACATGGATAAGATTATATCATCACTGAGGTAGGCATTCCCATACTCAGATTCAAAACTTTAACTAATGGACTAACTATTCTGATACAGGAATGATCTTGCAGTACATCATTTTTATAGACTTTTGTAGATACAGTATGGACGCAGCCATCTGTTTATGATTAGTCTACATAGATAATGAATACAAAACTCCTCGCAGCCTGGATGGTAGAAACTAGATCCAGGGTCTTCACTTCTACTTCCCGAATTGGTACGATTCTAGCCATGTGATTTAATGATTTGATGTTGAACATGTTAGAAACCACTTGATTACCAGTCGATGATGTAAACTGTTAACAAGCGTGAGAGAGACCACCAGTAATGTCAATGGTTCTCAAAGTACCAAGCACAACCCGTGAAATGTGAATAGATGTTTTGATGTCGAACACTTCACGGAATCCTTTGATCGAAAGTCAATGATGTAAACTGACGTCAAAGGCGAGAAACCTGCCATTGATGCATGCAGACTTCAAGGTACTGTCGATTCCTAAGTCATCTTTCTAGATAATGTGCTGATGTCGATAGAAAGCGACCCGTTGCAGGCAAGCCCGCAACACGAAATCATTGTTCAAGTTGAAGAAATGTTGCTGTAAGGACTAACTCAGGGATGGTCAAATGGATGACAAGTATTTTGCAGATGAAAGTTTTGCTTGCAGACCTCTTGAGCACATAACGACACGACAGATGGATTGGTGACGAATAACTCAAAGTTAATCCCCGGAACCCGGTTAAAGACTTTCAAAGTGGTTTGATCAACTGTGAGGTAAAAGATTTCCCAACCCAGGTGAATGAAAAGTGTCGTGTTCAAGAGTGGTAATAAAGTTTCTTTTGAGATAAAAGGTAACAAATAGGCTCATTCTTCTCTCTTTTCCCCCACCATTTCTGGCAAGTACCTCTTTATTTTTAACAAGCTTGAGGAGGATAACATATGCTTGATTATAAGCTCATCCTTCGGACGAGTCCAACCTAGTTTAAATTCGAACCCTAGGAAGGAGTGGTTCGTTCCTGTTTGTAATTGAACAGGTCCTCTACTGTAAAAGTTTAACGAGCCCAGTATAGGAGAAACTCGGTGTTTTTCAATTTTAGAGAGTCTGAAAAAACTAAAGGAGACTCCACGTTGAACTTTTTCGTACATTTGTGTCCCTCAAGCCCGAAAAAGTATAAAATAATACCTGGGGGAACCGCTTGATCTTGCGACCAAGGAGTACTTTCATAATAGTGTCGTTGACCTGAAAAGTAAAAAGCGATCAAGGACACGTCGTTTTATTTCCTTATCGAGTTTGAAACGACAAAAACACGGCAATCTTTTCCTGATTTTACGGTCAGAAAAGAGCTATAAGGGGACCGTCTTTTAATTCCGTTTTAACGAGTGTAAAAGAAACGCTCGGCAATCTTTTCATGTTTTAGGAGTCAGAAAAGGGCTTAAAAGATGACTCCAAGGTTTCACTTTTTCTTAAGTTTTAACGAGTTCGAAAAAGGGATAAAAATGTACTCATGGTTTTCACTTTTTCGTAAATTTTAATGAGTTCGAAAAAGGGATAAAAATGTACTCATATGACCGACTTTCAATTTAATTTACGAGCAGGAAAAGATGGAAAGAACTCGGCATTTTCATTTGTTTTACGAGAATGAAAAATAGCAAAATAATCTCGGTATTTTCATGAGTTTAACGAGTCTTGAAAATAACTAAAATTGACTCGAGATAGGTTTCATTTTTACAAAAGCTTGAAACAAAGAAAAACTATGCTTCAGAGTAGTTTCATTTTTTCACAAGCTCGAAACAGAGAGAAAACTGTGCTTGATGCCCCCTAAGCATGATTGCTAGAGCGCATGCCCCCCATCTTCATTTCATTCAACCAGTTGGATGAAATGAAGGTTCATGAACGAGATCATTTGAAAGACTCGACCTAAAACTGTAAGAAAATTATGCAAAAACTGAAATAACTAACCTAAACGTACAACCTAACATCTATGAGGTCTAGTCAAACTCTCGACTCAATTAGAGGAGGATTTGTTTCATTTTTTAACGAGCTTGACACAGGAAAAGAACTATGCTCGGATTCAGTTTCATGTTTATGCAAGCTTGAAACGAAAAACTATGCTTGTTATAAGTTCACATGCCCCCAGCATAATGATGCAAAACTAGGTACATGCCCCCCAAGCTTCATTGCATTCAATGAGGTGGATGGAATGAAGCTTTACTTTCAAGATCTTGGAAAGACTCGTGGGAGTTGTTTCATTTTTTAATGAGCTTGACACAAGACAAGGAACTATGCTCATGACTAATCTACCTACTTAACCTACCCTTGTTTCATTTTTTAACGAGCTTGACACAAGACAAGGAACTATGCTCATAACTAATCTACCTACTTAACCTACCCTTGTTTCATTTTTTAACGAGCTTGACACAAGACAAGGAACTATGCTCAAAAAGTTCGCATGCCCCCAGCATAATGATGCAAAGCGAGGTACATGCCCCCCAGGCTTCATTGCATTCAACCGGCTGGATGAAATGAAGGTTTACTTTCAATATTTAACTTGAAAAGGGAGTTGTTTCATTTTTAAAAAGGTTGACACAAGAAAAGAACTATCCTCATACCTGATTCATTTTTTAATGAGGTTGACTCAGTAACAGGAACTGTCCTCAAACCTGATTCATTTTTTAATGAGGTTGACTCAGTAACAGGAACTGTCCTCAAAACCCTACTTTCTACAATCTACCTACATATCCTAAAATCTAGCTGATTCATTTTTTAATGAGGTTGACTCAGTAAAAGAACTGTCCTCATGCTAGCCTATTTCATTTTTTAATGAGGTTGATACAGGAAAAAACTATCCTCGTCCCTGATTCATTTTTTAATGAGGTTGACACAGTAAAAGGAACTTTCCTCGTAACATTGATCATGGCTTCCAACTGGAGGAAAGACATGTCAATGGACACACCTTGATCATGGCTTCCAAGAGGTCTTCATCCGAAGGAAGAATACTTCTTGGGAAGGAACACATGTCAAGGGAATCAAAAGGGATAAGAACATCGTGTTCAAGTAATCCCATAGAGTTTTCCATGTCAATTATCGGAGCTAAATCAAAGGAAGATGAGCAAACAGTGAGAGGCTCACTTACATCGGTAACTGAAATCATGGGACCGGTTGCCACATAATTAACCCGTGGCAGGGTAGATACCACTTTAGAATCAGGAACATTTAGGGGTGTCATATTATTGGTAGTTGAAAAAAGACTAGGGAACGAAAGCTGGTCTACAGTCACAATACTGCCATTGTGAGGGAAAGACATCACGCGAAAGAGTGTCGATACGACAGCTTTCATTGCATAAACATAGTCTCGCCCAAGGAGTAAATTGAAATCCAAGGGACCTCGAACTACCATAAGATCAACACAAACAGTTTTACCTTCCAAGGTAATAGAAAACTTAGGAAGGATCCCTAAAGGTTCACTAATTGTTCTGTTAAAAGCTTTCAGATTCTGCGTAATAGGCGCAAGCTGAGGGGAACCGAAAGCTTTCCAAACAGCTGAGGATAAAATACTAACAGAAGCACCTTCATCTACCTGAGTACGATGTATGTCCCTACCACCAGCCTTGACAATGATTTGGAAAGGGATGGAGGAAGGAAGACGAGGTTCTGTCAGTCTATTCCAATCAAAGGAAAAGACCTCAGTACTTGGAGGAGGTTCTGTAGAAACAGGTGAAATGCCCCCCGGCATAGAAGAATCCGATGTAACAAGAAGAACATCAGCGGTATGAAATTTACTCTCGAAAGGGAGAGTGTGATCGACCAAATGTGAAATTGAATCGACCACTTGATCAACTAATGGATCATCAACCTGAGTGACATGAGTTTCACTCTCCAATGGAAGAGTGTGATCGACTGTACTTGAATTTAGATCAATCACTCCGTCAGTTGACGGTAGGTTGGGAGAAAGTTTACGGTAACCAGTTGGAAATTCTTGCTGTGGAACAGCAAGTTTTTCCAACAATGTTGAGGCTTCATCCATGTGAGGGCAAATGTGAGTTTGATGACTCCCTTTGCATAACTTACAAGGAAACCTAACTTTACCCTTTTTCCCAGGAAACTGACTATCACTGGTTGATGGATCAACGGAAAGTTGATGAGATTTTTCTGACCATACTTCCAAGACCTTTGGAATACCAGGACAATTGACAAGGAAGTGGTCACCCTTACAAAGCCTGCAAGGGTATTTGGGTTTACGATGCATGTCGGAATTTTCCTCAACACAACTAACACTTACAGCCATGGTTGGTTGGTTGACTTCTTTCTTATCTTGCTTCTTCTTCTTCTTCTTCTTCCCTTTCTTCTTCTTCTTAGCCTCCTGGTTACTAGCATCAAGGCTTTTACCAGGCGAAGAGGAAGAAATGGAGGGAGAAAAATTAGGCGAAGAAGGTAAAGGGTCAACAGAAGGTTGGTGATGTTGAGATGGTGAACTCTGTTGAGGTGAAGCATCCGGTTGAGATGGAACAATTGGAGTATTTTGGGCCAACGAAGTTGAAAATAACCATATCGGTAAACCTATTGTAAATCCAGGTAATGACAAAGTAGCCATATAAGGAGGACCAACATTTCCAAAATAAGGAAAAGTACTAGGATTCTCATTAGGAGGGGTTCCTAGGTTGATAAATTCCGGAACATTTGCCATTATATTCAACTTCGGTGAATTTTATTAACAATTTAAAACTAAAATTAACAATTCACAATTCACACCTAACAATTAAAATTCACAATTCACACCTATGGTCTCTAAAAGTAAAAACAAACAAATTAACACGCGCTATCAAATCTAGGAGTCAAACCACACACAAACAGTAAGCTCTCCGGACCGAAAACACTAGTTGGTGATGAAGCCCAACCTCGCAGAATTCAGTACAGAAATGGCGGGTGGAACAGTTACCCCGGCAACCTGCTTAATGAATAGACCGGCACAAGTTCCTCCACTTTAACCGTCTCGAAGTGAAGTGAACCCCCCGGAAAATCCAAGTGAGTATAACCGACGTCTGCTCCAGGTACAGTGGGACCTTCCCTCCACCGTCACCTCGGTAGAACCCTAAAGATTATGGTCACTAAGGTCACCAACAGTAACAAATACACCTGGGGGAACAGTCTAAACTCCGACAGCACGCAAGGGCAGAGTAGCAAGCTCAATCCCCTTACCGGCTCCTTGACAACAATCCAAGGTTTACCGATAAGTGACCCCTGGCTCCTCGACAATGGTTAATCCGAGGTTTACCGTTTGTAATACGTACTGTCTGGCGTCGTTCCCAACGGGGGGGGAATGATCCCCTCACTGGTTCGGACACGAGCTCGTGCTTCTCCTTTAAGAGGAGCTTTCCAGAGTGCAATTGAAACAATTGGATTTATTCTACTCAAGATAAACTATCTGTTTGGTTTTGTAGTCTTGGAGAGTTAAGTACTCACCTACTCCAAGACCCTAGCCTAAGCTATGTTGGTGTTTCAGAGCCCTAGAAATGTAAAAATTACTAGATGAATTTTAATTAAGCGCTGGGTTATTAAGGCTGTTATTACTCAAATGGGTAAATGGAGATGAAACCAATGGTGTTATGACCCGACTCAACTGAATGCAATCGAATATGATAATGCAATCCTTTCAATTCGATGAATCCTAACTAGAGTAAGGAGAGAGTTTCCATTCACTTCCAACAATGCAAAAAATTGATCACTAAGAGAAAATATAACAAATTCTCTAATGCACTAATTTTATCAAGAAAAACTAATGCAAATCAATTCCAAACCATTTTTTTATTTTTATTTTTGTGTAAATTCAAATCAAAGAAAACTGATCTAAATCTACGATTGAGTTTTCAGAATGTAAACTATGCAATTGTAATCTATGCACAATTCACTTGAAAAGTATGCAAATGTAATCTATGCACATTTTCATTCATATTCTGAAACTGAGAACTCTAATTATGCAAATGTGATCTATGCAAGAGAATTCTCAAACACAAGATGATTCTAATGTAATCTAAGAACCAATCAAGTGAAAGTCGAGAAAATTGGGTGAGAGTTCCAAAGATCAAAACATAAAAACACTCAAAGGCGATTAACACTCATACACAATTTAGCCCCCCCCGGCGAATGAGGGGGAATTTTTTTTGCAAAAACAAAAGCAAAAAGATGCAAAATTGTGAAAAGACTGAGAGAAACCTCCAAGTAATGACCAAAGGAAATCAAATTAAGAATTTCTCAAAAAAGAGACTCAAAACACCCAATTGATGAAAGCTAAAAGCAGGAATGCTAATGAAACAAGTTCAGGTGAAAATTTTTGACAGGGTACTAAAGGATCTGGGCAGAAAACACTAAGAAAAAACAAAATCTAAGAGCAAAAAGGGCAAAAAATGGAATTTTCTTAAATTTTGGCAGGGGACGCAGGCAACCCGTTAGCACAGGTGCGGACCCGCTCTGTGCACACAGCAAAAGTGCGTCCAGGGACGCACTGTGCAGCACTCAGAGGGTGCGTCCTTCTGAAAAACTCAAGAAAAACCAAAATAAAACTAATCCTAAGCTAACCTACCCAGAGACAAGGTCACAGAGCCAAAACCAGAAAAATAAACCAATTTTCTCAAAGCAAAGTTCACATAAAGGAAAAGACTTTTCTCATCAATGGAATCTATCCCCAGTGGAGTCGCCAATTTGTCACACGGAATCTGTCAAGGGTGCGGACACGACTGACCTTCCTAGAAGTCTAAGACATTCTAATGACAAACAAGACAAAATGGAGTGATCTTTCTCTAAATACACCTTTTACAACATGAAAACTACAAGTGTTTAGGCTTACCTTATTCCAAAACGCTGTTGTTGAAGTCCGTTCTTGACGATCCGGATGAGCTCCTCCTTCAAGTCAATTCCTGCAACCACAAACAATCAAACAATTACCAAGCACTTGCATTTCATATAATAAAACATATATTCAACATGCAGACCAAGGAACACATGAAATAACTCATTAACACAAGCTATTGAGAAAAATAAACCAGTTTGTATTAATAACGAAACAAAGAAACTCTTACAACCTGGCCTTGGTGTTGTGCAAGTTCCTCCCAGGGTCCATCAAGGGTTTTCCTCTACTTTGACAAAGCTCACCCTCTCCCAAGTAGAATCAAGTGAAGACAATCTCTCCTCACAAAGGCTCTAATGGAAGACCTAAATCCTGCAGCATTTACCCAAAGAAAATGTATAGCTCCAACCTCCTCTCCTTCTGGCTCAATGCCTTTATTTATAGTGCTGTAAAGAGGTTATTCAGGTCCACTATCAATGGGATCATCCCCCTCTTTGGGTGGGATAGCTCCCTTATTGATGGGATAAGTTCCCCCTTAATAGAGATACATGAACCAACTGGAGGCGCATCCATTTCATCAAACCGACCTCTAGAATGTTCTAGAAGTAACCACAAGTAACTTTTTCAAGATAAAACTCACACATTTTGCCTTTTACAGAGGGACGCACCTGTCCCTTAACATACAGAGCGTCCATGGACGCAGATTTTGTGAACAAGGTCCGCGTCCCCGCAGGTAAGACTAGAGAGAACCTGCGACCCCAGAGATAAACATGATTTTTACAAGACTTTCTCTCTTCTTTGAGTTTGAGATGGATAACAGAGGCATGAGACTTGCCTAAGAGGGTAGCATGACTGTTGATTTGAGCCATACTAACTGTAAGTAGTCAAGGTGACAATTTTTAGTGTAACAGTGGCAGACCTTGAGGTTCTTGAAACACGACATCATACTCTGAAACAATCTTTTCTATATCAGCTTGCTGATCAGAATTACAGCCCTCAAATACATTGGTTTTATCAGTTTTCTTTTCCTTTACAACCATTAGTAAGAACTGTTTTCATGAATTTATCATTCTTTTCATCTGTCCTGAGTTTATGAGAGTATAATTATTCTTGAGCTCATGAGCTCTTACAAATTATTCGATTCCATCTTTAACAAGTAGATACTTGTTCTTGGCTCTATAGAAAATAGCCTTTCTATCATACAAGTAAGGACTTCCTAAAACAATTCCACATATATCGAAAGGAATTATATCTAACTCAACCTCATCTACAAATGCTGACCCAAAAGAAAACTTGAGTTTGCACTGTCTAGTCACTTGTAGTTGTGCTTTATCATTCAACCATCCTAATGGGTATGGCTTCTTATGAGGTGTAGTTGCTAATCCCAATTTCTTTACAATTGCTTCAAAAATTAGATTTACTTGCGAGCCACTATCAAACAAAGTATTAATCTTTTGATTTTTTGAAACAAATCGAATATGGAAAAGCTCATGTCTTTTACTCTCATGTTCTTCATCAATAACAGATTGAGCAGAATTACTAGTAGATGCTTCAGAATTCTTACCTTTTATACCTGTGGCTGCAATGATTGTTTCATCTCCTGAGTTTGACCCCAAATCTTTCTGAATAGCTGCAACAGTCTTCTTCTTCTTGCCCTCAGACTTCTTAGGTCTCAGCTCTGGATGCAGAATCCAACAATGCTCATCATCATGCCCCTCCTTTTTATAGTGAGTGCATGAAGCTTTGCCTTTCTGTGCAGTGTTAGCCTTCCTTGCTTTCCACTTTTGCTTTCTTTTCTCCTTTCTCTTGCTTACAGTGGGTTGGGATGGTCCCCCAACTTCTGAATTTCCATTCTTTCCTCTAGCTTCTAGATGAGTAGCTTGTACAGATACCTCATCTATACTAGTGGGATTAAACATGAGGATGGTATGCCTCATGTAGCTGTGTAGACCACGAATGTACTTCAAAAGAGTTTATGGTGAGTCTAACGAAATACCCAACATCAATGCTCTCTTTCTGAACTCTTGAGTATACCCTTGTACAATTTTCCCTTTCAACTACCGAAGGGTTTGCCAACTCATCATGGCTTGTTGCATGTAGGCCAATGGATAGAACTGCTTTTTGATTGTAGTAACAAATTCACTCCAAATAGAGATGGTCTTACCATGCTTCCTCATATCAGCTTGGGTTATACCTTCCCACCAAACCAAGGCAGTGCCCCCTAGGCGAAGGCTTGCCAGCTAAATCTTGCTCTTGTCTGAGTCTATATTTTGTACTCTGCAATACACATCAATTTGCCTAATCCAATTGTCTAACTTTTCAGCATTTAGCTCTCCATCATATATAGGCAAATCAAATTTAACATCTAACTTAATCAAAGATGCCTTCTTATTATGCACAGGGCTACTAGGAGGTGTAGGGAAGCTTTCTTCTTTTCCCTTTCCTTTTGAGTGGTCATGGGAATGAGATTCATCTTCTTCTTTATGTTGCTTAGAACCTGATGAATCTTCACCCTTATGCTTTCTAAAGTCCCTATAGATTTCTTCTACCATAGACTTTATAGCTAGGAAAATTTCTATAAGTTGAGGGTCTGGCCCTATAGAACCTTCTTCTGACATTGTCTTAAGAGAATATACTCTCCCAATTTCAGGATTAGTTTCCATCAACTCTCCTTCTCCTAATTTGAGCTTTGATCTAGTGAGCATTCACAGCTAAACCAACACAAGCTTGTCTAACCTTATAGCCTAGAGCTCTGATACCACTTGATCTGATAATCACCCTATGAGTGACCTCAGTTGAATATTTATTAAACAAAAGGTATTACAGACCCATGTGCTGGTGTGTGTTCTGTGTTATTGAAACAACAGATCGATCAGATTGCCAATACACAGAAAATAAATGGAAAGAGAGCAGAGAAATATAGTAAGCAACACAAAGACACAAGCGGTTTTTAATAAGGAGTTCACCCTATTCTCCAGGGCTACGTCTCCGGTCCAGCTTCAGTGGTGGCCTTATTTTATTGTGTCTTTCAGCAGATAAATTACAATGCAGGGACTTAATATGAGTTCTCCTGAAGCAGATTTTGCTTGGCAGGGTGGTTCTTGGATTCCCTAAGCCACTTGGAGTACACAGACTCTTGTTCTTCCTACCAGCCCTGTGACCCTTGGTCTACAATGGAAAGATCCAACTATGATGCTCAATTCGGACAGATTCCTCTATGGGAAGGCTTTATTCTTCAAGCTCTCTGGTGCTCGATGCTTCCTGCGATCAACTCGGCCCTCTGTCTCCTCTACTTGGCTTTACTACTCTCTGTGCTCAGTCCTCCTCTCAGGGTTCACTGTTCACTGTCTCTCTTGGTTGCTTGGACTTTTAGCTCCCTCTTAATCTCCTATTCAACTGTCTTTATTCATGGCTTTAGCCATTCGATCTCTATGCCTGTTCGGTTCCTCTCCCACCTGCGTCGATTCGCTTACCGCCTGTGTGCTTAGAGTTCCCTGTTCGGCGTCAGAATGAACACTCGGGAAGCAGCCACATGTCCCCCATTGGAACAGCGCCAGCTTGTTCGTTGATTCATTTCTTCGGTTATGTCGTGGATGCGTTCTTTCTCCACCGTGGCGGTCAACGAATTCCAAATCCCCTCAAATTGCGGCTTAATTCCCTGTTGATTCCGCTTCTTTCTATCAGGCGCAATCTCGGCCATCCGATCTGGGCTCCTCCAGATCCAACGTCATATGCATGTCGAGCACGGTTGACTTGCTCGACCGATAATGGCTGATCAAGGTGGTTTTTCTCTCACCTCCGCTGCCACGCGTCGATTGCTGAGTGGGATCGCTCCGCTCTCCTCCAAAACCTCTTACCATTCAAGGGCGCCCCGATCAATACCATCGGTTTCCAGGTTGTGGGTCCCACCTTCGTACATTGGCGCTTTTCGTTTCTCCGCCCGCGGTTCTCCGGCTCCCAACGTGACCAAGGGCTTAAGGCCCCTCCATTTCGGCCCTGTTTTCCCACCAATTGCGCATCGAAAATCAACTCCTTTTCCCGTTCCGGGGCTCCTAGAGTCTACATCAACCTCCTGTGCAGTCTCCATGGGCCTCGGTCAGCGCAATTTGACCAAGGACCTCGTCGTTCTGTGCTAGCTGCCATGGCCACTGGTTCAGGGTGTTCCTGATTGCTATTTTGGATTATTCAAGGATTTGTTTCATCTCGATATAGTCATGGTTCTTTGACAGTCATTTATGGATCCGCTTCAGATCACTCAATGGAAAGAAACCTGCACTACCCTTGCTCGATTTTATTTAAGGACCACTAGTTTACCCCCTATAATTAATTATGGAACTTGACAGATTAGACAAACCCTTGCACTGGAACTTACAATGAATGGCAAGGATTGAGGATCCAGATATCAATGTTTCCCAAAACATAATGCCATATACTATTGTTTATCGAAATGAAACCAATCCAACAATAAGAAAGGCTATAGAGGAAATGGTCATTGAAAGGGAAATGGGAGTAGAGGATTTTTCTTATCATTCACAAACAATACTAGATTCTTTATTTTAAATTGGTGTGAGATACTTATTCGACACAAATACGATCTCGGGAATAGGCATAGGATGCATTCTGAACTTAAATGGGGCTTCTCACATTTAAGAAACCAAAAAACTTGCCAATCCCATAATTGTAATGGTAGCAATAGGTATTGGAGACACTCATGTAGTTCCTTTTATTTTCAATCTCCCTTTCAACAGTTCTTGTGTTTTTGGGCACAACCAAAAATTACAACCAATGCAAGCATTGTAGTTCTTGTTAAATTTTGTAAATATCCGCTGGCTTGCCATTATCTACCAATATGAAATATCTTTAGTACTTGTGTGGTATACCTATTTTATAGATGAAATGTTGTATTTGATTAAATAAACACTAGAATATCATTTACCAGCACTACATTAGAACCGACATCTTACTGAATGTAATGGTGTTTCACAACCAAAGTGTTGCAACTAGATGATGCAACTTGCAAGCTAACAACCATTTGTTTGCACTGGTTTCTCTGCTACATCGCCGTTAGCCTCCTTTTTTAGCAAAGACAATTTTGTTGTCTTCCATGGTTCTCTAGATCTTGTAGATATGCCTCTCTCTTGTAGATTTTGTTGACTATTTTTCCATCTTCTTGGATCTTTTTATATGTTGTGGAAGCAACAACTAGATTCAAATCAGTTGATTATTGAAATCTAGATTTAACATCTTTATCTTCAATGGAAGTCTCTCATATTCTTTCATCTCATGTCTTCAATGTAGAATCTTTTGGGAATAACTTGTTAAATTCACTTCCATGTCGAAATTGAGAATGTCTAGCCCTTTTCTCTTGCATTTCCTTTTGACAACCTTTATAGAATATAAAATCATCTAGAATAGACATTTTGGAAACATAATCCTTAAAAATATTCAACATTTTTATACCTTTGTCTAACATTACATACGGATACAAAAACGTAAACTACCCAGAGGTGATATAACCATAGAATTATAGAAACATTTCTAGTGAGAGTCTTGACTATCTCTTGTATTATTTATCACTGATTTATTGTCATTATTTTCCAGAATATGTAACATAGTTGATTGTTAGGAACATCTTTTACAATAAGCCATTTCATTGAGAATCAACCACTCCACTTATCTTACTACCAATAATCTACACTCTTATTGAAGTCTACATGCCCTGTCATCTCATCCACACCTCAAAATTACCCACTACCCACTTGCACTAACCTGTAAAAAACAAACAAAATATGAGTCTTGAATATGGTATACTCTTATTTAACATATTAGGAAATACTAGCAATTCAAGCACTATACACTAGACCTTCTTGATATAAGTACAATTTTGGAGGGACTAGGGTTTTGACGATGTGAGGCGGTCATGCGTTTCGATGCCGTGACCTCTGGTGGTTAACAGCCATGGACACACCTACACTTGCCCCCATACCAAGTATCCTCCTTCGTTAACCCTGCCAGCGTCATTTTCTTACCTGCTCCGAGTTTTTTTCTTGACTACCATAACTGTTTACTGTTACCCTCTCCCACTCTGGTTTATTAAACTCCCTGGTGAATAAACCATGGTTTATTGTTGCTCTGATGTCCTCATCTAGTAGCTGTCATAACTTCCCCCGACAATCATGGATGATCTAGGCGATTTTTTGGACCCTTTGGAGGATGTGCCCTCATGGTCCCCCACCAAGACCACTACTGCTGGTCTCTTCCCCTTCATGTCCGAACTGACAGATGAGGTTGAAGCCCTACCTCCGATAAATTGACCTCTCATCTCGTTGGTTACCCTTCCAGAAGAAGCGGCCTCTCCCCTTGTGCTCATCTCTCAGTCCATATTACCATGTACGTAGGCACACATTGCTCTGTCGCTTAAACTAGTTTTACAAACCCTAGCTCCTGAAATCGTTCAGACCTCACTCCCGGCGGTGTCCGGATACATTACTCCTGGCCCCCATCTAGGCACGAAGGCGATGGTTTTGGGTCATACTGCTATGTGGACCTCCTTGGTTCCCTCACGGGGACATTTCACTAGCATTGGTCCCATCACTGGAATTTTCACTACCATCCCGTAGGAGGCGTCGGAAAACCCTGGGGTTTCACTGGGACCTACATTCCCCTTTTCAACGCATGAGGCGACGAACATAGGGGTTACAGGACACTCAAGGAAGAAACGAGGTCCAAAGATTCGAGCCTGTGCAGCGCCACTCAATATTGTTGAAGACATCAATTTGCTCGACGCCATGGACATTGCTGTGAAGGTCTTGGTCGGCTGGGTGCGAGGTAGACATTACAGTGTAGCCAAACTGCAACAATGGGTTTCAGATGTCCAGGGAGATAATCTGAAGGAGACTCTGAAGGTTCAAACCCTAGAGAAAGGGTGGTTCACACTTCACTTTAGCAGCTTGGTGCACACTAACTGGGTGTTGTCCACAGTTTGGCACTTAGATCTAGCCCTAGCTCTTCTTCGTCGATGGACTCCCCTTTTCGACCCAGCGAGGGAGAGGGTGGACGCAGGACCGATTTGGGTTCGTTTGCTCGTTTTACCATTACACTTCTGGACAGAGGATGTTTTCAGACTCATTGGCAATGCACTCGGTATCTACCTCACCTTTGATGAATCATATCAGACCTCAAGGAAGTTAGCATACGCAAGGATTTTGGTACATTTGGACCTCTCTGAGGGATTGTTGGAGTATATAGATATTCGATGGAGGAACCACACCAGACAGAAATTGTTGGACTACAAGGGAGTCCCCTTTAGATGTCGTCGATGCCATAAGGTCGGGCATCTATTTAAGGACTGCCCTCTACTAAAAAGGAAGAAAAATTAGACCACTGAATAGGAGGTGGCCTCCCATAAGCATATTCATCAGGAAGCACAGCCTAGAAGATAGGTTCCATTGGCCACACCAGAGCCGGTTGCAGCAGAGATCTCGGACAAACAGCAGATGATCCCAACAATTGAGGCAGTGGCATCTCCACAGCCGAAGAAGCGTGGGCGGCCTCCAAATTGTCCGCAGCCATCAAAGTCTCATCCATAGTTGCCATCTGAGGGCCTACCCTCATCGGGTATGAACTCTTCCATTCCTATCCTCACTTGTAGCTCCTCTCATATTGACTGTTATTTATCTAGCACTTTCTCTTCTCTGCATATGTTAAACCCTACTAGTGATCATCTGGATCAGCATTTGTGTGCAATCTCCCCTAAAACTACTTCCCTCACCTGCCTGATAGCTTCTGCTCCCATATTTTCCCTTGCACCTGCCCCCAATCCATCTCCTCTTCCCCCGTCTTCTACTCCATCCTTACAATCCCCCCCTTCAAGGAGATACTTGACCCACTCACAATCAAAAAGACAAGCCCGGGATCCATTTGGGATCGAAATCCTACACTCCCCCCCTCCTCCAAAAATTCAAAGAGGTCGACAGTCCTTACTTTCAAAAGCCCAAGGCACTGCTGAAGATGAAATTGCTATGGGGGTTCAATCCACCATTCCAGGGATGCTTAGAGAAAGAGGTTCCCAGTCTACCCTCCCTCCATGAAGCTTTTCTCCTACAACTGTAGAGGGTTGGCTAGGCCGGATAAGAAACTAGCCCTTTGTAGACTGTTAAAAAATGAACCGCTTGATATTATTTTTCTGCAAGAAAATCTGGGACCTATTCTAGACATTGCGCAGTCCCTTCAAAATATGCTCCTTGGGTGGATTTTCTTTGGTCTTGATGCTCATGGGAGGTTGGGAGGACTTGCTTTGGGGTACAACGCCCACACCATCAAACTACATAATTTTTGGGGTGGGTCGGGTCATCTAGGTGCAAACATCAACTCGGCTAAATTGGGGATACATATTCGTATCTTAAATGTATATGGCCCGTGCCAGAACAGACCTGCTTTTTGGCAGAATCTCCTAAGCTCTGATTCTCTTATGTCCGACCACCTGATCCTGGGTGGTGACCTTAATTTTTCCATTGGACATGCTGAATCCTGGGGTCACAGGGCACAGAGAGACTCTCTCTCGGATTACTTTTTGTCTGAACTAGAGGCCCACCATCTGGTAGATATCCCCTCAGTCAAACCTCAAGCTACCTGGAGGAACAACAGGACTGGGGATGACAGTCTAGCTCATAGACTATATCGTTTCCTCATCAAAGAAAAGGTTTTGGACTTGGGGCTTCAAATCAGACACTGGGCCGGTACATGGGGGATATCTAACCACCTCCCCATTTACTTGGACATAGCAGGGGGGGGAGCAAAACCTAAAGGTCCCTTTAAGTTCTGCTCAGTCTGGCTCAAAGATGACTCCTATAAAAAAATGATCTTTGATTTCTGGAGAGCAAATCCCCTAGGGAGAAGAGAAGATAGCACCAGAAGATTTATTCAAAATCTAGCATCCATTAAGAATATGTCCAAACTTTGGGCCCAAAATAAAAGAACACAGGAGGATCAAACTTTCTGTAAAATTGAAGCTGATATCGCCACTTTTGAGAATAATCAAGGAGGCATCTACTCCTCAGAAGAACACAAGGATAGGATGGTTTCTCTTTATGCTAAGAGAGCTAAAATTCTTAGGGGAAAGGAGAAATCCTGGCACCTGAGAAGCAAAGCCATCTGGATGTTGGAAGGAGATGAAAACACCAAATTCTACCATAAATTTGCCAATGGAAGAAAGGTGATCAACACTATATGGCAGCTTCAGAATGATCAAGGGTAGGTATTAAATACTTTTCCTCAACTTGCTGAACTCGCCTCTTCACACTTCAAGAAAGCCTACCAAGCTCTCCGAGATATTAATCTTGCAGAAATCATCAGGGTGGCACAACTCTTTCCTAGATATGTGGGTCCCGAGGAAGGGGAAGATTTAATTAAAGCTGTTACTCTGGAGGAATTGGAACACACCTTAAAATGGTTCCAAAAGGACAAAAGTCCAGGGCCTGATGGTTGGTCGATGGAATTTTATTTGGTTTTTTTTGACATCATAGGGGAAGACCTGCTTTGAATAATTGAGGATTCGAGAAGCAAAGGTTTTCTCAAAAAATTTATTACTTCTACTTTCCTCGCACTCATCCCAAAGAAGGACAACCTGGACACCTTCGAGGATTTTCGCCCCATTTCACTCTGCAACTGCATACATAAAATTATTGCCAAGATTATTGCCAACAAGATGAAACCCATCCTCTCTAACCACATCTCGCTGGAGCAATTTGATTTCCTACAAGACAGACAGATCCATGAAGCTGTTAGCACTGCCCAGGAAGTAATACATACATTACACTTAAGGCGTGGAAAAGGTATGATTTTGAAAGTTGATTTATCTAAATCCTTCGACAGAGTGAATTGGCTTTATATTAGAATGTTGTTAACTAATCTGGGCTTTCCGTATTTATTCATTAAATGGATCATGAGTTGCATTACTAATATCCCCTTTAGTGTCCTGGTGAACGGAAGTGCTTCTCCTTTCTTTACCTCTGGAAGGGGGTTGAGATAGGGATGTCCCCTCTCGCCATTTCTGTTCTTGCTTGTCATGGAAGGTCTTAGCAATCTCATTAAGGATAAGCATCAAAGGGGCATACTAAAAGGCATAAAGATAATAGATGGTTGCACCCTAATACAACTTCTATTTGTTGACGACATTTTGGTCTTTATCAATGGTCATATTAGGGACATTAGCATCATCAAGGAAAATTTCACCTTCTTTCAAGTGGCAACAGGTATGATTGTAAACAACAGCAAGTCTACATTGACAACAGCTGAGTGTTTTCCACACAAGATATTCTTTGCTCTACAGCGCTTCCATTTCACTTAGCTGCAATTATTAGAAGGCCTTAAATATTTGGGTTACAAGCTGAAACCACTGGACTATAAAATTGCAGACTGGACTTGGCTCATCTCTAAGATGGAGAAAAGACTAAACACATGGTACCTCAAATATCTTTCGCGGGTTGGAAGACTCACTCTCATTAAAAGTGTCCTGGAAGCCACCCCGGTATACTGGATGTCCTTGGATTGGATTCCCAGAGGCATTCTCAACAGAATTCAAGCCATCTTTTGTAGGTTTCTTTGGCAAGGGAACAAACAAGGAAGGATCTTTGCTTGGGACAAGTGGGAGGCCCTAAATCTTCCAAGAAAATGGGGCGGGTGGGGCCTTAAAAAACATGAGGATTTCTCTTTAGCTCTTTCTACAAAACTTGGCTGGAAATTAGTTGCAGTAGATAGCCTTTAGAAGAGGGTCACATATGCAAAATACATAGCTCCCCTACACATCATGGACTAGATTAGGAGAGCCCATCAAAGTACCTCAGGGGTCTCAATTATCTGGAACGAGGTACTTAAAGCTTTGAGTCCGATTAGGGAAGGTATCACCTGGAGAATCCGATCAGGGATCACGGTACGAATTGGTCTTGATCATTGGGTGGGATGTGGAGACCTGCATCATTTACCCAAGGAACTCATTTAGTATCTCCAGCAACAGAATCTCACTTATATATCTGAGATTGCTGACATGGAAAATTCCACTTTCCTTCATGTTATAGATATTTTTGGGCACTACAACCCCAAGCATGAAATGTCCATAAACCAAGGGCTCCTAAGTCCCTAAAAGTGTTGTTCTAACCCCTAAAGGAACAAGGTTAACTGATTACAGCTTCTTCCAGAAACTTCTCCTGTGACACTTGCCTCTCTGAATTCGACCAAGGATGAGTAAGAGATCATCAATCTCCAAGTGGAAGCAAGAACTATCATAGGGAAGACACTAATCAAATCACAAGCTGACTCATCTCCCTTACAGATATCTATATATGGATCCCTCATCCCAGAGATCCAGAGGCTGGAATTTTGCATATTGTAAGGAATTGTTGTTGGTTTCTTGAGACAACATCAGATTGTTGGGTGATCTAAGCTTTGTATGAGGTGAAGAGGGGCTTCCTTGCTGAGAGGATGATGCTGGGTCAGAACAACTGGTTGTAACTCCCTTGGCTCTTTCTTGTTTATCAATAAAAGCTATTCAAGTTTTCCTCCATACTCTTGTGTCATTTATGTTTTTTGCATTTGTATGGTCAATTTACATTTGATCCTAGATTGTTTATGATTATTGATCCATGTTCTTGTATAGTGCTATGCTACTGTGATCTTACAAGTACTCTGTGAGGCTGGGCGTGCAATGGAACAAGTAGCGAAAGACTATCAAGAGAGAGAGGAATCGAACTAGGAGATTAGCGCAAGACAGAGGTTGGTCTTCTTTGTTCTTCTCTCATCTATATTTCATAAAGGAAAAACGAAAGTAGCTTTACTTTGTTTGTTTCTAAGGTAGCTATCACACCTTAGTGGGATAAGCAGTTCTGTGTAGACACTTTTCCCTGTAACAAAATGGCGACTCCACTGGGGACGAATTAGTTTGTTTGTTTATCTTCCTTGTTGTCTATTTTATAAACTTACAGACGGAGCCTGAAGTCGAGCCAGGTAGCTTTCGAACTGCATTTGCTATGCAAATGCAAAGTAGATAAATGCCACTTCAGTCAATCTCTAGGATTTGTTTATAAATTAAACAACTGATTTACAAACTCTCTGATTGCCCCTTGTGGTAGCTCTTAGATCCTCCTTAGATCTACCCTTGATTGTTGCATTACTGATTACCATTTGCTCGGCCAAAACCCATGAACTGAACTGCAAACTGTGACCTGGAACCCAAGCAAAGTCTCGTCTCTGGCCCAGTGCAGGTACTGTTCTGTGAATCTGAAATTCAGCGCACTTCCCGAGTGTAGTAGGTGCGCTGCATTTCAAATTCCCTGTGTTACAGGTGCGCTGATCAGACTAGGCATTGTTCAGTTTTGGTTTCTGTGATTCATTCTTTCCAGTTCTATTCATGAATTTTGCTGCCTGTGATCAGTATATCTCTGTTTGAAACCCCTTTTCCTTGTTATTATTCCGCCTCCTTTGTACAAAAGAACTGTAAATTTTTTTGTGTATTTGTTGAGTCATTTTCAGTTCTCCTTTGCAAAAAGTAACGTAATCGTACTGTCGTCCTTTGATTTGAAAGTGTCGCAAGTGTCGTTTTCAGTCATAGGAAAGAGTTTGGTTGCTGTAGATAGTCGATTATCCTGTTACTATTGTATTTGGTCTGAATTTGTAATTTTTCTAGTGTCGAAAGCAAGTATTCATTTCCAAATCATAAAGTGTTGTGATTGTCTCCATTTTTGATTTCGAAAAGAAACTTGTTGGTAATTGTCGCTTGAAAAGTAATTTAGATTTGTGCATTAGCTTTCTTTTTACCATTCACATACTAAGAAAGCCGAAAACAAATACATGCATGTGCATTTGCATTTAGACTGTTTGATTGGTTTGATTCAGGACAGTGCATTTAGAATGTGCTCTTTGCTCTTTGTGAAAGAATACTGTCTCTCTTTCCTTAGTAGCTAGGATTTTCATTGCACAAAGAAGATAAAAGACTGTTTATCATCTTAGATTGCATTTTAGGAATTATACATCTACATCTCGTGGTGAACCTGAAAGGCAAATTTCATAAACAAGATCAACTATAAAATAAATTCAATGAATCTAACAACGCTTTGGAACCTAACGCACAACATTTAGAAGCCTAGGCTAGAGACGTATTCCGACGTCGTAAAGCCTGGTAACTGTTGTTCTCACTGATGGTTGGGTGATTCCTCCACTTTGAGACGATAAGTGCCAGTACGGACTTATGCTCCCACGTACCGTCGAGTATATTTTGGGAGACCACAATAGGCTTAATCCTTTATCCATAGGAAGCCGTGTCTACCACCCTATCGATCACAATGCACTGAACACAGCATTCGGGAAGATTGACTGTCGTACCGTAAAAAGTATTCTGCAGTTTTGCGATTGGTTTGGCAATCCCTCTACCTAGATTTCTAGAGTAGTCCCTTTCATTCCTTTTCAGACTCCTTAACAGAAAAGGTCCATCTGAGCACTTGTCACTTCAGGCTCATTAAAAATCGAAGGCGACTAGAGTCATATTTTGTTTTTTCTCGACTCTTAAAAATTGAAAAAACAAGTTGTGTCAAAGCGTCTAAAATTTATTTTAAATGGAATAATCATCACCCTTTCGTACGTTGATCTTAGGTTGAGAAAATGGAACCCACCAACCAAGGAATTCCCCTTGGAAGAAATCCTAGTCCCTTCTCCTCTTGGGGAAATGTTGGTGCACCCCATATGGCCACATTGTCACTTCCAGGATTAACATTCGGCTTGCCCGTATGGCTCTTCTCAACCTCTGTCATTCAAAACACCGCAATTCCTAAACAATCGAGTCAGCAACTAGATGAATCCAGAGTTACCCGCCAACCTTCTACTTCCTCCAATTCTTCCTCTCCTCCTTCTTCTTCGCTTGATGGGGTTGGTTAAGCCAAAAATCAAGTACCTGAGAAGAAGAAGGAAAAGAAGAAGAAAGAGAAGAAGAAGAAGGAGCCAAAAGCGAAATGGGGCAACCAAGCATCGTCTAGTGAAAATCCACACACTGCACCGACCAGGCCTAAATCGCCATGTGTTATTTGCAGAGGAGACCACTATCATAGAGATTGTCCTTGCATCCCTCGGATCTTAAGGGACTGGTCTCCTCGTTTGCACAACCCGGTGTTGTCAACCTCTGATGATCATGTTGAAAACACACCGTCGACTAGTGAAAGTGAAGCCCCAGGACAAAAAGGAAAATATAGATTTCCTTGTAAACTGTGCAAAGGCAATCATGCCGTCCACCGTTGTCCCTTCGTAGACGAGGCTAAAAGAGTTTTGGACGATCGTCTGGTTTCACCGTTACGACTTCCTCCTGGATATAAAAAACTCTTCCCGAGTCCGTCACTAGTTGAAAATCTGGCTGACCTGCCCAGATGGTCGGTTGAAGCATCTATCATTAAAGACAAACCATCTGAACCCATACCAAACGAAAGTCAAAAGGTTGAGGTGGCAGTTGACCCAGTCTTGCCTTCAGAGGTTCCATCTTCAGATGATACAGTCACAAAAAAGAATAAGGATGACACCGTCCAAATTCTTTTCGTAAGCACAGACTCCGATGAACATGGGAGCAATTTACCCGTTCCTTTACCACAGGAAGGAAGTTCGTCAGAGTGGTACCCGGTCGTCTATTCGGTCCCACCTCCAAGCAACCTAGTTGTCTCCTTCGACTGGAATCAACTAGGCAGACCCCGTTTACCGGCTAGTATACCATTCCGAATTATTGCTCAAGTATATAGAATGGTTATGGCTGGTACCATCATAGATGAAGGGGCTTTTGTGAGTATCCTTTCTTCGACTTCTTGGAAAGTGCCTGGTTTGCCATCGCTTTTGCCTGAGATGAGAAATATAACAGGCTTTGACAAAGGAACCAGTCGACCATTAGGGATCCTTCCCAATGTGCCCATAACATTGAGAGGGAAAACCGTTCACATGAACGTAATGGTAGTTCAAGGACCCCTGGATTATAATCTACTCCTTGGACGAGACTATATTTATTGCATGGGAGCCATTGTCTCATCACTCTTTAGAGTGATGTGTTTTCCGCACGAAGGAAGAGTGGTCAAGCTCGTAGACCAGCTTTCATTTCCCAGATCACACAGAGCAAATAGTCATATACCATCCCTAAATGGTCTTTTCACACAAGGAATGTCTCATCAATCTCCAGTCCGTCCACCTGATGAGCGCGAGTGATTCGGGAGACATGACTGAAACCCAGGGGGCATGCACCCTGGTCTGCTTCGGCAGGAAAACTTCGGGTATAGGGTAGGTTTCCGTGAGAGATATATGACTGGTCTGTACTCCCATCCGTGATTGGAAGAGGGGGTTATTCTGGAATAAGATTCTCTCGTCAAAGTTATGTGAGTGGATTGTCTCACCTTTGTCTATCTCGGTAGACATCGCCGAAGAAGTGTTTTTTTTGCGCTGTGAATAGAACAATCTTTGGTAACCTGAAAGAGGTAGACCTTTCCTAATAAAACAAATGTTTTGTTGGTGATTTGAAAGGTGACCTTGAAACTCTGTTTTATACCTGGGGGCATGCAAACCTTTTAGCGTGCAAGCAAAGAGCGATCATTTATATGTTTTTTTGGATTGGTCATTTCCTAACTTCCATAAAGAAAGGATGTGGGGCAAAACTCTAAAAATTTCCATTTTTAAATGGGACATTCTTATTATACGACTGGATTAATTGAGCAGTTTTAGCGCATAGTTCAAGCTCGTTAAAAAATAAACATAAGCCATGAGCAAATGTTTCCCCCTGAGTTTAAGCTCATTAAAAAATGAACTATTTCCCGGTAAATAACCATCGTGAAAGTAGTACTTCAGCCTTTAAAAGCCTTGGTCGTGTTCTCATCATCACCTCCACTCTGTATTGGCTGATCATTCACCTACATTTGATTGTTTACCCCTTTTGAGGAACAGTTGCGAAGAGTGATCTCACTAGCCATCCTTGTAACACTGCCGTGATTGGAAAATTCCAAACCTTACCTGGAATCAGCTGCTACCCAATTTTATCACTCGTTCCTCAAAAGACGAGTCTCCTTTAAGCTCTTTTCAACTGACTCGTAAAATATGAAAAGATTGCCGAGCCATTGGCCTCTCCAGCTCGTTAAAGGGACCGGAAGTGCTATCCCTCCTCTAAATTTTAATCTTTTTGGACCTGAGGGATTATTACACAAAAAGATCGAGCGCTTGTTTTGTTCGGCTCGTTAAAAGTATCGAAAATTCATCCCTTCTGTATTGTTTTATACTTTTTCGGACTTAAGGGATTAGATGACAAAAAAGGAATTTTGGAGTTTCCTTTACATTCCTTTTCAGACTCTCTAAAATTGAAAAGGACCGAGTTATCTTTGTCGTTAAACTCGTTAAAACTTAATAGCGACAAAATTGTCCATAGCATACAAGAATGAGTTTCACTATCGCTAGGCTCATTAAAACATAGCGATGGGTTTGCTCGAAGGGCAAATTATAGAACAAGCATATGTTATCCTCCTCAAGCTTGACAAAAATAAAGAGGTACTGGTCAGCAATGACTGGGGAAAAATTGGGAAGAAAACTTGAAGAAACTTTGTTGGTAGCAAGTCGCTCTTGAACATGACACTTTCACTCCGCATCCAAGTCGGGTTGGGTTGTTTCATTCACCGGTCACATAACCATGGTCCCATCACACCATCCACATTTGGGGTAATGCTACCAATCCATCATGTCAGTGTCACCGATATGTTCAAGAGAAGTCATTCAGAGAATTCACTTGTGTCTCACCCGCTACAATACATTTACACTCCATTCCTTCATGACTGCCACCCTGAACCTTATGTCATCAGATTGTTTTCACCTCCATTAAAATCATTTGCTCCGTTCCGTGTCATTGATGTGGGATTCATTAAGGCCCTCTTGTGACGGATCGCTTCTTGTCGACATCAGCTCATTATCCAATAAGTCGATCTAGGAACACCCCATTCAGTACTTTGAAGCTTGCATGCCTCAATGGCAAGTTTCTCACTTCCGGCGATAGGTTTACATCAATGACCTTCGACCGAAAGATTTTGCGTGGTGTTCGACGCCAAGTCCTTTATTCACACCACGTGAATTGTACTGCAGTACCTTGAGGGTCATTATCATTATCGGTGATTCCTCTCGCGCCTGTTAACAGCTTACATCATTGGCTGGTAATGAGGCAATGTCTTTCCATGTTCGACTCCAGAACATCTCTCACATGGATAGACTTGTACTTCGAGTGAAGATCGAACGAGATTGAAGACCCCAGATCTAGTTTCATTCATCCGGGTTGTGATATATATTCAGGAAAATAAAGACATCAAATGTACATCATTTCTGCATAGATAATCATCCAATCAAAGGGATGATGACTCTACCAGAATCATCAGTCTACACTCAGATGATTGTCTGTCCTACGTACATGAAAATGAATTTATAAAGTTGAGCATGGGAATGCCCGCCTCAGCTAGATCATGAAAATATTATGAAGATAATGTATTGTATTGTATCTTATTACAGGTCTCCTCCCAGGTTGAAAGAACTTCGGATCCTCATAATAAAGCATTTCACCCGACATCAAAAGATTAACGACCTCATGCTTTAGGGGGCAACTGTTATAGACATTTTTTGGCACTACAACCCCAAGCATGAAATGTCCATAAACCAAGGGCTCCTAAGTCCCTAAAAGTGTTGTTCTAACCCCTAAAGGAACAAGGTTAACTGATTACAGCTTCTTCCAGAAACTTCTCCTGTGACACTTGCCTCTCTGAATTCGACCAAGGATGAGTAAGAGATCATCAGTCTCCAAGTGGAAGCAAGAACTATCAGAGGGAAGACACTAATCAAATCACAAGCTGACTCATCTCCCTTACAGATATCTATATATGGATCCCTCATCCCAGAGATCCAGAGGCTGGAATTTTGCATATTGTAAGGAATTGCTGTTGTTTCTTGAGACAACATCAGATTGTTGGGTGATCTAAGCTTTGTATGAGGTGAAGAGGGGCTTCCTTCCTGAGAGGATGATGCTGGGTTAGAACAACTGGTTGTAACTCCCTTGGCTCTTTCTTGTTTATCAATAAAAGCTATTCAAGTTTTCCGCCATACTCTTGTGTCATTTATGTTTTCTGCATTTGTATGGTCAATTTACATCTGATCCTAGATTGTTTATGATTACAGATCCATGTTCTTGTATAGTGCTATGCTACTGTGATCTTACAGGTACTCTGTGAGGCTAGGCGTGCAAGGGAACAAGTAGCGAAAGACTATCAAGAGAGAGAGGAATTGAACTAGGAGATTAGCGCAAGACAGAGGTCGGTCTTCTTTGTTCTTCTCTCATCTATATTTCATAAAGGAAAAACGAAAGTAGCTTTACTTTGTTTGTTTCTAAGGTAGCTATCACACCTTAGTGGGATAAGCAGTTCTGTGTAGACACTTTTCCCTGTAACACTTCATCAAGCCTGGAAAATAGCAGAGCAATTAAACATTCCTCCAATTTGGTCACAACAATGGGAGGAGTTCATTCGTGCCCTTATGGATGCCCACATCCGTATTCTAGAAGGGGATGACGAGATTATTTGGGCTCTTTCAAAAAATGGCAGATATTCCCCAAAGGAAGGTTATTTGACTTTGGCTGCACCAAGGAAGCCTCTACTACTTGATGAATGGTGGAGACATCTTTGGAAACTAAAGGCCCCCCCCAGATGTAGACTCTTAATGTGGACCATTCTCTGGAACAAAATACCAACAAGAGAAAATCTTCTCAAGTGAGCTCAGCAAGGGCCCCAGTGGTGCTGTCTCTGTAAACAGGCAAATGAGTCAATGTCTCATCTTTTTTTAGATTGTACAGTTACTTGTAATATGTGGAAACTAATTCTACAGCATATGAATCCTTCTGCTACCTGGGCTGAGAACACTCTACTTGCTGCCTGGCAAGACTAGTATCACACCTCCACATCCCCAAAGATTCGGAATCTTCCTCTTCTAATCTGTTGGACGATTTGGAATGCTAGGAATCGTAACATTTTTCAGGACTTCGTTCCAAATTGGGATGTCTTGGTAACAAAAGTAATTGATGATTACACTCTCATCCCGGATGATCCTCCTCCCAGTAATCGACGCATCCCTACTCATCTACAAATAAATTACAACAAACCATGGGCATTTTTTGATGGAGCTGCCCAAGAACAAGTTTGTGGGGGGGGGGTTATTCTTCACCTTTCCCATCATCATTCATTCGGCATGCTGATTGGACTACACAGATGCACAAATAATTCAGCCAAAATCCTTGCCGCAAAACACACCATACAATTCGCTTTGGAGAAAAATTGCACAGAATTACAACTTTATGGGGACTCTAAAATTATATGTGATTCGCTGAACAGAAAATCTAGATGCTCTGCATATACATTACTCTACATATACATTACTGCACATCTTGGATGAGACACTGTGATTGATCACATATTTTGATACTTTCACTTGCACACATATTTACAGGGAGCAGAACGGAGCTGCCGACAGCTTATCCAAAGAGGCTGTGATTGGGGAGCTGAGCATCTGGATGATCAGAGAACAGGAAGGAAATGCTTTCTTCCAATATTATCACAGGCCATTTATGGATCTGAATGTTTAATTCATGTCATGGTTCTGGTATATGTATCTCTTTATTTTGATCAGGCATAAGCCTTTTTTGGACTATATATACTGTCTCGGTATATGTTTTTTTAGTTTCTTCTTATGACTCTCAGTTATGTTTATATTGTTGCCCCTGCATGGATCAAAGACAACATTTTGGTATACATGATTTTGATCATGCACTGCATATGCATCAACATCTACAACATGTAATTTCCTCTTTTATAAATGAAATTAGAATTTTTCTTAACGATGAAAAAAAACAAAAACAAAAACAAACATATTAGAAAATATTAAAGTCATTTATAGCTAATTTCTTTTCTTATCCATAGTGTAGCTATCTCACAAATTGATTAATTAATAATAATGTACAACCTCTGGACTACAACCTTTCAACAAAAGTAGGTTCTCATTCACTCTTTCATATAGTTAATTTGACAACAATATGTTTAAAGTGACTGTACAAACACTTTCTTTGTACATTGACTTTGTACATTATGATGATTGAATGACAACACATAATTAATACAACTCACCGTAATCATTGAAATACCAAATCAGGGATTGAAGTTGGATAATTTCAGGTTGTGTACTTGAAATATCTGCACATATATGCAGGACAGTTTCAGGATGATATACACGAAGGAAAATTAATAGCAGTGAGACGTCATCCTGCAACCCCATATAGGCTCAAAAATCAGGATATGACCTCTCTCACCATTCAATTCAATACTATTTTAGAAAATATTTTTTTTTAAATAATAAAATAATATGTATATATTTTTGTATAAGTTTAGTTTTGTATCTAAAAAATATCAAATAATATACTATCAAATTTATTCATCAATATGGTTATTATATATCTTTCCAAAACATAATAATAGTTTAAAATAAAATTATAATTCAATTAATTTTTATAATTTTGTTGATTTTAGCAAGATAATTATGAACCATTTAATTATGTAATTATAATAATTTTTTAATACTTAAATATTCATAGATATTTTTAAAAATTAGAATAATAATTATTATTATCTAATTGTAAGGCCACCTCCAAGTTAAACACAAAATTGTTGTATAAGACCCTCTTGATTCTTATTATATGTCTCTCCAAAACATAATAATAATTTAAAATAAAATTATAATTCAATTAATCTTTATAATTTTTTTAATTTTAACAAAGTAATTATCAACCATTTAATTATATAACTATACTAATTTTTTAATATTTAAATTTTTCATATATAATTTTAAAATTTAGAATTTATTATACACCTTTTGGGTTTGAACTGTGATCTTTTAAAAAGAAATACACCCATTAAACCCAAACATAAATATGTACATTAAAATTTCATAAATATGAATCTGCATTCCTTAACCTGTGAGTGACAAAAGACTCTATTGAATACCTTCAAAATCTAAAACTCTGTCCTTTAAAGTAAGCATAATTCTATTATAACGTTAAAATCTTGAAAAATATAAAATTCCAACTTTGTCTATACAGCAAGATAATGCTCTCCGGACAAAAACAAAAGGTTGTCCAACTCGACATAAAAATGGAATAGGGAGTTAATTCAAAATTTGACCATGAGATCTCCTCACAAGAATTGCCATCCCAAATTGCGGTAAGAAATCCCTGTTTCCAAATCTTGGGGAATGTAATTAAGTTGTCCCATTACGAACATTTATGAAATTTTATAATTATTTATGAATTTGTAATTTGATAAGGCCATGCAAACGAGAATAGCAGGAAAAACAAGAACGCAAGAAAGAATAGTGAATTATTCTATGAAAGCCGAACGATCCATATCGCTCATAGAATGTCAAGAAAAAATTGTCACAAATGAGAGACTGTTGCAACCTCTTCCGTTACGGATTGTTGTTAGAATTATATTTTGTTACTTCGTTATGATGTGAAGAAAAATTTGTCACAAATGAGATAGTGTTGCAACCTCTTCCTTTACGGATGGTTCTTAGAATTATATTTTGTTACTATGTTATGATTATACTTTGCGGGTGACTGAGAGGAACCTAGTAGTTCGCTTAACAAGTAATTGCTAATAAAATTTTAGGGGTTAAGATATGTTTATTTTGTAGTTAGGGGTATAATAAGAAAAAATGAACTAATTTTTTTTCAATTTCAATCATAAAAAAATTGAACCAAAATCTTTTCAGTTTCAACTATTTCATATCTCTACAATTTACCAACTAAGCTGCCCCAGAGCAACCACTAGTTTTTGTTATCTTGTTATGAGCATAAGTATTATATTTTATTAACTAAGCTGCCCCAGAGCTACCACTAATTTTTGTTATCTTGTTATGAGCATAAGAATTTGGCGGACTTTTTACATTTCAGCTGAATGTGACGAAAAGCAGTTTAAAGATCGCTGAATTTGGCTGGATGTGGCTGCTTCCCTTCTTTATCTCAATGACAGATTGGAATTTGAGAACAATATGATGAGCAAATTCTACATATATTCAGGGAGAATAGTGCCATGGTGGATATGAGTTTTCGTCTCTGGTCATGATGGATATGATATCCAATAAGTTTTGTTATTAGATGCTGGGTTACTTTCCATGTTAAAGGTGTATAATAATAATGTGTTGTAATTTTCACAGCAAAAGAGTATAATGATAATGTGTTGTGCCTTTCACCCTTTAATACGTGTAATTCCATTCAAATAAGATTTAATTAAATTTCAAAATATATTTAAGGTTTAAAAATTATATGAGACTTTATTATTGGTCGTAATATTATCCAAACAATATATTATACTTTTTGAAATTCCTTATTCTAGTAAATAAATAAAATAAGAAAGGAAGAACATCACATTTCAAAAAAACGTCATATTTTACGATATCTGAAACCATATTAGAATTTTGCTTCAAATTCCATAGTGACGTATTTTTATGTGATGTGTAGAGCACATGACACTTTTGTACAGCTTACCCAAATATACCCTATTTGAACAAATTTACCCGAGCTTTAGCTGTCAAGGGGAGCCATGACAGTGGTCGCCGGGAGAAAAAAATTAGTTGGAATATTTCTAGATTATTTATTTTGGGTCAAATTACGTTATGTTTTTTTTAAATGTATAAATGTATATATTTTTTTAAATAGATAATTTTTTTTTAATAAATTTATTATTATAAAAAACTTTAAAAATATTGTAATTGTGCAAATTTGACAAGAAAATTAAAAAGATTGATATATATTCTACTTCGAACCTTTAAGATATGCCGGGTATTCCACCTCATGTTTGTAGATATTCCCACATCTTTGAACGGTGCCCTAACGTTGCCTTCAAAACTTGGATTAACATATATTCTGCTTCCAACGTTGGAGATATGCAGATGTCGGGTGTCCCACCTCACGTTTGAAGATATTCCAGCATCCTTGAACGCTGCTCAAAAATTGACTTCCCCCGCTCTGACATAGAGGGTTTTGTAAGCTTACTAGATTGGGAAGGGAGGAGAGGGCAGGGCAGGGCAGGGGGAGCTTAGCATCACTGATTGCTCTGGGAGCTTATTATCACTTGGTCCGGAGAAATTGTATGTAATATTGGAGTCAAGCAAGAGCGTTTATTGTTTTTTTATTTTTTAGCATGTGTATTAATAAATGCATGTGTATTAATAAATTTTAAAATAATATAGTGTCAAATTCGTCCATCAAGATGGTTGCTATATGTCTCTCCAAAACAAAATAATAATTTAAAATAAAATTACAATTTAGTTAATTTTTATGATTTTTTTTAATTTTAACAAAATAATTATTAATCATTTAATTTATATTATACTATTTTTTTTCCCAAAGGAAAAATCGTAACTTTCATTATATAAAATATTGAAAATTCCATGATATAGATGCTTCAATGAGCATATCTCAAAAATGGTTACCATCGTTGATCACACTACTATAATAATATCCAATATGATATAATGGGCAAGTACCAAGTCCATGATAAAAAAAACATCAAAATGATACATATGTTATCGGCTATTAATAATTACACCCATATAACAAAAATAACAAGTGTCCTGAATATGCATGTGAGGGATCATGTTGGAGATACATATTGTTTTTGGTTCTCAAAAAATGTTTTATGATAATACTGTTAGTCATCCAGATCACTCTGTTCAATGATCATCCAAGTACCAAAAACCTGTTGCATTGCTTCCTTGGATAGACTGTCAGAAAGTTGGTTCCTTGCCCTGTAAATGTGACGATAGGAAACATAATCAAAATGTTGTTTTAATAATGAAACTTCATCCAGCGAATTCCTGAGTGTGTGCATGTGACATGTTGACTATTGATTGAACCACCTTATGGTTATTTTAGAGTGATCAAAACTTTGTAGTTGTCGGCACCCTTTTTCAATGGCAAAGAGGAGGAGAACTCTGACTGTTTTGTTCTGCATAATTATTGGTTCCCTTGCCTAGTCCCATTTTAATTTTGAAATAATAATTTTCATTTAAAAAAAGAACTGCACCACCGCCACATCGACCTTGCTGAGCCGATCCATCGAAATAGGCCCAAGGAAATTAATGGTCAATAGATCCAACTATTACATTTTGGGTCTTCTAATGTTGGTCATCATCGGGAACCAAATTATAAATAGCATTTATTTGGGCACCGAAAATATTCCAGGGCTTATTTGATTCCTGGAATATTTTTGGATTCCTTCCTAACTAGATACCCCAGAAGACCAGCAGAGGTAGGTTTTTGAGTTTTGGAAGTTGAGTCGCAACCCACCATGCTTTCGAGGCTTCATTGAAGGAGTCTCATTGCCATATTATATTAATTTCCAATTGTTGGTATTACAAGTTCCATATTTGTGCAGAGAAAGAATAATTTAAAAATAAGTGATTTACCAACTCTTCATTATCCTGACACATCACACACCATGATGGGCCTTGAAAGGATCTTCACTTCAAGTTGTCCCCAATTGGGACTTTATTTTCCAGCAGGCACCACATGAATAGTTTAGATTTTTCCAAGACTTTTAGTTTCCATAACGGTCTCCACAACGAGGATAGTACTTAAGGTTTATGATTAGAAAATATAAGTTGATAACCTTCTTTTGGGGAATATCTTCCCTAGGGAGATTACGACCAGATGAGCTCATTCTCATGATCTAATATTCTAATATGCGATGAAGAAAGAGAAGTTGTGAATTGAAGCCATACCTAATTCCAATGATATGGAAGTTGAAGCTCTTGTGCCGATAGCCATTTTTTCCTGAAGATGGTAGTATCGTGCCTAACAACAACCTAATCTAAAGTATTTTTCCACCTTTCTGCTAGGATTTGTATCAATTATGGGGGGAGAATACATGCATTTCCACTGCCTACCCATGCATCATATCCAATATGTACCTTCACTCCAGAACCCACTTGCCAGGCCAAGCCTGATCTAATAAATCCAAAATAACTTTGAAACACCCTCTAGATAATTGAAACAATTGATTTGCTCCAATATGAAAGCCTAATCCATTCCTCTATAGATAGAGGGTTAATATATTTCCTTTTTACTACTCCAGTTCATAGGCTATTTGATGTTATCATTTGTCATCCTAATTTTGTTGCGAGAGCTTGTGAAAAACAATATAGATTTTTCATCCCCCAACGTCGCCATTTCTTTGGGAGGGAAATGTGATCCCATTTAACCCATGCAAAAAAAAAGATCCCTTCCTTCTTGCCTTGCCAAAGAAATCTACAGTAAATTTTTAGAATTTTGGGAAGAAAGCTCTTTTGGATCCAGGAAAAGGACATACAATAAACAAGGATGGCCTCCAAGAATGATTTGACCTATACCAATATTCCCGTCCTTGATAACCATCTACGATACCATACATTTATCCAACTCTCAAGTTTTGCGAAGAGCCACATCCAGTATGCAATTTTGTAATCATTTGGCTTGAGCCTGAATCATAGATATTTCAACCCATCCTCAATTTCCAATAGCCAATAAGGGAAACAATTCTATGCATATTCCACTTCAAATTATGAGCAACATGTTAAGGATAGCGTTGATTTCTTGTGATTTGTTTCCATGCTTGTAGTTTTATAAAATAATTTCAAAATGTTATCAAATGCATGTGAGTCATCGATGGCCCCATTCAAGAAAATGAGGACATCATCGACAAATAATATTTGAGTCAGCTTAATTTTTTCAGCAATCCACACTCCTTTTAGCCTCCCTTAATTCCTTTCTTCAGATATCAGTGTCTTAACCCCTTCCATAACTAACAAAAATATGAGTGGAGATAGTCAAAATCCTTGACAAAGGCCATGCTCAACGTGAAAGAAATTTGTAGCATAACCATTTATGAGCACATTGAACGATCCCGATGTTATACAACACATAATCCATTTTATAAATGCGTTTTTAAACCCCAAGTGAGTCAATAACATCCAATATACAACCAACTGGTCCTATCATATTCCTTAGATAAATCAGTCTTAATAATCATACCTTTCAACTTTTTTGCCTTTAAGGAGTGAAATGCCTCTTGGGGAATACCTATGGCTCCATGGATTTGTCGATTCTCTAGGAAGGAAAAATGTTCCTTAGAAATGTGCTGAGATAAGATAGATTTAATACAATTTGCAATTATATTTGCAATAATTGTATAGATGTAATTACACAAAGAAATAGGTCAGAAATCGTTAAAACCCCTAGGATTATCCGATTTTGGGATGAGGGAAATAAAAGTGGCATTGAATGCCTCATACATTCTTCTTGTCGATCTACATTCTTCTACCACTTTGAAGAGGTCCTCGTCAATGATTTCATAAAATGCAAGAAAAAATTCAATAGGCCACCCATCAGGACCAGGGCTCTTTTCCTTTTTAAACCACTTCAGAACTGTTTCAAACTCTCCCATCGAAACCGGCATGTATAATTCATCGTTTAATTCATAATCCATAAACTGAGGGAAGAGCCTAGCAACCCTAATGATCTCGTCCAAGGACTCTTCCCTTGGAGCCCTAAATAGGAACCCTAAGTTTTGCGTACCCAACTGTGCCAAATCTCTAAAAGAATGAATAGTGTCTCCTTATGAATTTTCTAGTGCCCATATTGTGTTAATTTCTTTCTGAACCTTCGCAAATTGTTGAAAGAATTTGTATTTTCATCTTCTACCTGAATTTAGATAGCCCGACTCGACAATCACCAGGTGTCCTCCTTCTCTTCGAACAACATATGCTTCTTTGTCTCCAATTGAGTGATGTGGAGTTTTTACTACAGAGTGTCATATCCACCACTCTCTGGATCCTCTAATCAATCCAGCTCCTTAATTCTTCTAAGGGACTCTCCATCCTTCCTCATTTTAGATTTTACCCACTCGATAGTCTTTTGCTTCAACATTATAATATTATTCGCCATATTCTTAGTAGTTAGTCGATCTTCATTGAGAGAGCATGGTTGCCAAGTTTCCTTTACAATCGCCTGGAACTCATCTTTTTCAGCCAACTAGCATTAAATTTAAAGGGAGCTCAGGGTTTTGGGAAAAGAACAATTACCTCAATGAAAATCAAAGAGTGATCAGATATACCACCTAATCGTACCCATTGTTTGATTGAAGGTATTTTTTCCATCATTATTTCTCTAATAAAAAATATGTCCAATCTTCTTGCTACCATAGCATCACCCGTCCTTCGATCCCTCCAAGTGGGTTTGAGGCACGTCACTTCAATATCAATAAGGTTGTTAGACTCCAATAAATTTCATAAAAGCCAGTGAGCGAGTCGACATGAACGTGACTCCCCCATATCTCAGCATTACCCAAGGAAAAATTTATATCTTCACCCATGATAATATTATTCACCTGCATGAAAGACAACCTCATGGTATCTTCCCAGAAATCTTCATGGTTTTTTCATGGACCATAGATATTTACAATCATAAATTCTAGACCTAGTTCTTCAGAGATTATATCAGCTGCAAGTAATCCTTCTCTTCCCAAAATGTTCATGAGTTGTATTGTTCTGTAATAGATACCTAAAGAAATTCTCCTATATCTTCCTCTACCATCTAATGCATAAAAATACCAACCCTTCATCACAACTTCCAAAATTGAAACTACCTCCTAACTATTCTGCAACATTTCTTGTAAAAATATCACATCCAACTTTTCTTATTCGAAAAGTATCTTGAAAGATATATTTTTAGTGGGGCTATCCATCCTGTGGTAGTTAAACGACATCCACTTCATCGAGGAATGAATTCAGGGGTAGTTTTTTCTCTAAGGACCCCTTCTAAAGATAACTACCTACCTTCAAGAATATCTAGAATGACGTTTTGAATGGATTTTGATATATGGGATTGTCTGCCCCGAGGGATTTTAGGGCATTTAGATGGTGATAACGGACCAATTCCGCCACCTGACATAGCAGTTATCTTGGTTAAAGAACTTAGGTTATACCTGTGACCCTTGAGTGACCCATTCAAATCATCCTCGGACGAGGCTCCCATGGCAAGGGGTGAATAGGGGATGACAGGGAAGGGTGCCCAAAAACATATAGGAATAGAGACAAGAGGGCATGATATAACATTCAAATTGCACAAACATACCACAAACCCATTACTAATAGCCGTAAGAGATATAGTGTAGTATAAAGAGTGATTAACATTATAAGAATGATAATTACATGAGAAAGAAAGAGAGGTACTCGAGGTAGGAATTGATGGGGGCACCTTCAATTCAGATTCAATTGGAATGAAACAATTTTGAACTGTAGTGCACTTCCCACCAGACCTTCCCAGGGCGTTTGACTATCGATCCATATTTTTCTTGGAAATGAGCATCAAAACACCTATAATTACATTGTCGACATGCTCATCAACATCCCCTGCTCACACTCTTTCACCAAATTTGTGCTTGGATAACATGGCGCATTCCTTAAAAACATGACCCACCTCATGACACCACCGACATCGGAAAGGCATACCCTCATAATGCAATTTTTACAACCTAGAATGAACCCACCATTGAAGCATCAGGCTCTCTACCAAACCTTGTCTAGTGTCAAGATGCACCAAAATCCGAGCAAATTCCATTTTGCTAGAATCCTGGTGAGACTTATCATAATCCAAAAAATGCCCTAAATCGTCCCCAATCCTCCTGAAAATATATTTTGACCAAAATTGAAGGGGTAATCCAAGCAGTCAAACAAATATCGGACCGACCCCTTGTCATAACTCTAAAAAAACAACAAGCATCATAACACGATTTTTTTTTCTTTTGTTAGAGTATATTTTATGCTATACACCATTATCATTCTAATCTAAAAAACCTACCTATAGTAGGATTTACCTTACGATCACCAAGTTACACATTCTCCTATCATTCCTCATTTCATCACAAGATTGACTTATATACATTATGATAGTAATGGTTGATGTCACCTTATATGTTTGGTTGATGGTTTCTAATTGTTATCAGGGATTTTCCATGTTATAATTTCTACGTTGTTTGCTTAAGGTGTACACATGTCTTTGCCAACACATAATATTAATGTATAAGTATATATTTGGTGATTTGGTATATTTTGTAACCCTATTATGCTTGGGAAATATAGAGTTCAAGGTACCCGTGAATGGTGTTTACGATTATTTTAGACCACCTTGATGTTTATGATTATAATGCTTCTGGTTATATTTCAAATGTGATATCAATTTACCCTGCCCCATGGTCGTATGAATTTCCTAGAAACTTGCGCTCTTATTTACTAATGGTCCTCCATGTCTCACCTCGAGCTACCCATCACACCAGTCGCACTCCACCACCTCACCTACTCCACATGAACGAGAGAGGCATACATGTGATGTGTTCCAAGGGTTTCTTGCGAAGTGTTTGATGATGGTGATGGGCTCTAAGGAAAATAAATGGTGCATTCGAAGTTTTCACCGTAATTTTATTTTTACCCTAACCCTCATTCACACTTTGGTATTTTTGCTTTCGAGTTCTAGGTTGAGCTACGCAGAGCACCTCAGTTGGGTTCTGAGAGAAACTACGACTGCGTCTTCTTCCTATCTTACCTTGGGAAATAATATGGTGGCATTGAACTCTTCATCATCATATCCTAGTCACCTACAGAAAAACCTATTTTCTACTACTGGTTAAGGGTTTGTATTTCTACACAATTTGCAAGGTCGCCTAAGTTACATATACTGCGCTTTTCAAGTTGCACCCTTCTATTTTGGTCCTAATTATTGCAAAATGGCTCCTCTTGGAGGTATTTTTCTACCATGGAGACATGGGGTTAGAAACATTGAGATTCTTACAGGTGATCCCTTGTCGTGTTTGGTTTTCTTTGCATTAATACTGTTGAGCTTTGAAATTACACCTCTCCTACACATTTTCCTAGACTTTTTCCCCTCACCAGTACTCCATAAGCTATCAAATAACATTGCATATTGATTCTAAAAGAGCATTTAAGTGGTTTTCTAACTATGTTTTTTTGTTTGCTGTTTGAATTAGATTTTTCTCATTAGCTGCAGAATGTAGCCACTTTTAGTAGCTGATTCAACTTTCCTCAGTTGTTTTTGTTAAACTCTAGGTTGCAGGTGTCATCTGGCAAAACAAGGCACGTGGGCAAGATAGAAATGACCTAGACATGGATCAGGTCCTATTGGTTTAGCCGGATTCGTTAAGGAAAGCCGTGGTCAATGGTGGTCAAACATAGGAGTCCTATGGCAACCGGACTCCCTTTTCAAACACGTGAAGGATTTGTGGTTGTTCCTAGATCCCTGGGGTCATGTTGACACCTGTAGACTACCCCACGATGTGAATCCAACAGCCACTCTTGATAGATTGAATAATCTCGGCAACTAGTATGCTAAGCTTACGGACGTTGTCCTTTTACGTGTCTTCAGTTAAAGATGTTTCATAGGAAAACAGTTATGAATTTTTTTTTATAAATAATGTGTTTCCAAACGCATAGAATTAGTCTTTGTTAATTTAATTTTGCTGTTAAAGTTTACTATGCCGTGACACTAGTTCCATTGTGGTAACGAGAGGATTCTTCCTCTGTTTTGAAATATAAAGAAGACTCTATTTTATATGACTGCGTGAACATAATTCTGGACTGATAGTCTATTGGCCAAGGCCTTGCAGAGGGCCCCTGCACACTGAGGTTTCGTTTTCCTTATTGTTGTAAAGTTTTTATGCATTGTTTCTTTATTTCCATTGCACATATTTCATAGTTATCCACCTTTGTATATTTCATTTTCTATGGTATTAATATTTCATTCCTGTACATGATTTTTCAAGTTCTATATATTGTTGTTAACACTGATCAGTGTGTGTGTGTTTCAGGATAGGGTAGGCCCGGGCATTTTCATACAATTTTTGCAATAACTAGTGACATGAGATTAGCCTCTCTGCTGACTTTGATTTTCTTAGTTTTTTTTAATTCTAGTTGTGCTTTGATCTCAGTCTTATTCACTTGCTTTGTTAGTTAGTTTAGATATGAAACTGCTCATATCATTGATGTTATCTCCTAAAGCCATAGCTTAGACTACATGGCGAGCTATCGGACTATGAATGAAGTGAATTGATTTTACTTTTAGTAGTTTGCAGTTTTTGACTTGTTTGAGTGCTGTAGCTTAACTTATTTTTTTTCCTGTATTTAGATGAGCAACAAAAGTAGTGATTTCATCATCAGTAGTTCATCATTTATTTGATTTTACTAGCAGTACATTTCCACTCTTGTTTAAATGACAGTTTCATTACTAGTACGTTTTGAGATCCTCTGAAGTGTTAAGCTCTGGAAATCAGCATAAAATACATAATTGCCTTAAAATATATATCCATACTTACCTTCCTAAGTATTCTTAAAATTTAGGAATAGGATTTCCATTCACATTAGGAGATAAACGAAGATAAAACCCCCAAAACAAAACAAAAATTGAAAACAATAAAAAGTAAGAAAGAGGTTGTCTTACACATATAGTGCGCCACGCTTCGTCAGTTTATGACTCCCGGTTGATAATTAATGTAGCAATTTAGGACATACTAAATTGACTAAACATTTGGCGCCATTTCCGGGGAAGTGTAACTAGGTAGCTGATCTCTTACATAAAAAAAAAAAAAAAAAAAAAAAAAAAAAAAAAAGGGAAAATTGATAACTTCTTGAAGTATGATCTCCTCTTGCACCTAGTGTGATCTGGCGGATTAGAAAAAGAGTTATTAGTTTAATAATTTCTTGATTATGCTCTCTTATTACACCTAGTGTGACCTGGAAGATCAGAAAGAGAATTATTAGCCCAACTTGAAAAAATACAAATAAAAAAAAATGACATGCATAGAGCAAGAGATTCTAGGGGAAGGTTTATAGCTAGGGCCAAAAGTTCGATTTTCACAACTCCAGCTACTTCAAGGCATAGACAAGATACACCTCCATCATCTCCGACTCACACTCCCAGCCTTAGGATTCATGGAATTCAAGGGGCAGCAGCCGAATTAGGAGACTCTCCCACACTATCCATTAAATTTGATCTAGGAGAAGAACCTTTCTTCACTTCTACAGGGGAACATATTGTAATCAAAGAAGTAGAAACACCTGAAGAGGAGGAGAGAGAAAATCTTCCTCGTTCGCCATTAATAGAAGAACTGGAGGACTCTGAGAACTCTGAGGAAACTATCATGATAGAGGAAGTAGTAAATGGATTTGGAGGAGGGGGTCGAGGTAGAGGAAGAGGAAACAATGGAGGAGGTAGAGGTAACAATGGGGGAAATAGGGATGGAGATAACTCATTTGGATTCCCTATAGCCGATGAGGAAACCCATACAACAATGAAAAAGATTTCACCATCTATCCTCCCAAACTTTTATGTGTTGCGAAGTGAGGATCCTAAAACATTTCTATTTGAGTTTGAAGTCTTGTGTCGAACCTATGACTATATGGAAGACTCTCAAAAACTCAAACTATTTCCTTCAACATTGAAAGGAGCTGCTTTGAAATGGTTCATGGGATTAGTCACTCAATCTATTAGGAATTGGAATGATATGAAACAAGCATTCTTGGATAGATACTTGGATTATTGTATGCCCACCAATCATAAGGATGAGGTATTCAAGATGATGCAAAAAGAAGACGAAAACTTGGAGGTTTTACTCGAAATATTTCAATACAACTTAAAGAGAGAAAAAATGAGTAATTTAGATGAGGAAACCTTGAAAGCCCTTCTATTGAAAGCCATTAGCGATGAATGGATAGATATTTTAAACATGATGGGGAAGGGAGATATTTCTCAACTTCCACTCCACGACATAGTAGAACTATGTGTCCATCTCTCAAGGGGAAAATCTAAAACTAGAAAAGGGTCGAGAGATCCTTCTCTTATTAGAGCATACAAATCTGCAACTGGATATTCTAGGGAGCCTTAGTGAACAACTAGACACCCTTAAAATACAAAACAAGCAGAAAGCAGAAGCTGAAGGCTTAGCCATCTTTTTTCCAAAATGTAGAAAGAAACATGCTTTAAGGGAATGCCCCTTGGATTCGAAATTTGTAGAAACATGTGTGATTTGCTCAGAAAGCCATGAGACCAAGGATTGTCCTTCAATTCCTGGGCTCAAAGCTATCTTTCAGGAAGATCCAAATTCAGTAGAGTCCCTTTGTTTTGTTTCAAGGAGACCATGGCAGGGGCCACAAAATCAAGCATTTAACAATCTTATGAACTTTCATCTCCCGCCAAATTGGAATTCTTGGCAACAACCTTGGCCCCAATCTCAAAATCCATACCAATCATGGGCACAAGGGATGCAAAATCCTTATGGGAGATTTGATCAATTTGATCAATATCCTCCATCTTTTCAAAATCAACAAAATCCACAACTTCCAAACCAAAACCCACAACTTTCATTACCATTTCCGCAACAACAACCTTCTCAACAAAATCCAAATTCTCAACTCTTGCTTCCATTTCAACAAAAGACAAATCAACTACTAGCCTAGCCATTGCCAAATCCCAACAATAAAAATCCTCAGAATGCTTACATGGTATAAGGACAACAATTTCCTACCTATATGATTGTTCCTCTTAATGATGTACAACTCAGGTCTGGTAGAGTTTTAGAAAAACCTTCTATAGATGTTCAAGAGCAAGATACCTCTGAGGAGGATTCTCTTAAAGCCAATAAAGGTTCTGAGGAAGCATCTCTTCAAAACCCAAACATTCAAAAAGAAAAAGAAAAAGAGTCAACCCCCACAACTCCCATAGTTGAGCAACCTGCATCTTCATCCACACCTCCTTTCCCTGAACGATTACAAATTGACAAAGGGGTAGAAAAACAAATCTTGTTGCCTGACTATGATTTTCTAGATGAATTAAAGAATTTCTGTATCAATATTCCCTTGCTACAAGCCATTAGAGAGATTCCTTTTCTAGCAAAAACAATAAAGGAGTTGAGTCTTAAGAGACCAGGAAGGAAACCAAGAGATACAAGAAGAATCCACCTGGTAGGAAAAATTGCAGATATCATGATGGGAAAAATTACCATGCAGAAATATGTAGATCCAGGTAGTCCAATTGTCAAGACACATATAAATGGGATAGAAATTCCAAATACTTTGATTGACTTAGGGGCTGCTATCAACATTATGAGTAGACAGATATTGGAACAGCTTAAACTTCCTAATCTTCTTTTTACACCCACCTTACTGCAACTTGCAGATAGATCAATAATCAAACCAGATGGTGTATTAGAAGATATTTCAGTCTCCTTGGATTCTTGGGAGTATCCAGTAGATTTCATGGTTTTGACTCCCAAGAGTAATCTAGGAGGGCACCCACTCATCTTAGGAAGACCTTGGCTAGCCACAGCTGATGCTTTCATTAGTTGTAGATCTGGAGATATGTACATTTCTGATGGTAGTTCAAAAAAGAAATTCAATCTGTATCCTCTAGCAAAAGCAATTACAGAAGTAGGAGACAATGAATGGGACGATGATGAGGACAGTATACAACCTGTATTTACCATTTTTGAAATTAGTGAAGATAGTCAAATTCTGAACACATTAGAGAATTTTGAAACATCTTCAGAATATGACCACACACAATTTCAGTTAGATTTTGATATTGAGTATTTATCATCAAGATAAATGTCTCTTTACTCTATGGAAGAGTTCGGTAGTTCTACCATTGAGATTTTTCCAGGTAAAACATTGAATATCAACAAAAATTTGGAAAAATCACAATAGGAAGAGCTAACCAAAATCTTGCAAAAACATTCTACTGCATTTGCATGGGAGTATACTGATATGAAAGGTATTGACCCTAAGACTTTCATCCATCATATCTATATCGAGGAAAACAGTAGACCAATCAGACAACCTCAGAGAAGGATGAATCCAAATCTTAGGGAGATAGTGAAAGAAGAGCTCCAAAAACTACTCAATGTAAACTTCATTTATCCAATTTCAGATAGCCGATGGGTTTCTCCTTTGGTTATAGTACCCAAAAAGAATGGTAAATGGAGGTTATGCATTGATTACAGGGAATTGAATAAAGCAACTTTGAAGGATCACTTTCCCTTGCCCTTTATCGATCAAGTATTAGATACATTAGCAGGCAAAAAGTATTTTTCATTTCTTGATGGTTTTAGTGGTTATAATCAAATTCAGGTAGCACCTAAAGATCAGGATAAGACCACATTTACCTGTCCATGGGGAAATTTTTGCTTATCGAGTGCTTCCTTTTGGATTTGTAATCCACCCGCAACATTCCAAAGAACAGTACCAGGAATTTTTTCTGATCTAATCCATGATTGCTTAGAGGTTTATATGGATGATTTTACAGTTTATGGTGATTCGTTTGAAGAGGCATTAGAAAATTTGGAAAAAGTCCTTATAAGATGTAAAGAAACAAACCTCTCACTAAGCCATGAAAAATGCTTTATGATGTTTACTGAAGGTATTGTTTTGGGACATCATATCTCAGGGGATGGGATTAAAGTTGATAGATCAAAAGTTGAAGTCATCTCCAAGTTGCCTATTCCAAATTGTAAAAAAGATGTTAGAAGTTTTTTTGGATTCACTGGATATTATAGAAAATTTATAGAAAACTTCACTAAAATAGCATCTCCACTCTTCAAACTACTTACAAAAGACTGTGAATTTAAATGGGGTCCTGATTGCCAAACAACATTTGAAACTTTGAAAACAAGAATATCTGAAGCGCCCATCTTGAGAGGACCAAATTGGAAACTTTCTTTCCATATTTCTACAGATGCTTCGGATAGAGCTTTAGGACTTGTGTTGGGTCAAAAGGATTTAGTTCCTTATGCCATTTACTATACCAGTAAAAATTTAATTCCCACTGAGTTGAACTATACTGTGACTGAAAAAGAGTTCTTAGCTGTTGTTCATGCAATCAATAAGTTTAGACATTATATAACAGGCTATGAAACTTTTATTCATACTGATCATTCTGCAATTAGATATCTAATGAACAAACCTATTACTAATGGCATAGTTACAAGGTGGCTCCTACTTTTACAAGAATTCAATATTACTGTGTTGGATAGACCAGGGAAACAAAATACAGTAGCTGATTTCTTGTCTAGGATTCAGAATACTAAAGAAGATTCTCCTGTAGAGCAGGGAAAATTTTAAGAACCCCCCCTAAATTTATAAATATAATAAATGGGCAAATCTCCATGGTATATAGGAAAAATGGAAGGCAATTTTATCAATAATATAATATGTATATATAATTTTTTGGCGAATCTCTCACCAGGCATGGCGAATATTTTACTCAATTATAAAATCTTGTAAGATCTTGGTGAGTCTTTCACTAAATAATAAAACTTTGTAAAGTCCTAGTGAATCTTAGCATAGGCTACATGCTGGTTTAATTCCCCCATTTAAATAGGCTACATTCCAGGTGAATACCATGGGTCAATACCATGTGCCATTTTGGTGAATACCATGGGTCAATACAATGTGCCATTTTTATTTTTATTAATTCTAATATTAGGGTTAATAATGGTTTTTTGCATGGTATTAATAACAATCTAGTCCATGGTATTTGTCCCATAGTATTTTGGCCATAGGTTTCACCTAAATATAACCCATTTTTTGAGTGTTCATAAACATAAGGTGACTTATGGAGTAAATATAAAAAAATGTTTTATTTGTTTACCATACCTCTCGTTTATTTATATTTTTATTAATTTACCATACCTCTTTTACAAATATGGTATTTGGCCCATAGGATTCACTTAAATAAAACCTCTTTCTTGAGCCTTCATAAATAGAACGAGGGTTATGGACTAAATATAAAAAGAGGTTTTATTTATTTATGATACGTCTAGTTTATTTATATTTTTATTTATTTACCATACCTTTTGAGTAAGTATAAAAAGATGTTTTATTTATTTACCATACCTCCACTTTACTTATATTTTTATTTGTTTACACCCTTACATGTATATAAGGTGACTTATGGAGTAAATATAAAAAATGTTTTATTTATTTACCATACCTCTCATTTATTTATATTTTTATTAATTTACCATACGTCTTTTATAAATATGGTATTTGGCCCATAGGATTCACTTAAATAAAACCTATTCTTGAAAATGGACGAATGGATTCACTTAAATAAAACCTATTCTTGAAAATGGGCGAATGGAAGTTTGTAAGTCCTAATTTCAAGGGCTAAATTTACCTTTTTTACCCTCTCCCTTAAAATAAGGTGGGCTATTTGAGGTGATTTGTAAAAATGTACTATGATACAAAATATTCGCCCACTAAAAATTTAAAACCCCTTAATTTCGCCAAAGGGCGAACATTCGCCCCTAAAATTATCCTTGTTGTAGAGGACAAGTTTCCTGATGAATATTTATTTGAACTAACTACTAAGACCCCTTGGTATGCAGATATAGCTAACTATTTGGTTATAGGGAAACTACCTCCACATTTATTTCCTGGTGAAAGAAGAAATATTATTAAGGAGAGTTCAAAATATTCATGGATTTCTAACGAATTGTTTAAAACAGGGCCAGATCTTGTGATCAAAAGATGTGTTAGGGAAGATGAAATTCCTGATATCCTCAAAGCATGTCATGATGAACCATGTGGCAGACACTTTGCTGACAAAAGGACGGCCTATAAAATCTTCTTTTTAGGATATTATTGGCCATCCCTCTTCAAAAATGCAAAACAATATGTCAAAAGGTGTGACAGTTGCCAAAGAGTAGGGAAACCTACCCTTTCAAATGAAATGCCATTGCAGCCACAGGTACTCATAGAACCCTTTAAAAAATGGGCTTTAGATTTCATTGGACCTATTAACCCACCATCTAAACAAAGAAAGTATATATTGGTATGTATTGATTATGTCACTAAATGGGTAGAAGCCAAAGCATTATTTTCTGCTACTGAGCATTCAGTTGTTAGTTTTCTTTATGAGGATATTTTTATTCGCTTTGGTGTTCCAAGAGAAATTGTGACAGATCACGGAGGTCAATTCAAATCCAACCTGGTGGAGAAGCTGATGGAAAAATACAAAGTCAAGCACAGAAAATATACTCCTTACCATCTGTAATTAAATGGTCAAGTGGAGTCTACAAACAAAGTTATTGAAGGCATCATTACCAAGACTATTCATCTACAGAGAAGAGATTGGGCAGAAAGGCTTCCTGAAGCCTTGTGGGCCTACAGAACTACATGGAGGAATACAATATGACATTCTCCCTATGAACTTGTTTATGGAAAAGAAGTCCTGCTCCCCATTGAGTTCCAAATCAAAACCTTCAAGATGGCGGTTCAGTTGGGAATGGATCTATCAGAAGCCCAAAAGCATAGAATGGAACAGTTGAATGAGCTAGATGAGATCAGACAAGAAGCAATCCTAAGAACTGATCTAGTTCAATATCAAAGAGCTAAGTGGCATGACAAATACATCAAGGAGAAAAAGTTTCAAGAAGGAGATTGGGCATTGCTATTTGATTCCAAGTTTAAAGATTTTAAAGGAAAATTTCAGACTCATTGGCTTGGGCCATATGAGATTGACAAAATCTTTAGCAATGGAGCGGTAAGAATCAAAACCATTGATGAACATCAAACTCCTCTTATTGTGAATGGCCACAGATTAAAGATCTATCATAAGCCACTCTCAAAAGAGGAATTTGTCAAAATCTTTCAAGATAGTTCTGAAATAAGGCTGGTGAAGAAGAATCCTTCTTCTCCACCATCCTAGTCTTTGTTCTGTTTTATAAAAAAATAAAAAACAAAAATGTGTATAATCCTGAAAACCAATCACTGATTAGCAGTCTTATACAGAAAATGCAGGGCGAAAATCAGAACCTTGTAACGCCCTTTATTTTCCAAAAAAAAAAAAAAAAAACTTTTTCTCATTTCATAGTTTCATTTCACTCCACTTCATTTCATTTCATTCCGCCAATAAATGTCCTCTCATGACTAGCTTTCATTCACTCAGTCATCATTTATCCATCTCCATTCAGTAATATGATCACTGTGTCGGTTTCCACAGCTGAACTTAGTTTCCGTAGCTAAAAGTTGATTCCGCAACCATCACTCTGTTATTCAACACTAAAAGTTAGATGTTAGTTAGATGATCATGAAAATCAAATGCAGGTATGGCAAAAGGAAGATATTTTGAAGATATAAAGCACCTAGAAGCATCATCAGGAAGCAGCCAATCAAAGGTCAGTGGACGGAAGTGGTAAGTTCTAAGGTATGAGCAAAGTTCATTTCAAATAGAATTTTAAAACACATTTTACATAGTTATGAAACCACCGGCTCCATTATATGTAATGATTTGCCTTGATAGCTTCCATAACCGCTCCATGGCCTTTACATAATTCCACCACGAACCTTGCATTAATTTTTAACAGCCTCATGATCCATCTCCGAACTTAACTCATGTTTAATCGTACTTCGACACTCCATCTGTTAAACTGGGTAATTATGAGGACTTGATCGATTTGGTCACGGCTCTTTCCTACCGCACAAATTCCGCAGCCATTTTGTGAGCATTCTACGTCTACTCCACAGCTGTCTAGTTCAAAACTTTGCCGGGTTCACTCTATTTCCATACTGCCCCATCGAAGTTGCATTTGTATTTTTGGTATGCTCACATAAGCCCTCATGCTGAGAACTCTGTTCTTCCATTTACGACTACTGGTTTTTCTCCACAGTCCTTCTACATCCTCCGCAAACACAACCATCTCACCCCTGTCATTCTATCACTCATGAAGACGTATTTTAAAGCAGGGGAAGGAATGGGTCCTTTGTTGAGAGCAGAACCGGAAGGGTCCAAATTCATGGAGGGTTATCCGCAATTGAAAAGTATGATAAGGAAGGCACGGTGGCTACAATTCATTCAGAAATTTAGAGGCTACAACAAAGAAGTTACGAAGACTTTTGTGAGGTCTTTTGATGGCGTGGAAGCTGAGGTTGGAGACCTTAACTTCTCAGTCACAGAGGCATCTATAATAGTCGCAACAGAACTCCCACAGGAGGGAGAACGGTGGTTCAAAAATAAAAGCTTTGACGAGAGAGCATGGAGGGTTATCCTACACAATCCAGGTATGGATATAACCATTTTCAAATGTGGAATCCTTGTCTCTGCATTAGAAGAAAAGTGGGCCAGTCTGTTATTGATAATCCAGAAATTTATTACATGTGAGGGATGGTTCGGGTTCATGTATATGTACCAGACCCGGTTGCTGATGAATTTTCTAGAAAACCAAACTATTAATTTCCCTTACTTTTTGTTAAATAGCCTGAAAAAGATGTCCATAACTGTCCAGAAAAATCTGGGGGACGTAGAACCCCACCTATACCATCACGGCCTTGTGAAACTTTTGATTGAAAAAAAATTGAAGGAAAAGAAGGACACCTAGGAGCAGTTTTTGGTTAGAAACTTCTTTCAAGATCCACCTGAAACACCTGAAAGTAGCTCATCAAGGAAAAGCGGGAGGAAGAAAACAAGTGTTAGAATTCAGGACACTCCTACTAACATAGTTAAAGAAACTAGTAGGGAAGAAAAATTGTCTGAAAGTAGGAAGGAAAGAATTGAGGGTAAGAAGCCAAGAAAATCAAAAGGGAAAATAAATATTGAGGCTGTCTATCAAACCCCAGAACCTTCCTTAGAAGAGGACCACCAAATACTGTCTGAAAGACTAGTTTACCTTCAAGAATAGTCAGCTGCAGCAAAGAGAAAAGGGAAAGAAAAACAGAGTGTGGAGAAAGAAGACACTAGTTCACAAAATTTAAGGAGGAGCTCGAGACTTAAAGGAAAATTGAGGAAAGTACAAACGAAAGGACCCCACTTTATTGATTTAGGAGGGGAAACACCAGAACAACCTTCAGTAATCCCTCTTGGCCATGGCCCACACCATACTCCTATTCCTCAGCCAGATTTTGAAAATAGTCCTTCTCGGCCAGATTTTGAGATCAGTCCTTCTCAACCAGATTTTGGGGACAGCCCAAGGAAGACTACACCTGAGATAGATCCAATCCAGCAAGAAATGTATGATTATATTGAGACGTTGGAGAAAACTGCCATGGACCAAGGCACTTCATCTGCCCAGCCTAATACAGCCTAAGAGGCTCAAATCCAATCACTAAAACAGGAAGTTTTTGAGCTGGAGGTCCTAAATAGACACATCACAAGAGAAGATGAAACATTGAAAGAATAGGGCAGGTTAGATAAGATTATTCACGACAAAACCATGTTGCATCTTGGGCTATGGCAGAAGAAAAATAGAAAATTGAAGAAAAAGAACAGGAGGTTGAGCAGGGCTCTCATCAACCTCAAATTCAAATGCCTAATGAGGAAGCCGAGGATGACAGTGGTCCCAAGAAAGAAGAAAAGAAGGCTGGATGTATTGGCAGAAGTCTCAAAACACATGAACTAAAAGGAGGATGGTCAAAATTTTAGTTGCATCGGGACATGCAACATCTTCACAGTAGGGGTATGTTGAGCTTTGAAATTACACCTCTCCTACACATTTTCCTAGACTTTTTCCCCTCACCAATACTCCATAAGCTATCAAAGAACATTGCATATTGATTCTAAAAGAGCATTTAAATGGTTTTCTAACTATGTTTTTGTGTTTGCTGTTTGACTTAGATTTTGCTCATTAGCTGCAGAATGCAGCCACTTTTCGCAGTTGTTTTTGTTAAACTCTAGGTTGCTAGAAATGACCTGGACATGGATCAGGTCCTATTGGTTTAGCCGGATTCATTAAAGAAAGCCGTGGTCAACGGTGGTCAAATGGTGGTCCAACGTAGGAGTACTACGGCAAGCGAACTCTATTTTCAAACACGTGAAGGATTCGTGGCCGTTCCTAGATCCCTGGGGTCATGTTGAAACCTGTAGACTGCCCCACAATGTGAATCCAATAGCCACTATTGATAGATTGAATAATCTCGGCAACTAGTATGCTAAGCTTACGGACGTTGTCCTTTTACATGTCTTCAGTTAAAGATGTTTCATAGGAAAACAATTATGAATTTTTTGTTATAAATAATGAGTTTCCAAAGGCATAGAGTTAGTCTTTGTTAATGTAATTTTGGTATTAAAGTTTACTATGCCGTGACACTAGTTCCACTGTGGTAATGAGAGGATTCTTCCTCTGTTTTATATGACTGCGTGAGCATAATTTTGGACTGATACTCTGTTGGCCAAGGCCGTGCAGAGGGCCCCTGCACGCTGAGGTTTCCTTTTCCTTATTGCTGTAAAGGTTTTATGCATTGTTTCTTTATTTCCATTGCACATATTTCATAGTTATCCACCTTTGTATATTTCATTTGCTATGGTATTAATATTTCATTCATGTACATGATTTTTCAAGTTCTGTATATTGTTGTTAACATTGATCACTGTGTGTGTGTTTCAGGATAGGGTAGGCCCGGGCATTTTCATACAATTTTTGCAATAACTAGTGACATGAGATTATCCTCTCTGCTGACTTTTCTTTTCTTAGTTTTTTTTAATTCCAACTGTGCTTTGATCTCAGTCTTATTCACTTGCTTTGTTAGTTAGTTTAGATATCAAACTACTCATATCATTGACGTTGTCTCCTAAAGCCATAGCTTAGACTACATGGCGAGCTATCGGACTATGAATGAAGTGAATTGATTTTACTTTTATTAGTTTGCAGTTTTTGACTTGTTTGAGTGCAGTAGCTTAACTAATTTTTTTTTTGTATTTAGATGAGCAGCAGAAGTAGTGATTTCATGATCAGTAGTTCATAATTTATTTGATTTTACTAGCAGTACATTTCCACTCTTGTTTAAGTGACAGTTTCACTACTACTAGTACGTTTTGAGATCCTCTGAAGTGTTAAGCTCTGGAAATCAGCATAAAGGACATAATTGCCTTAAAATCTATATCCATACTTACCTTCTGAAGTATTCTTAAAATTTAGGAATAGGATTTCCATTCACATTAGGAGATAAACGAAGATAAAACCCCCAAAACAAAACAAAAATTGAAAACAATAAAAAGTAAGAAAGAGGTTCTCTTGCACATATAGTGCGGCACACTTCGTCAGTTTACGCCTCTCAGTCGCTAATTAATGTAGATATTTAGGACATACTAAATTGACTAAACAAATACCCTGCAATATTTGAACCACTACATCCATTTTGTTTACTCGGTGGTGTCTTATATACATAAAGGTATTTCTTCTAGTTCCTATGGTTATTCAGGTATGAGGGTTCATGACAGAAGGCTTCTTCGTTGGAATCTTCCTCTCATGGGCTTAGATTCAATTCCACTTCCACCAGGTAATTAATTTCTTCTTGTATTTCTGAAATTTCTCTAATTTCATGGTTTTGCTTCATGGCTCAGTGTTAATTCCTTTCCTTGCGTTGTTCTTAGCTTGCACTGGAACTAGGCACTCTTCCAATGCCTGTTACTTACCTTAGGTAATTCTTATTCCTCCATTCTTCTTATATACTCCAATAGTGATTTGTTTAAAAAATATGTATATTCGCATTCTGGGTTATTAATTCCCCTTTGGTTTTCATCTTTGACCTACAGGTATTCCAAGCCCCTTTAATTTACGGTGAAAGTGTGTGGCGTACAAAGTTCATTCAACTATTAATTAATTGCAATTTCTATGTTATTGTTCAAGTTGGTTGATTTACCTCTATTTTTCTACTTCTTGGATAATGAGGGATAGCTCGATTTTTGTTTCCTAAGTTGGTTGTGTATGACTGGGAGCAACAATTTCGTTGTTAGCCCTCATGACTAGGTGTTAGGTCATAGCCTGCACTGTGAGAATTTCAAACAGTTAGTGTTCCTCCTTTTATCAACATGGTGGTTTATAAACTGCCTCTTGGTTATATTTTGACACTATAATTTTTTTTTACATTTCCATCTATTCACTATATTGTATTTTGAGCTATCTTCCTGACTATTTGTGTAAGGATAGAGCATGTGTCATGGGTTGTATTTTTTTTCTTTTATATACAGTATAGATATATATATCCCTTGGTTGCAGATATTCTTGAGTAATTTATTGATATTTGTATGTACGTAAATTGGCTATGTTTGTTATTCCCTAGTGCTGGGTTATGCTAAAGTTATCCTCCTCCTTGAATGATATTGTTGCGATAATTTAGTAAACATAGTATTCTATATGTCTGTAGCTTTGGCACTGTTGTGTGCATATGTATACTTTCTTCATTGTTTTTTGTATTGTTATTAGTATAGGAAATAAGACATTATAAACAAATCTCAAATCGATTACAACATTGTGGTCATTCAATATCGATAATAATTATTTCAATACATGGTTATCTACTAATACTAGGTATAATTTTCCCTCCACGCATAAATTATGTTGAGTTTTCTGTGTATCTCATAGTCTTCGGATTGCCTACTCTGCTAAGCGCAATATGCCTCTTCGCTACATAAACTTGTTACAATAATTTTTCTTTTTGTTCTACATAGGTTTAGTGCTCGAATTTCTATGGGGCAAGGGTTTACCTCAAGTCTTCCTAACAACAACCTATAGTCTTATAACGCGTCTTATTGGGATTTATTTCTCTTATACACTTAAAACTAGAAAGTGATAGGTGGTTGTTACTGTCAATGATAACCTAATCTATAACTTTAGCCTTACCTTATGGGTATTGACTCGCAACACAAAACAGTCTAACCTCTCAGACTTATAGTCCACTATGCATATGATATTGCCCATGTTTATCATGCAAATGTTATACTTTTTGTTTATGTTTAATCTAGGTTAATAATGAAATTGTATGCATAAAGGAGAGAAGAAATCCTAGTGATAATGAACCTGTAAATTGATCACTTACATGAGTGAAATTTGTTATTCCAATCTTCTATAGACCATTGATTCTTGAATACTTACAAGTCCCAATTTAATATTAAACTTGTAATATATGTGTTTATATACATCAGTTAGTTTTCTCATTATAAAATCTTTTCTCTAGGACCACAAACCATTATCATATAGAAAAATGATATTCATGGGTCTAAACCATAATTTTTTTCTCTAATTTCAAGATACCATTACCTTTCAGAATATTTCATTGATGAAGTTATAGAAATATTTATGTCAAAAACTTCAAAGTAATTTTAGTAATCCTCCACCTACATTCTAAAAGAATTATAATACAGATGCTCATCGCAGTACTAGATATTGCATGCTATTCTAAATTATCATTGCATAAAACGCAACAACCTTTACTAACATGAAATTATATAGAAAAATAAATCACAGTATAACCTGTAAGAAATAAATACGACACACTGGAACATGGAACACCATTTTCCTCCCAACCATCGAACTGCTTCTCCTCAGTTCACCCCCAAGTAGAGATTCATTTGCCAAGCTATCAACAACCTTGTTGATCCTTACAATAGGAATTTTATGCCTTCCATGTGGGATTTTTCCTCAAGAGGTGTCTCGCTTTTATGGTTTTCTTTTCAATAAAAATCTCAATTTTATCCCCATCGATGCTTTATGCCAATCCCAAATTAGTATTTATCTACATCTAAGCACTTAATGGATCTTTCTCTCCCATCCATTAAGTCTATCCAAAATTATTTCTAGAATTCCAATCATGGAAAGGTTATCATATATGGAATCTCACCTGTAAGTGTTCCATTTTCAAATGTTTCCAATTTACTACTCATTTATTAATAAAACATTTATATAGATAATTATGTCATAATTTCCCATGACTTTTTCTTTGTCATCATAGTTCAGTTTTAGCAACAATAAAAATACTAATATTTCCAATAGAGAAGGGTCATTACATTCTCCCTCCCCTTTATTTACACTATCCTCAATGTTTGTATTTCCATTCCAATTTTCTAAAGCAATGTTGGATACCTTCTCTGCATCTCTTCAAGTTCCCAGGTGGCCTCTACAATAGTAAAGTGTCTCCACTACACCTTAACTTCAGCGACGGCTTGATTCTGGAGCCATATCTCTTTCTTGTCTAGAATACAGAGTAGTTCTGCTAGAAAATCACCTTCAGGTTCTGCCTGTAGAATTTTTCAATAAATAATATGAGTATTATAATGCACATATTTTTTAATAAAGGTACATGAAATACATTATGAGATTTAATGTGATTGGACAAAGCTAACTGGTAAGCTACAGGTCCGACTCAATCCAAAATTTCAAAATGTCCACAAAAACGTGGAACTAATTTGGAACAAGTCCTTGTATGCAGAGTGTTTTTCTTCATTTCCACTCACAAATAAACATGATCCCTAACTTTAAATTACTTGTGCATTATTTTCTTATCTGCATAGATCTTTTTTTAGTCTTGTGTTGCTTTCATGTTCTGTTGAATTTTCCGCAGTCTGTTCCATTTCCTTCATTAATTTTGGCCCCAAAATCAATTTTTCCTCTCGTTGACTCCAACTAAGGGGTGTATGGAATTTTCTACCATACGAAGCCTCAAAGGGGCTCATTTTAATAGAGGTTTGATACCTATTATTATATGCAAAATCAACTAAATGTAAAAATTCATCCCATTTGTTAAGTCTATCCATCACATACATTCTAAGAATATCCTCCAAAATTTGGTCAACCCTTTCATTTTGTCCATCCATTTGAGGATGGTATGCCATGTTGAAATTTAGCTTAGTACCCATGTTTTCAAATAATTCCCTCCAAATCGTTGAGGTGAATTTGGCATCTTAGTCTAATACTATCATTTTTGGCACTCCATGCAGTCGAAAAATTTCCTTCACAAATATATTAGCAATTTGTGTTGTGTCATAAGTGGATTCGATAGGTATGAAATGGGCTGCCTTACTTAGTGCATCCACTACTACCATAATGGATTCATCCTGTCTCTTTTTTTGCGATAATCCTGTGATAAAATCTAAGGATATTATCTCCCATTTCCATTCAGGAATAGGTAGTGGGTTCAAAAACCCAGGAGGGTGTTGATGTTCAACCATAACTTGCTGACACTCTATACATTTGGATAAATATTCCGCCACCTCCTTCTTCATACCTAGCCAAAAGAGACTTTTCCTCAATGTTTTGATCATTTTATAGTATCCCGGTTGTCGCGCAAATGGCCTCTTATGATACTCATCATGTATCATCTCTTTCAATTCTAGTATATTGGGTATATAACTTTCCCCTGTAAATCAATAGTTTTCTAGTATTTTCTGCGTATCCCGGCACATGAACTTGTTGTAATTTTTGTTGATTTTCTAAGTATTTTGGATCCTTATGTGAAAAAAAATTAATTTTCTCCACGAAAACTCTTTTAATGCTACTAACGGTGACTTCCATTAAATTGTAAGCATACCTGATTAAGGCATCAGCTATTTTGTTTTCCTTCCCTTTTGTGTGTTTTATATCAAACTCAAATTCTCTAAGGAATGCCATCCATCATGCATGTCTTGCATTAAGGTGTGACTGATTGAATAAATATTTTAAGCTAAAATGATCTATTATTAAAGTGAATTGCTTACCTAACAGATAATGCCTCCACATTTTCAGGGCACGTATAATAACAACTAATTCCAAATCATATACAACATAATTTCATTCATGATGCTTCAACTTCCTTTATTCATACAATACTACATAATTATCCTATAATAAAACTCCTCCCAACCCTTCCATGCATGCATCCATGCATACTGTAAATTCCTTGTTTGGATCTGTAGCTTTCAGAATAGGTGTTGTGGTAAGTAAATATTTTAACTTATCAAAAAAATTCTAGCATTCAACAGTAGATTCAAACATTAACCCTTTCTTCTGTAGAGAGGTAATATGATATTTTATCTTGGAAAAACCTTTAATAGACCGGCAGTAATATCTAGCAAGCCCCATAAAAGACCAGACAATAGCTACATCTTTGGATATAGGACAATTAAACATGGAATTCACCTTATTTTGGTCAACTACTAACCCTTCCTTCAAGATGACATGCCCCAGATATCAAATTCTTGTTTCATAGAACTCACACTTACTAAACTTGGCATATAATTTTTTTTCCCTTGGAGTCTACAACACCATCCTTAGGTGCTCCTTATGTTCTTCTTCAGTTCTATAATATAATAGGATATCATCAATAAATACTAGTGCAAATTTATCTAGATATTTGATAAGTACGTTGTTCATTATACACATGAAAGTTTTCTAGGCATTCGTAAGTGTAGATTCATAGCTCATGTAATGTACTAAAACACAAGACAATAATATCCTCTACTCTTTAAACAACAAAAACCAACAGGTGGATGAAAACAATAATCGACAAGAGGAAGATAATCAAAGACACATAACACAATTGTTTCTCTAGGGAAATCTACTGCTCAAAACCCCAACTATGTATTGCATTAATCATAAATCTGAGTGATAATATAAAGCTTGTTCTCAAAAGAACAATTTTTGCACAAGTATTATCAACTCTTTGCCTCACAAGCCCTCTTTGGCCAATACTTAGCCAATTTTGCTGCCAGCCAAGCTCCTATTTCCTTACTCAATTCCTGTGAGGGTCAACCAATATATAATTGGGAAATCCTTCCTCGATAATTGCGCAATCCAAAACTAGGTCCTCTTTTGATTGCATGCATGACCTGTACAACTCAGATCATTCTAAAATTGATAGTACACTATCCTTGCACTCTAGTCTCAAATGGGTCTTTCTCTAAACTGACATGCAAGAGTTTCTCATGAGGGAATCTTCAGTTAGTTGGAGTAGCACTGAGGATGCACCAGTGCACCAACTCACTACTAGACCTCTACTAGTTCCAAAAATAGTTAGAACTAGTTTAACTATGTATAACGCTATCAAATTGAGTTATCTAATTACAACTAAACTAAAATCATACTAGACCCCTCAAATTTAGGAAGAAAATATACATGACTAAAGAAAGACTTCCAAATCAAAATTCCTAAGATAATTAAGTTAATTAAACTTAATTAACTATTTACAAGATGCTATGAGAATAGAATTTGATTTTAATGAACAATTTAATTCAAGGAAAAATTAAATTAAAATTTCTTGTTTCCATTTCTCAACACTCCCTCTCTACAAGAAAGGGATTATGAGCTACCCCGATCATGTTTCTGTGAAACTCAAATTTACATCTTGACAATGCCTTTGTCAAAATGTCAACATCTTGCTCCTCCATGGCAATGTACTCCAACAACATAATCTGCCTCAATACACAATCTCAAAGATGATGATATCAGATATCTATATGCTTGGACCGATAATGAAAAACTGGATTTTCAGAGAGTTTCATACAACTCTGATTATCGCAGTAAATCACAGTTGGATCCATCTACTGATAAATCAAACCTACCAGAATCTTTCTCATCTAGATGGCCTCACATGCTGCCTGACTTGCAACCAATTACTCTACCTCTTCCGAACTGAGTGCAACAAATATTTGTTTCCTGTTGTACCAAGAAATTGTTACTGGCCCAATACTGAATATCCCTCCTGATGTGCTCTTCCCATCGGGTGGACTCCCTGCCCAATCTGCATCGGTGAATCCTTGAAGCTTCACTCCCTCCGTCGATTTGTACCACAATCCATACTGAGTAGTGACTCCAATGTATCTCAACACATGCATTGCTGCCTTCCAATACATCTTGGTAGGCCTAACCATTGCTTGAGTAAGCTAGTTAGCTACATAGCACGTATCCCGTCGTGTGTTCACCAAATACATGATTGAACCCACAAGTTTCATCTAAACAGTAGCTTCCACTACTTCCCTGAAGTAACATCCTCCTTCCTCTAGTTACCTGCTAGAGGAGTCTTCATGGGTTTGCTGCTCTCCATGCGGAACTTTATGAGTATCTCGTTGGCATACTTTCCCTGAGATACAAACATTTCCCCATGACCCTACCATACTTCCGTGCCCATAAAGTAATGCATGAGCCCCATGTCCTTCCTCTCAAACTCTCTTGAAAGATCCTCCTTTCAAGACTTGATCAACTGATCATTACCTGTCAAAATCAAATCGTCAACCTATAACACAATTATCAATAATTTACTTTCTAACACTATCTGGTACATTTTCGAATCCGCTTCACTCTTGGTGAAGCGCAACCCAGTGAAGTAGCTATTGATCCTGGTGTACCAAGCACAGGGTGCTTGCTTCAGCCTATACAACGCTCTCTTGAGTCGGCACACATGAGACTCACGGTCGAAGGTCTCAAAACCTTTAGGTTGCTCTATGTACACCTCTTCCTCAATCATTCTATTAAGGAATGTTATCTTTACATCTATTTGATGTATCTTCCAACCTATCTGCATTGACAATGCCAATATAGATCTAATCGATGAGTACCTTGCAACAGGAGCAAAGGTCTCATCATAGTTAATCCCCTCTACCTATGAAAATCCACAGGCCACAAACCTATCCTTATGCTTCTCCACACTACCATCTACAACTTTCTTTACCTTTTAAAGCCATCGAGAGCTCACCACTGACTTGTCCTCCGATATCGAGACCACATCCAAAACACTATTATGAACTATGGAGTCATACTCCTCCACCATGGCATCAACCCAAACTAGTTGTTGCATTGCCTCCTCAAAGGAAGATGCCTTTGTCTCCACATATCTATTCATAAGAGCCATGTATCTATTGTACTTATCATGTGACCTCCTCTACCTACGTTCAGATCTGGGTGCTCCCACATTCTCTCTTGCATCATGCAATAACCTGTCAGCCTCTCTGGTGTGCTTTATCCCATCTTTGGAAGACTATTCTTGAGTGGATGTCTCCACTCCCGGATCCTCTGCATGTGGTTGCTCCACATTAATTCAAGGCTCCTAAACCTCAGGAGATAAAATCTCCTCAACTGCATGTAGCTGAAGCTCCTTCTCAAGGGAAACTCCCATGGACTTCTCCTCATCGAATCTGACATCCCTGTGAACCACTGTCATCTTGCTGGTCAGAAAGTGCACCCGTTAGTTGTGAGGTGTATCAGTGTACCCCACAAATATCCCCAACTCTGTTGTTGGCTCAAGCTTCTTCCATGCATCTTTGGTCACATGGCAATATATAGATGACCAAAAAATCCTAAAGTGACCAACATCTGGCCTCTTACTGGGGAACGCCTCCTCTGGTGTTTTCATCCCAAGTATCTAATGTGGGCTTTTGTTCTGCAAATAAACAGTTGTGTTGCATGCCTCAGCCCACAAGTGTAGTGGTAGTCTCTGATCATGCAACATCGCACGTGTTGCACCTATAATGCTTATGTTCTTTCTTTCGGCCACCCCATTCTGTTGTGGGTTATGGGGTGTTGTTAACTCTTGTTTAATCCCTTATGTTGCACAGAAGTTCTTAAACTCATTTGAGACATACTCACCATCATTATCACTCCTCATAGCTTTAACCTTCTTGTCAAGTGTTATAAAATTATATATTACGGAGCAATGGAACACATAAAATATTGCAGAAATATAAACACAGAAAATGCACAAAACAAGAGAGACACAGATATACGTGTTTCACCCAGTTTGGGATACGTCCACCCCGAACAGCCAGTCCTTCCTTTCTATTATCCAGCAAAATGAAGAGACACAACCTACAACAAATCTGCTGTAATATCCTCTGTTTTCTCTCACAGTCTCACCTCTCAGTTTCTCGCTCACAGAATACACCTCTATATCTCAGCCTCCAATACAATGCCCTCATACAAAGAGAGGGGTTGCCTTCTAGGGAAAAAAAACCTAAACTAAACATAAGTCCTACCGTCAAATCATGTGCCTAATGAACAACCCAGATTGAGTAGAAATTACTATACTTTTACAAGGCAATTTTACATTTGTTTTTAGCTTTGGGGGCGCTGCCCCGAGCCCCCGCCAGGGGACCACTGGGCCCCGGACCCCCCAGCCGGGGGGGGTCAGCCCCCCCGACCCCCGCGGGGGGACAAGTCCCCCCCGCACCCCCCCGCGTGGAGGGGTGTAGAAACTTCCTGGGGTATACATTCGGCTGAAACAAAGACCTCTGAACAATCATGCTCCACACACAACAATCTCCCACTTGGAGAATGATTGTAGAAACTCCACCGCTGCTTCATTTGCTGGACAATGACTCCTCTTTGGACCTGGTTGTTTCTCATCTTTATCGTCATCCTTGAAGACCAATTGAACCTGAGCATATTCTCAGTTTCTCCCTGGTTACAACTTTTGTTAGCATATCTGCAGGATTCTGGCTAGTGTGTATCTTTTCCAGCTTCAACTCTCCATCTTCCAACACTGATCGTATGAAATGGTACTTGAGTTGTATGTGTTTAGTCCTGGAATGAAATGCTGAGTTCTTTGCAAGATGAATGGCACTTTGGCTATCACTGTATAACGTGCCCTTATCATACTCCTTACCCAATTCACCCATAAACCTTTGTAACCAAATCATTCTTTACTAGCCTCTGTAGCAGCAACATACTCTGCTTCTGTTGTTGAAAGTGCAACAACACTTTGGATTTTTGAAACCCAACTGACAGATGTTCCTCCAACAGTAAATACATATCCTGTAGTGCTCCTCCTGTTATCTCTGTCACCTGCCATATCTGCATCAACGTATCCCTGTAGAGAAATGTTTGCACCACCAAAGCATAATGCTTGATTTGTGGTACCTTTCAAATATCTGAGAATCCATTTCACTGCCATCCAATGTTCCTTTCCTGGATTGTTCATGTACCTCCTTACAACTCCCACTGCATGTGCAATATCAGGCCTTGTGCAGACCATTGCATACCTTAAGCTTCCAACTGCTGATGCATATGGAACTTTAGACATATAATCCATGTCTTCTTGGGTCTTTGGGCACATTTCCTTGCTAAGTTTGAAATGGCTAGAAAAAGGTGTACTAACTGGTTTTGCATTGTGCATATTAAATCTTTTCAACACCTTTTGTATGTACTCATTCTGAGACAATGTTAATTTGCGATTTTTCCTGTCTCTAGTGATTCTCATACCAAGGATTTGTTTTGCAGCTCCCAAATCCTTCATTGCAAATGAATTTTCCAATTTTCTTTTGAGTACATTTATTTCCTGCATGTTAGATCCTGCAACAAGCATGTCATCCACATACAATAACAATATAATATAGCTACCATCATTTTGCTTTTTCAGATAAACACAATGATCAGAGTGACATCTAGTATAACCTTGTTCAGACATAAACTTGTCAAATTTTAGATACCACTGCCTTGGAGCCTGTTTTAAGCCATACAAGCTCTTCTTCAACCTGCACACTAGTTTCTCCTTCCCTTTCACCTCATATCCTTGTGGCTGGTGCATATATATCTCTTCCTCCAAATCCCCATGGAGAAAGGCTGTCTTTACATCTAACTGCTCAAGATGCAAATCTTCAGCTGCTACAAGACTTAAAATAGTTCTTATTGAAGTCATTTTAACAACAGGAGAAAATATTTCATCAAAATCAATACCTTTATTCTGTGCAAACCCCTTCACCACAAGTCTAGCTTTGTACCTCTGTTTTCCTCCATCTTCTTCCTTCAGCCTGTAAACCCATTTATTCTTCAATGTAGTTTTTCCTGCAGGCAACCTGACTAAATCCCAAGTCTGGTTATGTATTAAGGAGTCCATCTCTTCTTCCATGGCTACCTCCCACTTCTTCCTGTTTTCAACCTGCATTGTTTCTTCATAACATTCGGGTTCACCAGAATCAGTCAATAATAAATAATATAATGAACGAGAGTATCGTTCAGGGGGTCTACTTATCCTGGTAGATCTTCTAACACCACTTTCAGGTGTTTGGGGTGCCTGTTGCTGTTGTGGTGGTTGTTGTTGTTGATTATTATTATTTTCAGGCACCTTTACCTTTTCAGTGATTTCATCAAGAACTGCGTATTCCTTGTTTTCTTTTTCTTGTTTCTTTTCTTGCAACTGATTCTTATACAAGACCTTTTCATTGAATATTACATCTCTGCTCCTAATGATTTTGTGATTTTCGTAATCATATAAGCGATAACCAAAATCATTAACACCATATCCAATAAAGGTACATTTCTTTGACTTTGCCTCAAGCTTTGTTCTATTTTCTTTATCAATATGGACAAAGGCCTCACAACCAAAAGGTTTTAAAAAGGAGTAGTTTACCTTTTTACCTGTCCATGCTTCCTCCGGAACACCACCATCCAAGGAACTTGAAGGCCCTCTATTTATTAGATAAACAGCAGTATCTACAGCATCTGCCCAAAACTGTAAAGGCAATCCTGCATGCAATCTCATGCACCTTGTACGCTCCATGATTGTTCTGTTCATCCTTTCTGACACACCATTTTCTTGTGGTGTTCTTGGAACTGTCTTCTCTCTACGAATTCCATGCTCTGAATAGTACCTATCAAACTCTTTGCTGCAATATTCACCTCCATTTTCTGATCTAAGACACTTCAATTTCTTTCCTGTCTCAATCTCAACCAAAGCTTTCCATTTCTTGAAAGTATCAAATACATCAGATTTATTCTTAATACAATAAATCCAAGTTTTTCTAGTTGCATCATCAATAAAAGTAACATAATAACGAGAGCCACCAAGAGATGATACCTGAGCAGGTCCCCATACATCTGTATGCACAAGCTCTAATTTTTCATTCTTCTTTTCTTTCCCAACTCTGAGAAATCTGACTCTCTTCTGTTTTCCATAAATGCAATTCTCACAGAAGTCCAAATCAACATTCTTCAAACCTGGCAACAAATTCCTTGAGTGAAGAATCTTCATCCCATTTTCACTCATGTGTCCGAGCCTATGATGCCATAATGCTGCATCTGCTCCTTTGGAAGTTAAAGCATTAACAGAGTTAGAAATACCATTGCATAAATACAATGTACCAACCTTTTCGCCTTTTGCTATTACCAGGGCTCCTTTGGTGACCTTCCAAGCTTTATCTGTGAAAGTTGTCACACAACCTTCACCGCCTAACTGCCCTGTTGAAATCAGATTTTTCTTTAGATCTGGAACATGCCTTACCTCCTTTAATAGCCATTGGTTTCCATTTTGCTGTTTTACAAGAACCTTACCCATTCCAACGATTTTACAGGGTTTATCATCACCCAGAAGAACTTGTCTAAAATCTCCTTGAACATAGTCATGAAAGTATTTCTTATCAGGTGTGGCATGGAATGAAGCCCCTGAATCTACCACCTAGGAATCAGTAATATTTTCGAAAGAAAGAATCAAAGCATCTTGTAACACCTCACCTGTCACATTTGCTTCATGATTGTTTTCTTGCTGTGCATCTCCTTCTTTTCCCTTCCGAGATCTAAAGTCTTTCTTTAGGTGTCCTTTCTTTCCACATTTCCAGCACACTATCCCCGATCTGGACTTGGATCTGCCTTTCCTTGATTTACTGCGATATCCTGAGCTCTTTCCTCTTTCCATTTTTCTTCCTCTAGACTCTGCACTCAAAGCATTTCCCGATGTCTCACCGGAGCTTTTCTGTCGCATTTCCTCGCTAAGGATAGCACCGACAACATCATCAAACTTTAAAGTACTAGATCCAGAAACAGAGTTACTAATGGCCATTACCAAACCATTCCAACTTTCTGATAATGAGCACAAGAATAACAGAGCTCTAACTTCATCATCAAAGTTTACCCCTACAAAACTTAACTGACTTGTAACTGTATTAAAATCATTTAAATGGTTTGCAACAGATCCACCTTCCGACATATTCATATTAAATAACCGTTTCATAAGAAATACCTTGTTTGAGGCCGAGGGTTTTTCATATAGTTTCAACAACGTCTGCATCAAACCCTCTGTCATGGTTTCCTTCGAAATGTTGAAGGCGACTGACGCAGCAAGGCACAACCGTATTGTTCCGAGTGCCTTTCTATTGAGAAGGTTCCATTCTTCATCTTTCATACCCGTCGGCATCTTTTTTTTTCCACCCAATGCTAGGTATAGATATTTCTGATACAGATAATCTTCCATCTGCATCTTCCACAACGAGAAGTTTTGGCCATTAAATTTCTCGACCCTAAACTTACCATCTTCTGCCATTACTCCCACTCGAACCAGGAACCCTTCCTTCCTGCGAGTTTATCAACCAAATAGACCTTCGGCTCTGATACCAGTTGTTAGAAAATTATATATTACGGAGCAATGGAACACATAAAATATTGCAGAAATATAAACACAGAAAACGCACAAAACAAGAGATACACAGATATACGTGGTTCACCCAGTTTGTGCTACGTCCACCCCGAATAGCCAGTCCTTCCTTTCTATTATCCAGCAAAATGAAGAGACACAACCTACAACAAATCCGCTGTAATATCCTCTGTTTTCTCTCACAGTCTCACCTCTCAGTTTCTCGCTCACAGAATACACCTCTATATCTCAGCCTCCAATACAATTCCCTCATACAAAGAGAGGGGTTGCCTTCTAGGGCAAAAAACCCTAAACTAAACATAAGTTCTACCGTCAGATCATCTGCCTAATGAACGACCCAGATTGACTAGAAATTACTATACTTTTACAAGGCAATTTTACATTTGTTTTTAGCTTTGGGGGCGCTGCCCCCGAGCCCCCGCCGGGGGACCGCTGGCCCCCGGACCCCCCAGCCGGGGGGGATCGGCCCCCCCGGACCCCCGGGGGGGGACAAGTCCCCCCCGCACCCCCCCGCGTGGAGGGGTGTACAAACTTCCTGGGGTATACATCCGGCTGAAACAAAGACCTCTGAACAATCATGCTCCACACACAACACCAAGCTCTTTCTTGACCAATTCTTTAAATTCACAAAACTTCGTGCATGTTTGATCCTTCTTCTACATGAAACATATACAGCATTTACGGGAAAATTCGTCAACAAATATAACATAATACCTGTGTTTTCTCGTGGATTTTGTTGAGAATGGTCTACACACATCTGAATGGACTCATTCTAGAATCGCCTCTCTCAACTGTCTTTTTTGTGAAAGGAAGCATTGGTCTATTTTTCCCAAATGTCGCCCCTTGCATGTATCAACTTTCTCTAGCGTACCTTTGGGAAGACCAGAAGAGATCTATTACATGATTTTCAAAGCCCCATGATGTAAGTGACCCAATTACATGTGCCCCAAATCACCAACGTCTCGACTCTGCACCTTCTCTTCTTTCGTGCTCAAAGCAACACAATCCTCTACCTCTATCGGATATAGATTCTTAACTCGAATCCCTATCTTCTTTACCTAACCCATGGTTATGGGTCAAAGGAATGTCTTTCCTTTGCTAAAGACCACATCATAGCCTCTATCCTCCAACATGGCGACCGATACTAAGTTCTTCTTCAACCCGGGCACATACATAACATCTCTCAAGGTGAGAGGAGCACCATGACCCTCTAAAAAGTAATCATGCTCAATCCAATAGCACTATATCTCCTGGCGCCACCCATATCGATACGCATCTAGAGATCCTTCTCCTACAGGTCATTGAACAACTACTTGTCACCAATCATGTCGAATGAAGCTCCACTGTCAAGGTACCATACACTACCCATCATTTATGACACCATGCATGCAACGAGAGTAAAGTCCAATTCGAATTGAGACGTCAAAGCCTCACCCGCCGCTCATCCTGAGGACTTCTTCTTGCACTTCTTGAGTGGACAGTTTGTAGCAAAATGTCCCAGATCATGACAACGAAAGCACTTAAATTTTGACATGTATTTCTTCTTGCCTCCATGAAAATAATCTAATTTGGAATGGGATGTTTTCCCTTTCCCCTTCCTTGCCTTACCCGCTAAGGCACAATTTTCCTCATCATCAGTCTTTCATTAGGAACCATCTCTAGTGTTCCTTCTGATCTCCTCCTACATCAAATCTGACCATGGTCATTCCCAATCTGGTAGCTTCTCCCTCCCATTAACATATTCCTGATAGTTATTCCAACTCTTGGGAAGGCTTAGGAGAGCTAGGCTCACCATATCATCATCAACAACAATTATTCCAACACTTCCAAGTTCATTATGATAGTGACTGAACTTGGTCAAGTATTTTGGAATGGTCTCACCTTTATCCATCTTGTTTTTTTGAAGTTTGTCTTTCAGTACCAACTTCCTATGGTCATTGTTGTTTTGGAATAGGTTTGTCAATGCTTTCCACATAGCATATGAAGTTTCCTTCCCATGGAGACTCGAGACAATTTGGTCTTGATCTCCCTCAAGGATTATCCACCTCGCCTTCGTCCCACACTTCTTCCATTCGGTCAGATTGTATGCATCTGATGCTGCTAGCTTAGGAATGTCTTGATCAATGAATTCCTTGAGGCCATCATCCTCCATCACAACCTCCACCTATCCTTCCAAGCTATATAATTTGAGTTTCCTTCTAAGTCATACTCGAGCCTCAAACCATAGAAAGCCATTTATCGATCCTGAAGTATGTATTACAAATTCGAATGTCACTTGTAATCCCCGAACTAAAAACTTTGAAATCTCCTCTAGTACCTATAGATTCACAACTCATGTAATGTACTAAAACACAAGACAAGAATCTACCCTATTCTTTAAATAGTGGAAACGAATAGGTCGATGAAAAAAATAATCGACAAGGGGAAGATAATCAAAGAAACATAACACAATTGTTTATCTCGGGAAAGCCACTACTCAAAACCCCGATTATCTATTGTATTAATTAGAAATTTGAGTGATAATACAAAGCTTGTTCTCACAAGAACAATTCATGCACAAGTATGATCAACTCTCTGCCTCACATGCCTGCTCTAGCCAAAACTTAGCCGATTCTGTTGCTTGGAAAGCCCCTATTTCCTTGCACAATTCCTATGAGGATTAGCCCATATTTAATTAGGAAATCCTTCCTCCATAACTGCACAATCCAAAAATAGGTCCACTTCTGATTGCATGCATGACCAGTACAACTCATATCATTCTACAACTGATAATACACTATCCCTACACTCTAGTCTCAACTCGGTCTTTCTCTGAACTGACATGCATGAGTTTCTCATGAGGGAATATTCAGTTAGCTGGAATAGCACTGAGGATGCACCAGTGCACCAACTCACTCCTAGACCTCTACTAGTTCCACAAATAGTTAGAACTATTTTAACTGTCTATGACTCAGTCAAACTGAATTATCTAATTACAACTCAAATAAACTCATCCTAGACCCCTAAAATTTAGGGAGAACATATACATGACTAAAAAAATACTTCCAACTTGAAATTCCTAAGCTAATTAAGTTAATTAAACTTAATTAACTATTTACATGTTGCTATGAGAATAGAATTCAATTTTAATTCACAATTTAATTCAAGGACAAATTAAACTGGGATTTCTTGTTTCCATTTCTCAACAGTAAGGCCAAATGGTAACACCACAAACTCATAGTTTCAGCATCGGGTCTTAAATGTTGTTTTACAAATATCCTCATTTTTAATTCTCAGCTGATGATATCCCACCCTTAGATCGATTTTGGAAAACATGGTGGCTCCACTTACCTGGTCAAATAAATCATCAATGCGAGGTAGGGGATACTTAGTTTTTATAGTTAGCTTGTTTATCTAACGATAATCAATGCAAATTATAAATGTGCCATCTTTTTTCTTAATCAAAGTACAAGCACTCCCCATGGTGATACACTAGGCCTAATATATTATTCATCTAGCAGCCCTTGTAGATGCATTTTCATCTCCAACAACTCTGGTGGACTCATCCTGTACGGTGCTCGAGACACTGGGGCTGCACCCGGTACCAAGTCTATGGAAAAGTCTATATGTCAATGAGGTGGTAAACTGGGAATCTCCTCTAGAAAAGCATCCAGAAATTATTTAATGATTGGGACAATATTCAATTTTAGCTCTCTTCTTTAGTGTTCACTTTCTTCTACATGAACCATGAATACTTGGCATCGTTTTCGGACACTCTCCTTCATTCGCAGGGTTGTAATTTTCCTAACTGATATTTGTTTTGGCACACCCTGAATGGTTTGAGTTTGTCCCTGCGAATTTACACAGGTCACAACTTTTTATAGGCATTTTATAAGCACTTCTTGCTGCTCCAACCAATCCATTCCAATTTATTTATCATAAGACCCAAGGGGAAGTGCATTTAAATCTAATGTAGTCAGGTAACCATTTAACTTTAGTTGACATTTTCTTACTCAGCTAGTAACTCTTCTCTTGGTGTGTGTTGCCAATTGCACCAACCAAGTTGTTTTATATTTTTCAATTTACATTTTTCCACTATTTTTGGTCCAACATAGCTTAGACTAGCTCCAGGATAATTTAAAATGGAAACAGATTGATTGGCGATAATACCTTCTAGCTCAAAATTGTAAATTGATGTTTCGCCTGTCTATCCTCCAAGGTTGTGCTTATTCTCGAAATAATCCTAGCAAATTCATTCACTGTAGTAGCTTCTTGGATAGCTTGCATGTTTTACATGGGCCTGGGATTGTGTGGGAAATCCCTCAGTAGATTAGGTTCGCCACAACCCCAACATTTTAGTGATCCCTTTTCCTTTTCTCCATTATTCCTCTTAAGATTCAAATCGATGGTTTTGAGCTCATATGGGAATGTGTTTGTTGTTTTACATTCACCTTATCAAATCTTTTCCGATGGTTGTCCCTACCAAAAATTTTAAGATATCCTAGTTTCAGTCGTCTGCCTCCCATTTTGACCTTGATCCTATACTTATTCTGCCCAAACTTAAAACCTCCCCCCTTAATTTTAAATTATTTCTAGCATAACCTTGCTTCCCTCACTACCTCATCCATTGTTATTTAGTTATCAAACTCGATTCGTTCCTTGTAAATTGTGGGTAAGCAACTTACAAACCGCTCGACTTTAGCTTTTTCCTCCTTGAGATATGGGACGTATCTAAGTAATTTTGTAAATTTTTCTACAAACTCATCCATGGTAAGCTACCATAATCTTAACTCATGAAAATATTTGGTGCGATCATCATAATATCGCTCACTTAAGAGCAACTCTTAAAGTGTTTATAGAAGTCATCCCATAATATTGTTTCTTCCTCCATCATCTATACACTCTTTGCCTCTTCCCATCATAGGGAAACTTTGCCTTGTAATTTATAAATAGCCAATATGGCTTTCATATTCCTTTCATAATCCTAAACCTGAAAATACTTGGTCATATTCAATAACCAAGCTTCTGCATCCTTCTCCTTCTCCCCATCAAAGGTAGGGGACGTAATCTTCCGAAACTCCCCTTGGAGCTCTATCTGTCTCTTTCACTTAAATTTTCAGGAATAAGTTCTATCTCACTCCCTTTCATTCTCATATTTTCCATGTTCTTTCCCTTTTGATCAACCTTTCTTGCCCCTCATTGGCACATAACAAACGCTCATTACTGTCTTTTAAATGTGCAAACTCTCGTTGTAGGTTTTGTATGAGTTCCATGAATGGATTAGTGGTTTGGGTAGTCCCCTCTCCCAATTCCACATATAAACCATCTCCTACTAGGATGCCAGGTGTTTCTTTAGTCATCTTGCTGAGTAGGTCCTTAGCCTAGTTATCTTGCTAATTAAACAGAAAAAATTACTGGTTAGCTGATTATACTTCTCCTTCTCTTTCCTTTTATTCTCTTTGTGGTGGTTCATTAAGGCCCAGTGGAGAACATGGGCTTTGATACCATCTTTCATAAATCTAAAACAAACAAGAATCATAAAACATAGTTATCGATCAAATGGGAACTATTACCTCAAAGCAGGTACTCTAGCCCAAGAACCCTCAAAAAACATGAAAAAACAACCCAAAAATGAAAATTGTGTATTCCAGAACGATGTTTTTTTTTAGGATAAATTTTCAACATTTTTTTTAAATTGAAGTAAAAACCATTTTTTTTTTACAAAATGGATGAGAAAAACACCCTTAAAAAAATAAGCGTTGATTTTGGAATAACAAAAAAAAAATCGGGTTATAGTTTTGACATTTTTTAGCAATGGAATTAAAGATTAAATATCATAACTTTGAAAAACTATAAAATTCCAACAATTCTCGGACATGATGTTAAAGATAAAATATCTTGACTCTAAAAAACCCTGAAAGTGTAATTGTTTTCAATTATAACATTAAAGATAAAATATCATGGCTTAGAAAAACATTAAAATCTTGACAATTTTTCAACCATGCAATTAAAACCGAAGGTTATGATTACAAAAGAATCTTAAGTTTTCAAAATATTTCAAGCATGACATTATGGAAAAAATTTATGACAAAAAACTTTAAAAATGAACACCCAAGAGTAATTTATTCTTTAAATGCTAAATATATAACGATTTTAAAATCTTAGCCTAAGACAACTCAATACATTGCAACAAAAATTAAAAAATCAAACATCAAATTGACACGCAGTGTAGGTGAACTCAACCCGTTGTAATGAAAACTTAAAGACCAACCATGAAATTGATACATTGTGGGGGCAGACTCGATTCATTATAACGAAAATTTTAAAATCAACTATCAAATTGCCCATAATGGGATCGGGTTGCTAGACGAGCATCGACACAGACCCTGTAGAAAAAAATAAAAATAAAAACCAAAATAAAATAAAATAAAATGTATAAAGAAATAAAAATGAAAAATACAAAAGAAAACAAAAATTCAAATATTAAAAAGAAATAAAAACAATAAAAATAAAACACAAAAAATAATACAAAAGAAAACAAAAATTTTAATATTGATAAAAATAAAAAAAACACAAAAAATAATAAAAACAAAACAAAATTTAAATATTGAAAAAAAAAATAAAAACAATAAAAAAACACAAAAAATAATACAAAAAAAATTTAAATATTGAAAAAATTACAAAAAATAATACAAAAGTTAAAAAAAACAAATATTATAAAAAATTAAAAATAATAAAAATAATACAAAAGACACCAAAAATTCAATTATAGAAAAATAACATTAAAAAAACATAATTGTTTTTTTTAATAATAACAAAAAATAAAGCATAAAAAAAACTTTAAAACATGGCATAATTTAACGAAAGAAACTTAAATCAATAGAATAAAAATAAAATATTTTTTTTTTAAATAAAAAATAATACACAACTAAAAAATTAAATTAACTTAAAAAAAAAAAACAAAACTAAAAAATGAACAATTAAAAAAAATAAAAACAAAACAATAAAAAACTAAAATTAAAAAAAAACAATTTAAAAATTAAAATAAAAATAATAATTAAAAAAAAACTAAAAAAAATTGAATAAAAAAAAACTCAAAAAAAAATTAAAATAAACTTAAAATAAAAATGAAAAAAGGGTTTTAAAAAAAATTAATAACAAAAAAAAATATAAATATAAATAAAAAATAAATAAAAATTCGGCCAAGGCGGGGCTGGCTCGGGTGCGCGCTTAGAGGTGGGTTGTGTGCATCCGTCTCCCCGCCCACGCCCGTAACCAACCTTGCCCGTGGCCAATTTTTTTTTCTTTTTTTTTTTTTCCATTTTTTTTTTTTTTTTCTTTTGTTTTCCATTTTCATTTTTTAACCTTTTTTTTAATTTAGTTTTTTAATTTCTTTTTGTTTTCAATATTTTTTATTTTTTATTATTTTTAATTGTTTTGTTTTTATTTTTATTTTATAATTTTTATGATTTTTTAATTTAATTTTTTAAAAATTATATATGTATATCTATAGTTTCAGAATTTTTATTTTTATTTTTTTTTTTTTTTTTTTTTTTATGCTTTTTTTTTTATATTTAGTTGAATCGGCAACGACTGTGGTACCGTATTCCTGTTACACAGGGTCGAATCCCACCTGCTGCCACTATAACAGCGACGAGGAATCACCCAGCTCGCAAGAAACGACCCCTTAGGGTAAGAGGAGACTTGAATCCGTGACCTGCACAGTGGCATGAATGACTTAGCAAACCATTCGCTGACCATGAAACCAAGCCCCTGCGGGATTTATGTTTTTTCTATTATTAAGTGGTTGTATTTTATTTTTTTTAGCTTAAAAAAAATCTTTATAGATGTCCCTTTTTTTGGTTTAATTTTCAAATTTTTTCTTTAAATTATATGCTTTTTTGAAATATTTATTTATTTTTTAACTATTAATTTTTTGATTTTTTGTTTAATTTTTTAAATTTTTTTTTACAATTTATTTTTTTATTTATTATTTTTTTTTTTTACTTTTACATTTTAATGGTGTTTTTTTTTATATGCTTTTTTATTATTTTTTAATTATTTGAGGTTTTTTTTTTTTTGCCATGTTTTTTATTTTTATTTTGATGTTTTATTACCAACATGAAAATCACAAACATTTTAAAAAAAATATCCACACTTAATACATTAGAAAATTTAAAGTGTAAAAAATAAGCCCTCTAAACAAAAAGAGTTGATACTACATCAACACTTTTCAAAATCAAGATGAAAATCACTAACATTTAAAAAAATTGTTCATACTTGATACATATAAAAATTTAAACTGTCAAAAATGAACTCTTTAAAAAAAAAGTGTAAAAAATAAGCCCTCTAAATAAAAAGAGTTGATGCTATATCAACACTTTTCAAAATCAAGATGAAAACCACTAAAGTTTTTTTAAAAATGTTCATACTTGATACATAAGAAAATTTAAAGTGCCAAAAATATGCTAAAAAAAAGGTGTATTCTGCATCACCACTTTTCAAAATCGGGTGATTTTTTGCTACCTCAATCATCAAGTTACACATTCTCCTGTCATTTCTCATTTCATCACAAGATTGAGTTATATACATTATGATAGTAATGGTTGATGTCAATTTATATGTTTGCTTGATGGTTTTTAATTGGTATAACGTATTTTCCATGTTCTAATTTTTACATTGGTTGCTTAAGGTGTACACATGTCTTTGTGAGCACATAATATTAATGCATAAGTACTACTTTGGTGATTTGGTAAATTTCGCAACCCTATTATGCTTGGGCACTATAGAGTTTGTGGTACCCTTGAATGGTGTTTACGATTATTTCGAGCCACCTTGACTTTTATGATTATAACGCTCCTGGTTATATTTCAAATGTGATATCAATTTAGCCCGCCCCATGGTTGTATGAATTTCCTCGCAACTTGCACTCTTATTTACTAATGGTCCTCCATGCCTCACCTCAAGCTACCCATTGAACTAGTCACGCTCCACCACCTCACATATTCCACGTGAACGAGAGTGGTGTACATGTGAAGTGTTCCAAGGGTTTCTTGAGAAGTGTTTAATGGTGGTGATGGAGTCTAAGGAAAATCAATGGTGCATCTGAAGTTTTCAGCCTAATTTGGCTCTTACGCTAACCCTCATTGAGACTTTGGAATTTTTGTTGTTGAGTTATGGGTTGAGGCACGCAGAGCACCTTGGTTGGGTTCTAAGAGAAACTATGCCTTCTTTTTCTTCCTAGCTAACCCTACGCAGTAATATGGAATCATTGAACTTTTCATCGTCATATCCTAGTCGCCTACAGAAAAACCCCTTTTTTGCTACTAGTTAAGGGTTTATATGTCTACGTAATTTGCAGGGGCCTAAGTTACATATACTACTCTTTTCAAGTTTCCCCCTTCTCTTTTGGTCCTCAGTATTGCAAAATGGCTCCTCCTGGAGGGTTTTTCTACCATGGTGGCGTGGGATTGGACACAAAAAGCTTCTTACAGGTGATCTTTGGTCTTTGTTAGTTTTCTTTGCATTAATACCATGCAACATTTGAACTGCTACTTCCATTTTGTTTACTCGCTGGTGTCTTATATACAAAAAAATATTTCTTCTGCTTCCTATGGTTATTTAGGTATGAGGGTTCACGACACAAGGCTTCTTTGTTGGATGCTTATTCTCATGGGCATAGATTCGACGTCATTTCCACTAGGTAACTAATTTCTTCTTTTATTTCTGAAATTTCTCTAATTTCATGGGATAATGCTAATTCTTTTCCTTGCCCTCTTCTTAGATGGTGTTGGAACCAGGCACTCTTCCAATTCTTGTTACTTACCTCAGGTAATTCTTATTCCTTCATTCATCTTATATACTCCAATAGTTATTTGTTGAACATATATGTCTATTCGAATTCTTGGTTACTAATTCCCCTTTGGTTTTCATCTTTGACTTGGAGGTATTCCAAGACCCTTTAATTTAGGGTGCAAGTGTGTAGCAAAAAAGTTCATTCAACTGTTAATCAATTGCAATTTCTATGTTACTCTCCAGGGTCGTCGATTTACCTCCATTCTGCTACTTCTTGGATGCTAAGGGACAACTTGATTTCTCTTTCCTGAGTTTGTTATGTATGATTGGGAGTAATAATTTCGTTGCCAGCTCTCATGACTAGGCGTTAGGTCGTAGCCTGCATTGTGAGAACTTCCACAGTTAGAGTTTCTTGCTTTTATCGACATGGTGACTTATATGTTAAGCTCCATTGATTTTACACAAAAGCTACCTTGATTTATGGAATTGCAGCTTTTCTTAACTTATGGAAACCAACTGCAGTAGTTTCCTTAAGTTAAGAAAATCAACTGCAATTACTAAATTTATAATTAGGAGCTACTTAAGTGGTCCATCACTTTGATCTGATCTCTACCTTAATTTGTGGTTTTTCTAACACATAGCCTTTAGAAGCTTGATGGAAGCTTAGCTATATGTTTATCTGTTGGTCCCCAAGCTCATATCTCAATCCCCTTCAGTTCTACACCATCTAGCTGAGATAGCAGAGCTCGGAAGAGCCTTCAGAATTCTTGTGTTCTTTTCTTTTGCCAGGATTGAAGCTGGAGTGCTGAAGATGAAGCTGGAGTGCAGAAGAAGTAGCAGGCAATAAGACTGTGGCCTTCATCAAAACATCACCAATGGCTAGAGGTAACTCGTATCCCTGGGTATTAAGCTTCAGTGATTCTTTTCAGTTCTTTCCGCATGAAGAATCGCTGTTTAAGTTTATTAGAAATTCATAACAGTTGGTATCAGAGCGGTTTATCTCTGCCTTGGTATTCTCTCGCCGCCTTTTTTTTTTGCCTTTCTGTGCATTGGCTTCATCTTAAACTAGAAAGAATTAAATTCTTAGCTTGTCGATTTATCTATGCCCTTCCCTTGATAAATTCTCCGTTTGGAAGAATTCTCTTGTAAAGTGGTGCTTATTGCATTATTTCTCTGCTAAAACCATAATGAAGTATCGGGCACTTTTGTTGATAAAGCTTAATCGCCGATATACAAATTCCATCCAAAATCTAAGTGCTAGTAACGGATCCATCGGTTTCTCTTTTCCATGTGAATTTTGTACTGGTTTCCTCATGGAAAGACAATTTTCCTTGGCCATCGAGCACATGAATATAGGAATACGGATTTTCATATCTCGAGTTTCGTTTTGGTTGGCTGGTCTTAGTGTTATTTTTATACAAGTTTTAAGGAGTCAAATTGAGGTTGAGGTCAACGTATGGCCTGCATTCATCTTCTTGAAACTCGAACCCATAGCATCGCAGTTCCAGTCTTTATCCCATCCCGAGTTTAATGTTTATGGAAATAGAACCTGTTGCATAACAGTTGTGTTTACCAAAAGGTGAAACCAAGTTAAAATAGGAAATTTTGTTTGCAGAAAATATATTTTATCTACAGTTTGTCCTGGGCGATTTACATCGTCAAAACCTTAAAAACAAGGGAATTTTGAATCCGCCTGTTATCTCAGGGCTCATATGGCTTACCTGCTTGCGTTTTGGTTATGATAATCTTTACTGCTTCTTTTTTTGTTGTGATTTAGAAGTGAACTTATTTCGATCTATAAATTTCGGCAAGTCAAGAAAGCAAGCCGTTTGACTTATTACGACAAAGTCTACACTGAAAGGATGAATTTGATATTTTAATTATGTTGGTGATATAGCATAGTGGTTAATGCATTGAAACCTGCGTCCATGGTTTTCTTATGTCCTTTCTCTATTAAGATTATATTTATGGATTCATATTATGCGTTTCATATATTGTGCATTTCAATGAATATATATGTGCGTTTAAGATTATTATGGGTTCATATTAAGATTATATTTATGGATCCATAAATCCAAATCTCATAAATACCTGCACAATTATATGACAGAGGTGTATTAGGTACGATCGATAGCGCTTGTACGTGCAAAGAGTTTAATCTTGAATGAAATACCTTCCGTGTCCTTGTCTTGAGATCAAACATAAAGATAGCAGTGCCCATATTTCTAATACCCATTATAGCTTGGAGCGATTCCCTGCAGAAAGGAACATCAGCTCTTAATATCCGTTGCTACAGCAGAACAGCCATTACCAGAGCGTTGTTTTGCATTGAGTGTTCGGCATCCTCTTATGGTTGTTGGGACTGCCAATAGGAATCTTATAATTTTGGGGCTGCAGCAATTAATATTTAAAAATTTCATCTGAGCTTCTGGTGATAATGCATTGAGTTTGAAATAGGAGTAATTTATCATATATCTTGTAAGGTATTGGTCGAATGGCGTGGTTTTGAAAACTTTTTGGAAATATAGTATTTTGTAGTACTGAACCACATCTTTTCATGGCATAATTTTTTTTTTTTTTTTTGAAAGACATTGTTGAGCTACATGCGAAGAAACTAAACGATGCATCATGAATCTAAGAGTTTAGGGCATGTGAGATATGCGCTTCAATGCGTTGTTGAAATTTAAGTTTATATTTGAAGTTTATAAAATATATTTGAGGGAAGTAAAAGCCAAACGTGCTAGTTAGTGATTCAGAGTTTTTTTTGCATGGTGGAAGCCGCATTGAAAAGACTGTGGCATCAGTCCATCCTAGCGTGAATACACATATACCATTAACTCAGGTTCTTGGCATCTGCAATCACATTTTAAGATCATTTTATGTTATTTGATAATTTTGGGTGGAGGTAACAAACCATATAATATGGTTATATCATATACCATGCCACGTATTTGTTTAACGTTGGATTTTGTTTATAACACATGGTATTACCCTTTGATTATATACCATAACGGTTTATATGTATGTTAAAGATTGTTATGGTATATGTTATTTTTATTTATATAGTTAATTTAGATAAACTATATAAAATCAACAATGCAAAATGCAAAGTAAATTGATTACATTACATTGAACTTACATTTATGAACATTTGTAATTAAAGAGAAATAAGAAATGGTTTATTTCTCATTTGGGCATTCAGTTCGCATGAAGTTCAGATTTAGCATTGTTGAAAATTAATTTTGTGAGTCAATCTCCGGGTTAAGTTTATAAATTGAACAATCAATTTGTAGTCATACTGACTGCTTTAACCTGCTTTTGAATTTGCTGGAGAATTATTACAGTTATATGGAGTTTATTAAAATGTCATTTTGACTTACTCCTTTCAGTAAACATTATTTTTCTCTCTGGTTAAGTTTTGTTTATGCAACAAAATTAATGTCTAGTGATCTATGTAATTTTAATTAATTAGAGAGTAGCCACAGCATCTTTAATTAAATAAAATTATATATTGATTGGCAAGATCACATAAAGATTATTTAGACATTAAATTGTAATTAATTACACTGAATATAATAAATTTTATCCCACAGGAATTTTTATTATATTTATGTGATTAATTAGGATAAAATTTCATAACCTACCCACACGAGTTATGAATTAATAAGTTTTATCATAAAGTTTATTGAATCTGTTTGAATTGAAAATTTAGCCCACAAGAAATTTTCATGTCATTTGATTCAATTCTTTTTTAGCATGTTTTACATTGGTAAAACATAAAAGTTCAAAAAGTTTATTGAATCTATTTGAATTGAAAATTTAGCCCACAGGCAATTTTCATGTCATTTGATTCAATTCTTTTTTAGCATGTTTTACATTGGTAAAACATAAAAGTTCAAAAATTTTATTGAATCTATTTGAATTGAAAATTTAGCCCACAGGCAATTTTCATGTCATTTGATTCAATTCTTTTTTAGCATGTTTTACATTGGTAAAACATAAAAGTTCATAAAGTTTTATTGAATCTGCTTGAATTGAAAATTTAGCCCACAGGCAATTTTCATGTCATTTGATTCAATTCTTTTTTTAGCATGTTTTACATTGGTAAAACATAAAAGTTCATAAAGTTTTATTGAATCTGTTTGAATTGAAAATTTAGCCCACAGGCAATTTTCATGTCATTTGATTCAATTCTTTTTACCATGTTTTACATTGGTAGAACATGAAAGTTTATTAAGCCTCAACATAAGCATGTGATTTTTTATGCAGTAGTACAACCTGCAAATTTCTCTGAAATTCGTTCTGACATTCCCGAACTTGAGGAAGTAATCTCGTTTGGTTGTTGTGAATCTGATATGGTTAATGTTAATATTAACACATGGTGGATTGATTCTGGATCAACAATTCACATTTCGAATTCCTTGCAAGGTTTGCAAAACCTAAGGAAGCCAGTGGGAAGTGAGCAAAGCATCTTATCAGGAAACAAGATGGGCTCGCATGTGGAAGCTATGAGAACATGTTATTTAACTTTAAGTAGTGGTTTTGTTTTGGAGTCAGAAAAGACCTTTTATGTTCCAAGTTTTCTAGAAACTTGATTTCAGTTTCAAGGCTTGTACATTTTGGATATTCCTTAAACTTTTCAGAAAAATCTTTTTCTGATTATGTTGGGAATGGTATTTTGTCTAATGGTCTTTACTGCATTAATTTACAAAACAAAGTCACATATGATTCAATGCATGTTCACACTGGCACTAAAAGATGTGTTATTAATATTCCTCTAAATTATGGCACCGGAGACTAGGTCATATCTCCATAGATAGAATTAAAAGATTGGTAAATGAAGGAATACTTAATACTCTAGATTTACTAATCTTGAGACTTGTGTGGACTGCATAAAGGGAAAGCAGACCAACTAGTAAAAGAAGGTGCCAATAGGAGTTCAGACATATTATAAATCATACATACTTACAGATTCTATTGTCCATCTCACAGCACTAGGATTGTGGAATCAAGAAATGCAAAGTTTCTTGAAAATGACTTGATCAGTGGGAGCGATCAAATCAGAAACGTAGTTTCTGAGAAAGATCATTCAGAATCTCAACTTTCCACTTCAAGTGATAGATTGGTTATTATTCATAGCACCCTCAAGTACAAACTGGTGTTGAACAACCAATTGTTGAAGTTCCACAAGCTGCTGACGATATTCCAGTAGATCAAGGAGTTCAAGAGTTGCCAAGAACTTTTGAACAACAAGTTGAACCACATACTTCTCAGGAATATGATGGTACAACATTAAGAAGATCTACTAGACCTAAGAGATCAGCAATTCCTAATGTATGCTCAAGTCTACACAAGACCTGACATTGCATTTGTTGTGGGAATGTCGGGACGATATCGGAGTGATCCAGGTTTAGACCACTGGAGAGCTGCAAAGAAAGTAATGAGGTACCTTCAAGGGACCAAAGACTACATGCTTATGTATAGACGGACGGACAACTAGGAAGTAACTGGCTACTCAGATTCTGACTTTGTTGAATGTGTTGATTCACACAAATCAACATCAGGATACATTTGCCAAGCAGACCTTGATTGCCACTTCCACTATGGAAGCCGAGTTCGTCTCCTGTTTTGAGGCTGCTTTACATGGTGTATGGCTTAAGAATTTCATTTCTGGGCTTAGAATTATGGATTCTATCTCTAAGCCATTGAGAATATATTGTGATAATTCAGCTGCTGGTTTTATGGCTAAAAAAGTGGGAGTCGAAATAAACACATCGACATTAAGTATTTAGCTATAAGGGAATGTGTTAAAGAAAATAAAGTGGTCATTGAGCACGTCAGCACTGAGTTAATGATCGTTGATCCTTTGACTAAGGGCATGCCACCGTTTAAATTCAAGGATCATGTATTGAATATGGGACTTGGTTCCATTATGCAGTTTATCATTGTATGGACAATGTTAATGAAATTCTTAATTATTGTGATGTTTTTTCTCATATTTATGTGCACCTAAAGTTGATTTGAGAAAATTCATTTAAGAAGGACCAAGAATAAACATAGGGTTTATTCATTAAGAACTTGTTGCCACATAAAGTATAATAAGAATAAATACATAGTAATACATGGAAGATAATACTCGTCATTAGAGGACTTATCGCCATGATTCATGTATCTATTACTTAATAAAGATTGTCAATGGTTTTTGAGACATTAAGTTTGGAAGTATGGACCAAGTGGGAGAATGTTAAGCTCCATTGATTTTACACAAAAGCTACCTTGATTTATGGAATTGCAGCTTTTCTTAACTTATGGAAACCAACTGCAGTAGTTTCCTTAAGTTAAGAAAATCAACTGCAATTACTAAATTTATAATTAGGAGCTACTTAAGTGGTCCATCACTTTGATCTGATCTCTACCTTGATTTGTGGTTTTTCTAACACATAGCCTTTAGAAGCTTGATGGAAGCTTAGCTATATGTTTATCTGTTGGTCCCCAAGCTCATATCTCAATCCCCTTCAGTTCTACACCATCTAGCTGAGATAGCAGAGCTCGGAAGAGCCTTCAGAATTCTTGTGTTCTTTTCTTTTGCCAGGATTGAAGCTGGAGTGCTGAAGATGAAGCTGGAGTGCAGAAGAAGTAGCAGGCAATAAGACTGTGGCCTTCATCAAAACATCACCAATGGCTAGAGGTAACTCGTATCCCTGGGTATTAAGCTTCAGTGATTCTTTTCAGTTCTTTCCGCATGAAGAATCGTTGTTTAAGTTTATTAGAAATTCATAACATTATAACCTGCCTCTCGGTTTTATTTTGACACTAATTTTTTTTACATTTCCATCTATTTGTTATATTGTATTTTGAGCTATCTTCTTGACTATTTTCGTAAGGACAGAATGTCTATCTTGTGTTGTGTTTTTTTTCTTTTATAGACATTATAGATATATATATCCCTTAGTTGCAGATATTCTTGAGTAATTTATTGGTATTTGTATGTACGTAAATTGGCTTTGTTTCTTATTCCATGCTAGTGCTGGGTTATGCTAAAGTTATAATCCTCCTTGAATGATATTGTCAGGATCATTTACTGGACATAATATTCTATATGTCTGTAGCTTCGACACTCCTGTGTGCATATGTATACTTTCTTCGTTATTTTCTGTGTTGTTGTTAGTAGAGGAAATGAGACATTATAAACAAATCTCAAATCGATTGCAACAGTGTGGTAATTCAATATTGATAATACTTAATTCAATACATGGTTATCTACTAATACTAGGTATAATTCACCCTCCACGCATAAATTGTGTTTAGTTTTCTGTGAATGTCACAGTTTTCTGATTACCTACTATGTTAAGGTCAACGTGCCTCTTCGCTGCATAAACTTGTTACATTAATTTTTCTTTTTGTTTTACAAAGGTTTACTGCTCGATTTTCTATGGGGAGAGGGTTTACCTCGATTCTTCCTAACAAAAACCTATAGTCTTATATTGCTTCTTATTGGGATTTATTTCTCTTCTACACTTAAAACTAGACAGTGATAGTTGACTGTTACTATCAATGATAACCTAATCTGGAACTTTAGCCTTACCTTATGGGTATTAACTCGCAACACAAAACAATCTAACCTCTCAAACTTACAGTCCAATTTGCATTTGATATCGTCCATGTTTACCATGCAAATGTTATCTTTTTCATTTATGTTTAATCTATTTTCATAATGAAATTGTATGCATAAAAGAGAGAAGAAATCCTAGGGATAATGAACCTATAAATTGATCTCTTAGATGATTGAAATTTGTTACTCCAATCTTCTATAGACCATTCATTATTGAATACTTACAACTCCCAGTTTAATATTAAACCTATAATATATGTGTCTATATACACCAGTACTATTCTCATTATAAAATCTTTGCTCTAGCACCACAGACCATTATCATAAAGGAAAAAGATATTTGTGGGTCCAAAGCAGAATTTTGTTCTCTAATTTCAAGATACCATTACCTTTCAAAGTATTTCATTGATGAAGTTACAAAAATATTTATGTCAAAAACCTCAATGTAATATTAGTAATCCTCCACCTACAGTCTAACAGAATTATAATACAGATGCTCATCACAGTACTAGATATTGCATGCTATTCTAAATTATCATTGCACAAAACACAACAACCTTTACTAACCTCAAATGATATAGAAAAATAAATCACAGTCTAGCTAGTAATAAATAAATACGCGCACTGGAACATGGAGCATCATTTTCCTCCCAAGAGATTCATTTTCCAAGTTATCAACAACCTTGTTGATCCTTACAATAAGAATTTTATGCCTTCCTTCCATGTGGGATTTTTCCTCAAGCAGCATCCTACTTTTATGGTTTTGTTTTCAACCAGAAGTCGCTTTTATCCCCAACTATGCTTTATTCCAATCCCAGCTTAGCATTTATCTCCAGCTAAGCACTTAATGGATCTTTCTCTCTCATCAATTAAGTCTATCCAATATTCTTTCTAGAATTCCTATCATGAAAAGGTTATCATATATGGAATATCATCTGCAAGCTTTCCATTTTCAAATGTTTCCAATTTAATACTCATTTATTAATAAAAAATTTATATCCATAATTTTGTCATCATTTCCCATGACTTTGTCTTTTTCATTATAGTTTAGTTTTAGCAAAAATAAAAATATTCATATTTCCAATAGAGGAGGTTCATTACACCCCTAACTATTCCCCTGGATCAAAGAAGGATGGTCATCCTTTTAATAGAATGGGTGTCGTTTCTATATGCCAATATTTGGATAGTACCCATGATGTGTGCTCAGCCCTGTTAAATCGAAGAGGTCATCGTAACTACTGACAAAAGATCATTTAATACCTACCCCCAAACTTCTAGAACCCACTTCTTTAGACGAGCCGATGTATAATTTTGCCCATGAACTTTGGTAACTATAACTCAGCTTGTCGTATCCATAATTTCATCAAATTTGATGCTCTCTCTCAATACCAGCAAATGACCCCTCTTTTTAACCTTGGTACTCTTTGATTTCTTCGCCTCTTTCTTTTGTAAATCTCCTTCCAAATTCTCCGGGGAAGGAGGAGGGAGAGTTTCAATGCCATTCAGCATGTTGTCCTCCAAACAAGTCGTAAAATCTCCTGCAGATATCCTGAAAAAATAATTAGAGGGCGGGTCCGAGGCGATACCACTAATATTTTTCCCCAAACCATCTAAGACTCTATTGGCTTGATTAGCTCCACCCCTCGAAAATTGTCCTTTGTCTGCAGGATTTCTTTCTACGGCTGACCCTTGTCCCTAAAATGACCCATTAGCATTAGATGCTACAACCCCATTAGGTCCAACAGAAATAGGACCAGGAGAAGAGCTAGAGTTTATAAATTTCTCTACAAAAAGATGAGTTGCAAGGGTAGTCATTGTTGCACCATCGGGTTATGACTAAGAGAAATCCCATATTTGACTCTCCAAACTCCCATACCCTTGAACCCCTTGGGTGGGTTGCACTTCAGATGACAAGAATTTTGATGATACTAATACCTTAATAGGGGGTTCTCCAAAAACTTCCATCGTAAATGACACTGGGGAGCAAACCCTCAACTTTGACAATCCATCTGGCACCGCCTATTCCATTTTTATTTTCTTATGTGGATATTTCATCGAGATAAGCACAAATTCTAACGGGTCGGAGGAATAATCGACCAGTTCCTCATCCATCTTAGCAAATTCTTAGCTGAAAATAACTACGGAAGCGGACTCGAGACAATGACGACTCCCCAAATGGTTGTTGCTAACACCTAATGCCTTGGAACGTTCTTCAAGCTAGTTAACGGATAGATCGCGTTTGGCCATAACACCCGTCATGTGCATCCAAGGCGGAGAATGTGAAGTAAGCGAGGTCCATAAAATTACTAACCTAAACCCCACAATAGTCACAGCCCTAAAAAAAACACTCCCTTAAACCGCATAGCCATCCTCTGCATCGTATTATTATTTTTTCCTATATTATACCAATTTTTTAATACTTACATATTCATATAATTTTAAAAATTAAAATAATATAACATATACTAAACATAAATATCCACATTTAGAATTTCACAAATATCAATCCACGGACCTTGAGATGTGAGGGACAAAATGCTATATTGAACACGGTCAAAATATAGCACTTTGTCCTTTCTAAAGTACGTAAGTACCCATAATTCTATGACAGGTTCTCTCCGGACAAGAACAAAAGGTTGTCCAACGTGACATAAAAATGGAATATGTAGTTAATTCAAAATTTGATGATGAGATCTTATCAAAAGAATTGTCATCCCAAATTCCGATAAGAAGGTAAGAAGTACCTGTGTCGAAATTTTGGGGAATGTAATTAAATTGTCCCATTACGGACATTTATGAAATTTTATAATTATTTATGAATTTGTAATTTGATAAGGCCATGCAAACGAGAACAGCAGGAAAAACAATAACGCAGGAAAGAATAGTGGATTATTCTATGAAAGTCGAACGATCCATATCGCTCATAGAATGTCAAGAAAAAATTGTCACAAATGAGAGACTGTTGCAACCTCTTCCGTTACGGATTGTTGTTAGAATTATATTTTGTTACTTCGTTATGATGAGAAAAAATAACTGTCACAAATGAGGTAGTGTTGCAACCTCTTCCTTTACGGATGGTTCTTAGAATTATATTGTGTTACTATGTTATGATTATACTTTGCGGGTGACTGAGAGGAACCTAGTAGTTCGGTTAGCATTTGTTACTATGTTATGATTATACTTTGCGGGTGACTGAGAGGAACCTGGTACTTCGATTAACAAGTAATTGCACCTAATATTTTAGGGGTTAAGATATGTTTTTTGGTAGTTAGGGATATAATAAGAAAAAATGAACTAAATTTTTTTCAATTTCAATAAAAAAATTGAATCAAAATCTTTTCCGTTTCAACTATTTCATATCTCTATAGTTTACCAACTAAACTGCCCTAGAGTAACCACTAGTTTTTGTTGGAGTCACCATTGTGGTTACACGTTAATCACATACCATGAAACACACGGGAGTGTTGGATCAACACCAGCACATACCATGAAACGCACACATTAAGCACATACGATGAAACACATGGGAGTGTTGGATCAACACCAACACATACCATGAAACACACACGTTAAGCACATACCATGAAACACATGGGAGTGTTGGATCAACACCAGCACATATCATGAAACACACACGTTAAGCACATACCATGAAACACATGGGAGTGTTGGATCAACACCAACACATACCATGAAACACACACGTTAAGCACATACCATGAAACACATGGGAGTGTTGGATCAACACCAGCCCATACCATGAAACAGACTTGTTAAGCACATACCATGAAACATGCACATACCATGAAACACACACGTTAAGCACATACCATGAAACACACTCGTTAAGCACATACCATGAAACATGCACATACCATGAAACACACACGTTAAGCACATACCATGAAACACATGGGAGTGTTGGATCAACACCAGCACATACCATGAAACAAACACGTTAAGCACATACCATGAAACGCACATGTTAAGCACATACCATGAAACACATGGGAGTGTTGGATCAGCACCAGCACATACCATGAAACACACACGTTAAGCACATACCATGAAACCATGAAACACACGGGAGTGTTGATCAACACCAGCACATACCATGAAACACTACCATGAAACACACGGGAGTGTTGGATCAACACCAGCGGGGAGTGCAACAATCTTCCCCCTCAACACGAGCCAGGTGTGTTTCGAACTCGAGACCTTTGGTTATGATACCACTTGTTGGAGTCTTACACCAAAACCCATAGGTGTTAGTAAACAGACACATCGCTAGTGTTAAGCACATGCCATGAAACATACGAGAGCGTTGGATCAATTGCCATTACACCAAAACCCGCAGGTGTTAGTAAATAGACACATCGCTAGATTTAAGCACATGCCACGAAACACAGAGAGAGTGTTGGATCAACACCACTATTAACAAAGAGCACAACAATCTCCCTGCTCAACACGAGCCAAGTGTGTTTCAAACTGTTTTTGTTATTTTATTGTTATGAGCAAAAGGATTATATTTTATTAACTAAGCCACCCTAGAGCCACCGCTAGTTTTTGATGAGCATAAGGATTATATTTTATTATTTCTTTTTCGTTAGTTAGATTTTGAAATATTTCTAAAATTTATAATTAACTAAGCTCAACTATTTTAATTAAGCTCAACTATTTTGATCGATTCAAAAAATATTCGAAGATGGAATAGACAAAAGTGAGATCAATTTTTGGAACTCATGCCTCTCCGCTCCCAATCCACAACAGAGTTAAGTTCGGTGGTTCAACCAAGCATAACAATATGAAAGGTGTAACCCTCACAGCAAAGAGGGAATTTGGATACGGAACTAGCGTTATTTGGACTGGACAATGTCCATAGACTGCATGGATATGGTGCAGAAGCATTATAGGGAAACGGTACAGCTGCATTAATTTGAAGAAGCCTGACGCCCCTTTCCTGTACAATGTTTACCCACGTCCTCAACTACACGCTTGACCAGCGCAGCTTCATACCTGCCCAAGAATTTGATAACATAAAACACTTAGCAAAGGAAATGGAAATTATGTATCCCACTGGGGTGACGGTGACATAACTCACCCGTTAGTGTCATCTAGTGACCAGCCAGAGAGATTAGACACTCTGAACAGCGCAGCTTTCCATTCATCGACCTCTTCTCCACTGTGTCTTCCGTTGCTCTGGTGGTGTTGGAATGGCCTTGCAAATGGGCTGCCACGTTGCTCCGGATGGCGAACATGCGAAGGAAGCACTTTATAAAAGAGAGGGATGGTCCTTCCTTGCACTTCGCTCGCAATAAGTGCCACCTCCTTAAGGCACCACACAGAGGCTGCATAATCAGGTGAGAAAATGGGAATCTTTATTCGACTACACTGAATTGCACACCTTAATGTTTCAGCGATATCGTCTCCCTTGGTAAGTTGATGAGAATCCAGGAAGACATGGATGTCTGCGCCTGTGAGGGCGCCGTAGAGATGATCGAGGAAGCCTCTTCTGACATCTGGCCCTCTAAAACTCAGAAACACGTCGTATCTCATCGACCTTCTCATGTTAATGCCACTGCCACTTCCATCGCATCCCCTTGCCGTTGCGAGTCTCATCGCCCTTATCATTTCACTGCAACGGGGATTCATTGCTTGATGCGGTTGAAGAAGAAACGCACACGGAGATGAAGAATTAGAAGAAACGCGGGGCATATATATATATATATATATATATATATATCTCGGGGATTTGTATATACACTGAATTTGGCGCATTCTTTCTTTCCATTAAAGAGGTGTTTCCACATTCTGCGGAATTTCGCAGATTTTTTAGCTGTCTGGAATGTGACGAAAAGAAGCTGCTTCGAATATGAATACTGAATCTGTCGGGATGTGGCCTTTTATTTTTATTTGCTTAGATGTGGCTGCTCCTATTTTAAAGTTTAACAGACAAATGGAAGGTTAATATTACTAAAATCTACCAGGTTAATTTTACTAAAAGTTCTGTAGAGATAAAAAAGAATTTTGAAATCCATCCATTTCTATCTATTAAGAACTGATTTGTATATCTCAGAGTTTGGCGTAATGTACATGCTCCAATTATTCCATCGTCATGGGATTTTTTACATTACTTTTCAACCAACGTCATATTTTACTACCTATATCTAGTATCCTTCACGAGAGTATGTAAGGCCTTGTCTAAGGAGGTGTCAATTTTGTCATGGCTATGAAAAATAGCTGGAATTTAATTATATAAAATAAATAAATAAATTGATAATAAAAATATTTAATGTATTTTTGCTAATGGAAATGAATTTAATACCATAAAAAAAATCACATCAAAATATTATAACTTAATAATTATAATCAAAATTTTCAAAAAATTCACAAAATTTTAATAGAATTATGCTAAAATTTCAATTATTTACGGCAATATCAAAAAGCATATGAGAAGTTGGAAGGCTAAACTATTTTTACTCTGATGTGGAGAGCACATCACAAGTTGCTTTGAAGTATCCACTGAACATGCACGGACGCTTCTTACAAGTGGAATTTTTAGGCTGGTCCCATCAGGCGTCTAATTTGACGTAGAAATTGACATTTCACAGAATGCTCTCGAATTTGACGTGGAAATTGACATTTCACAAAATGCTCTCGAATTTGATGTGGAAATTGACATTTCACAGAATGCTCTTTTGCTTTTTAGATGTATTTTATCCTTCAAAAAAAATTAACAAGTGAATACTGATAGATTAGAAAAAAAAGCCTGGTGTAATTTATAGTTAAAAAAATAATAATTTATTTTAGGCAGGTTTTTTTTTTATTAATTTTAGTTAAAATTAAATAATTTTTTTAAAATTTGAATTTAAGTTGTTGAAAAAAGTAAAGATTTTTTTAGGTATGTTTTTTTATTACGTAAATAGATTTTTTAAAATTTGAGTTTAAGTTGTTAGATTTGACACTTTTGTGATCTATATTGTAAATAAATGTTTTTTTGATTAATTACATCATTAAGATTTGGTCAGGTTTCGAACCAACTAATGTAGTTCATCGTGATCCATATTGTAGATAAATGTATTTTGGATTAATCACATCATTAGAATTTGGTCGATGTTTTGAACCAACTAATGTAATTCATCCTGAGTTTAAGTTGTTTAATTTTTATAGTTTCAAGTCATTTAAGTTATTTGAGTTTAAGTTAATTTTTCTAATTCTAAATCTATTTATACATTTAAAAATGTATTTCAAACAACATGCAACACCATTTTAGTGAAAAAAACTATTTCATTTATAAGTTAAATTAATTTGATTAAAAAAATTAAACTCTAAATTTGAAATCTAGACATTTAAATTAGCATTGATAAATTTTAATAACTGAGGTGTAATTAACTGATTCTAAATAAAAACAATCTCCTCTTCAATGCAACAAAGTATTGTTTCTTGTTAGGAGAACCAGTGGTTCCACATGATAGCCTATAATATTCCTTCTTAGATATTAATAACAATTTTCCCATAGCTTATTGTGTAGATAGCTTATTATGTTTTCTCTTAGATATTAATCAACATAGATCTATTTTAAATAAGTATCTAACATGAGCAGAGTAGATCCAATTTCTTTAGGTGTAATTTTTTTTTATGTGTCCACATTATTAAAATATTTTGTATAGTTTTTTTTTGACTTAGATGAACAAAATTTCAACTTTGATGACAGACCGACCTTACACATCATACTAGGCTGTAAAAATAGTCTCTCTACTCAATAACAAATCTCTATTAACTTACCAATAACTTATTGTATTGTATTTTAAACCTCTTATGTTTATTTTCATTTTGAATTCTTCATTTAGAAATATCGAACTATTCTTATGCTTCATTTTCAGCGAACTGAGATATTAATAACAAACCTCTTCTGATTATTTAAATTTCTCATTCAGACTTATTGAACTATATTTAATTTGTTTCTTATACTTCATTTTTAACCTAGGATTGAAAATTTTAAATATAAAGTATTGTTATTTAAAACAGGAATTTCTTTTACACTCATCCAATGAAGCTGTCACTAAAATGACATGCACAAAAAAATAAGAAACCGTCCCAAAATTTTGACTCGACAGGCAGAACAAACTTGAAATTCCTGGGCCATCACATTGACGTTTTGGATTTTACAATACGCCTTCGCCACATGAAGTTCGTTTTAGGTTTTGTAATGCGCACTCACCGCATAAAGTTTTAGTTTTATTGTTTTACAATGCGCGCTCACGAGTCGCCGGATAAAGTTTTATGATTTTAGAATAGCCAATTGCCGCGTAACCATATGGTTTCCACGCGTCGTGAATACTGCAACCTCTTTCAAAGTTTTCTTTGCACGTCATAAATCATCACGTGGGAATTGCGCAATTTCCAAGGCCACCTTCTCCAAAGTGTTACAATAAACAAATTTGCTGGAATCTTGAGGTAGGATGGAGCCTCTGATATTGTCACAACAAAACTATATGATGCACGTATACCCCACCACTGTTTTGTACAGCGCACACATATACCCTATGTGCACAAATTTTCCTACCTTTAACTCAGAGTGGGACCCGTGATATTACGACTCCATTGTTTTTCAATACATCCCTAGTCACTAGTCACTAGTCACTTGGTGGGTATTTGGTTGGATTTTACTAAATAATTTTGTGGTCGAATTATGTTTTTTATTTAAAATCCATTTTTACAAATATAAATAAATTCATAGAAAATCTAACTGGGAAATGTTAAAAACAACTAAAATAAGGCCTTTACAGAACTTGGATTGATATATATTTTGCTTCGAAGCTTGAAGATATGCGGACATAGTGTGTCCCACCTGATGTGTGAAGATATTCTCACATCTTTGAATGCTGCTCAAACGTTGCCTCCAAAACATGGATTAACATATACACTGTTTCCGACCTTGGAGACCTGCAGACATCGGGTGTCCCACCTCATGTTTGAAGATATTCCCAGTTGAATGGTGCTCAAAAGTTGCCTTCCCGCGCTCCGACGTAGAGGGTTTTGTAAGCTTACTAAACTTGGAAGAGGAAGGGAGGGGCCAGTTGGGGGCTTCATCCCTACGGAATTGGTGGGGACGATTTGTGTACCATTGGTTGTGGAGGATATTGTCATTTTTGGCTGAATCTAATTTATGCGCTAAATTGATTTTTTCATAAAACAATTTAAAAAAGAATGTGAATTTTTGTTGTTTAAAATGTATTTTTGAATGCATAAATGGATTTAGAACCATGAAAAAATTCGGGGCCACTGGAATTTTACAGATTAAAGAGCTTAAACTGAAGTTTTTAAAAATCTCTACGGATTTTGATTAAAATTGAAAAAGGTCATTTTGTCTATAAGCGTTATTTCTTTTCCTTTGTTCACAATCATGACCTCAAAGTTAAATTTGACAGATATTTATACATATTTCTTTATTTATTTGTTAAATATTGATCATTTTAAAATTTGCATGTTAATGATGATGGTTATTTAATTTTCCAAATCGTCAATTTAATGGGTGACTTAAAAATTTACAAATATTTATGTGTGTGTAAGCACTTCCAAATCAAATCTCAGAGAATTGAAGAAGATAGAACCAATATAAACATAGAATACCTCAATATTATAGAGACTTTAACATAAGCATACACTCACCCATAGTGCACCTTTGTACTAATTAGGAAAAACTTGTCTTTATCTTCACTCACACCATGGAATTCATGCATTTTGCATAGTACATACTTAATTGTAGGCTAGAACATTGAAGCCGGTTGAGACTCTCATGGCTTGTCCACACCTTTGGGCCATTGATATACTATATAAAACACTAGTTCATATCTCTACTCTCATGCCATGTCCACACCTTTGGGTCATTGGTATATTATATAAAACACTAATTATTTTATTTTGTATGTGTCAAATAACGACATTTTATTTGATTTTGAGAGTTTTATGTAGTTTCTTTAGTGTTGGTACAACTACGTTTTTATAAAATGGGTCTATTTATTAATTGAATTAAAAATATATATTTTGTGGTTGGATATGAAAATCTCAAATGTGTGGCTATGATACTTTCAATACAATCGTACTTGAATCTAAATACAACTGGGTTTGATCCTTTTAAGAGCTAGTATGCTTGGAGAGCTGTCACACACCCAAAGATTAGAATATTCCATGGTAAAAAAAATATTATTAACTATACAAATAAAACTATATTAATACTTCCAAGCTCAATCGATTTACCATGTTTTGATGTTATAAAACAATACATATTACGTGGCAGTTGCAACATTTGTTATATATTCGGTTCAATGGTAAATCACTTTGCATTTAATACAATTCAATACAGATCTTGATTGAGACCTTCGCCTATCTTCGAAGCCCAAGGAGGTCGATATCTACGTGGTTGTTTAGTCTTGAGAGTACCTTTAAATGGTTCACAGTATCACACCGTATCTTCGAAATCTTATTTGTATTAACTGTATAAACATTCACATTTACTGTGGCATTAATGGTCTCGGGCTGTGAATGCCCTAGGGCTACAGTCCACTCCTTCAGTACTCGTCCTGGCGCCTCTAGCTATAGACCTTACGCAGAGAAACGTGCCCGATCTACGGCACCTGGACCTCCTCCAAATCGGACAGCTGATGTTTTGGCTCACTGGACATAGGTTGATCAATATCGGCAAATTTGTCATTTGGTGTTTTGGCGAAGTTCGCCCGCTTCTCTGGTTGTTCGGTAGCCCCATTCTGGTAAGGGGTTTTTGCTCTGAATTACTAATTTTCGTGATTGCTGGCTCGCCTTCTGTTTCTCTGAGTCACTTGCTGGTTGTAGCAGTCATCCTCCGGTTCGCCTCTTGCGCTAGAGGGAGGGTTGTCCTACATGAATTTGTTATTCAAACAGGTATAATTCCTTCATGGTTATCCTCTGTTACTCCTTTATTGCTCATTTATGTCAAAAGTAAAGTCTAATTTATACTTGTTTTATTTCAGGCTGTGTTGGCTCCGGTGCTGAACTCTCTGGTTCCTTTTCACCACTGTCATGACAGCGATGCCTGCGACATTCTACCGGGTATGCAGTTTTCACTGGAATGACTCTAAGGCTATTCCCTAAGTGTTTACAGGCTCTGCTGTTATGTTCGGTGCCAAGTTTTGATCAGCTCGAAGCTGAGATTTAATGATGTAATGCTTATTTTGAGTAATGGCTTAACTGTATTTTCCCTTTCTGGGTATTTGACACCCATAGTTGTAGAATGTGTTTTGTCAGACAGGTTCTTTGGACTCATTTGTTTGTTTGCGGCCTAAGGCTTGGATACATTTGTATAAAGAGTCTCTATTTTGCCAACAATTGGAATTGTTAATGCTACGCTACCATGTGCAATATATATATATATATATATATATATATATATATATATATATATATATATATATATATATATATATATATTTACAGTTGTATGTTAAGTTTCTTTTCATATACAGTTTCTTCCCATTCGGCGATTAGGGTTTAGGGTTTTCTTGAAACCCTCAGTCGACTCGAGAATGGGTATTCCTAAGTCTAGTCATGCGCAAACAATTCCTCGGTTTGTTTTACTGTAAAGGGATCATTACTATTATGCTCAATATGATTTATTTGTTTGTGGTCCTTCTTATATTAATTTCGTAGATACATTTAAACCCTTCTAAATTCTGGGTTTCTATACAGTTGTGATGCATGTTTTTGATATTGGAAGGCTTCTCTTGAATTCCTTTATCAGTGTGCATTTATTATTGGCTATAAACTCTTCTGGTTAACTATGGTGGTTATAATCATGTTTGTTTAACAATTCAACTGTTCTTTCTTGGAGATTGTGATCTCCTTGTTTTCTTCTCTATTTTCCTAAATACAATGATTCTTTGCTATAGTTGTTTACTCTATCATGGAGAAACATAAATTATACATATAGACCACTATCTTTTTGTTCTTAAATGAAAAGTAAGTTCCAACCTGTTCTGGTTATTTTCTTAACAATTCTTAATGAACTTAAAAAACTAGTTATTATTCAGAAGTCATACAAGTATGCAGTACTTGCTAAACTTGTAAGTGAAAATATTCAGATTTACTTATCTGTATTCGTCCTTTCAGATAAACTGGATTAGAATTTTTCTGATTATTTTCCTCCCAACCTTGAGACCTCTGTTGCCCGCCTGAAGTCTCCCCTCGAGCTACCCTTTTCCAGGGTATTCTCTTCAAGATTTTCTCTTCTTGAGTATAGCGGCTATCTGGTCTTAACTAGACATAGCCCAGATAGCACTGCCTGTCCCTACAACACAGTTGCCCTGTTCATTGCTCAATTCTTTTCTTTTTCTCCCTAGGTCTCTCAGATGCCCCCCATCCTCTTGAGTCCTAGAGTAAATCTTCGTTTTGGAAGTTGTTAGGGCTTGGTTAACTACCCAGCCTAACTGTTTTAGAATAAATTGTCATCCCTTGATGAATTATTCTCATTTAAATTAAACTCCTTAATTATTGCCAAGATTCTAGTAATTCACTTTTATAAATTAAAACAAAATTACTATTTATATCAAAGTTAACCAATATTCAGTTTGTCAAAAAATGCAGTAAAATAAATATTTACAGATGTATGGGGGACATCACATCTTTCCCCCCTAAGATTGAACATCGTCCCAATGTTCTTCTGTCGGAAATAACCCAGGAAATATCTCCCTCATTGTCCTTTCATCCTCCCAGGTAGCCTCTTCAGGCTTGAAATGCTGCCATTGGACTTTAACCTGGGTGATAACTCGTCTCCGCAACATTACTTCTCTCTGATCGAGTATACCCATTGGCTCGACCAGGAACTCGCCTTCTGGTTCTACCTGTATAGTCTAGATAAAAGAAAGTTATTCAAGTTATTTGGTAAAATCAGAATGCTCTTTTACCATGCATAATTACACACACACACACACATATAAGATAAGTTGATGAGGAAAACTTTTAAATTTTCTTTCCTTCACCTGTATTTCTTGCCAGTTTATTATGTGTTTAGGGTCATAAACATATTTCTTTAAAACTGAAATGTGAAAAATGTTATGCACCTGTATATGACTTGGTAAAGCAAGTTGATACGCTACGGGTCCAATCCGTGCTAAAATCTGGAAAGGACCATAGAATTTGGGTGCCAACTTGGCACAACCCATCCACTAAAGTGTACTTTTCTTAGCTCTAACACGCACGTAAACATGATCACCCACTTGAAATTCCTGAAAGCTTCTTTTCTGATCAGCAAAGTTCTTTGTCAGTCCTGAGCGGCCTTTAAATTAGATCACACTTCTTTGACCATTTCTTCCATCTCTTCTAACATATCAGGCCCTAACATTAACTTATCCTCCGGACCGCCCCAGTTTGAGGGAGTCCTACATTTACGCCCATATAGAACTTCAAAAGGGCTCATTTGTGTAGAAGTGTGATAGCTGTTGTTATAAGCGAATTCTACAAGATGCAAGTATTCTTCCCACTTAGATGGTTGTTGCATTACATAAGCCCATAACATATCCTCCACCACCTGGTTTACTCGCTCCATCTGCCCATCCGTTTGAGGATGGTAAGTAGTGCTAAACTGTAGTTGAGTACCCAACCCTTCAAATAAGGCTTTCCAGAATGCTGATGTAAATTTTACATCGCGATCTGAAATTATGGCCTTCGGTATTCCATGCAACTTGAAAATATTTTGCATAAATATATTAGCAATCTGTACTGCCTTATAAGTAGATTGTACCAGTATAAAGTGGGCAGACTTTCTCAGCTTATCCATGACCACCATTATTGAGTCATTCTATTTCCTTGACCTGGGCAGTCCCGTGATAAAATCGATGGAAATAACTTCCCACTTCCATTCCAGAATGGGTAATGGGTGGAGTAGACCGGTTGGGTGACGGTGCTCTGTTTTAACTTGTTGGCATTCCAAACAGCGGGCCAAATATTTAGCCACCTCCTTCTTCATGCCAGGCCAAAAATATTATTTTCTAAGAGCTGTTAGCAATTTATGATATCCAGGATGACCGACATATGGGACCTTGTGATATTCATCTAAAATTAAATCCTTAATGGCTTTTATCTTTGGCACGTACATTCTTGTTTTATAAATCAGCAAACCTTCTGAATTTACTTCATACCCAAGCTGTTGAGCCTTGTTGTTCGGAATTTTTGTCTACTGCCACAAAGTTTGATATTCTGGGTCTTGCATTGTTGTTTCTTTAATTCGTTCCTTAAATGTGTTTTGTGCTTCACTAAATGATATTTCATATAAACAGTTAGCTTTTCTACTTAGTGCATCTGTGACATGGTTTTCTTTACCTTTTAAATGTTTAATTTCAAAATCGAACTCGCTCAGAAAATCAACCCAACGTGCTTGTCTGGTGTTCAAAGTGGGTTGTTTAAAATAATTAGTCAAGCTATGATGGTCAGTCATTAGCAGAAATCTCTTACCCAATAAGTAATGCTGCCACATTTTTAAGGCATGAATAATAGCTGTCAATTCCAAATCATAGGCTGAGTACCTTTTCTCATGCTCTTTAAGCTTACTCTGACCTGTGTCATAAGTAAATCTGATCGAATCTGCCGACTTCTTTAAACTTTTAGATGGAAAGAGATAATCATCTTTATTCCATCGGTTCACATATGCAAAGGGATCGATTTCAATTCCAAGGAAATTATCTTTCTTGCTATTTCTGAAATCTGGCAAAGACTGTACAGCCAGTTCAACCCCATCTAATAACTCCCATTTAAAAATCTGAAACATACTTACAGATTGTTCAATACTCGATTGAACCCATAATTTACATTGATGACTAAGATTTCCTTGTTCTTGCCATCCTATTTCAAACACCATTGAAGAACAGACACGATTAGAGAGAAGTAGATTGATCAAGCAAACCGCATCTTCGGACCATGAACAAGAATATACATTAATAGTAATAACAGCCTTCTGATTAACTATTAATCGAAATACTCGTTGTTTTCCTTGCAGAAGTTCGAGGGTTTTTATCAGTGATAGTTTCTCCGGTAGTTTTAACGAATGAAAATCTTGAAGCCATAATGAAATCTTTTTAATCTGATCTGGATCTTCAGCTAATGTAGATTTCATAATACTATCCTTTCCGTAAAGCTGTGAAAAAGGATTTGGTTCAATAGCATTACGGAATTCCATATTCTGATAATCCCAAGGTTCTGTAAATGTTCTTAAATACTGCAAGGTCCTTAATACACATTGAGAAGCTCTGACTTGGAGTTTCTTCTGACACTTACCATCTCTTATCTCCCAATCAGCAAAAGACTGAAACATCTCAAATTGAGGGAAAGAATCAGTATTAACAAAAGCTTCAGTATTTTGTTGGAGATATGCTGCTTCAATCTCTTCAAATAAATCTGGAATTTTGAGAGATTTCAAAAAGCGTTCAACAAGACCATTCATATTTACCTCCTCCAGTTCTAACATTTTAGAAGAAATATACATAGAAATAGAAAACTCAATTGCACCAATAATCTGATAATAATTCAGAGTTTTCAGAGTTTGAATCATATCTGGAGTATAATGACTGAGCCAAGTGTCATCGAGCTGTTGAAAATAGAGCTTAACCTGTAAATTTGGTAGAGGATAAACCTTTACCAATTCTTCATTGAGATTTAGAAAAACGCCAACATTTTTATGTTGCCAAGCTTGACATCTTTGTATCCACTGATTTCTTCTTAGTCGGAGACCAATTATCTTCTTGATTTGATCAGTGACATCGGATAACAAATATTCTAAAATCTTAAAACGCTGTACAAAAGTTTCAAAAGAATCATCAGCAGGACTGGTTCCTGCAATGGTGAAAAGACTTTCACTATGTACATGTACCTTGTTCATTTCTCTGGTTAAGGCATCAGGTAAATAATTAGAATTTCCAGGAATCCATTCAACATCAAATTCATACATCTGAAACCACATTTGCCATGCTAATAATCGCCCACGAGCTAATTGCTGAGATATCTTGGCATTCAAGAAATACTTGAAATTCATTGAGTCAGTTCGAATCAAGAATTTTGAAGGTGCCAAATAAATTTCGAACTTTTGAATTCCATTGAATATTGCAAGGGTTTCTTTTTCAGCAGGAAAATAACCTTTCTGATGTTTAGAGAATTCACCTGAAGCATAGGCACATAGAACTTCTTCAACATTTTCTCCTTCTTGCCTTCTCTCAAAAAGAGTAGCCGCCCAAAAATTGTCGGAAGCATCAGTCTGTAAGATGAGAAAACCAGTACCAGGCGGTTTTAAAGTAGGTAATGTTTGGCATTCTTGTTTCAATAATTGAACCGCTTGAGTAGCTTCATCAGACCAACCACCATTAATAAATTCTCGAATAGGAGAAGTCTTTTCAGAAAGATTGGGAATATATTTATGAACATAATTGAGAATTCCCAAAAATCGCTGAATCATTGGCTTATCTTGTAATTGATCAGGAAATTCAGATAATTTCTGTAAAACATGAGGCTGCATCTGAATTTTACCTTGGCGAACGGTGATGCCGAGAAAATCAATACTGTCTTGAAATAAAACCATTTTCTTCTCAGATAAGACTAAACCATGATTACGGGCTTCGTCAAGAAATATTTGGAGATGCTTCAAATGAGAGGCGAGATCTGGACTAAATACAAGGATATCATCAATATATACAACAATAAAATCGTATGAACCAAAAATATGATCCATTCGACGCTGAAAGAATGCAGGAGCATTTTTGAGACCAAATGGCACAACTCGCCATTGAAAGAACCCGGCAGGACATGTAAATGCAGTTTTTGGACGATCTTCTTCTGCAATTTGAATCTGATAATATCCTGATTTCATATCAAATTTGCTGAATATCTTACTGCCATGAATTTTCTGCATGATTATTTCTTGTCGAGGCATGGGATAATTAAAGCTCTTAGTTATAGCATTTAAAGGCTTATAATTAATCACCATCCTATCTTTACCATGAACAATCTCAGAATGATTGCGAACTAGAAATGCAGAACAGGAATAATGAGATTCACTTACTTCAATCAAATTAAGATCTAGCAATTCTTGAATCTGTTTGCGCATTTCTTTTTCTTCATCAGGAGTACAGGGTATCAATTTGCCAGTCACTCCATTGTCATGCAGAGTGATAATTTCTTGTTTCGGGCTCTGAGTTGTCCAAAAAGCTTGAGGATTAGTAGAACAACATTTTAGCAATTCCTCAAATATCTGAATTTGTTCAGGAGACCAATTAGGATCCCTATTGGCCTTTTGGGTAGGTTGAGCTTTGGCTTCATAAATCTTTAACACTTCTTCCCAATCATGAGATTCTTTTCTCTGTTTGGGTTGCCTTTTTAAACCTACCTTTTTCTGACTCTGATCTTTTCGGGCTTCAGAATTAGCCATAGTTAACCTGGGGACTGAGACTGCTTTCTTCTTGATGTTACAAATGATTTTATCATTACTGATCGTAACAGGCAACACTGAATTAATGAACGGCATTCCCAGAAATAAACTTGCTGAGTTATCATAATGCTGAATAGCTGAAATCTTAATTATATTCCCCCCAAGTTTCATTGAAATGTTATCAACATAATGAGTCAGATTAACAGAACCACCAATGGTTTCAGATCTAAGGATATTCTGTAAGGGCTTCCATAATCCTTTAAACAGTGACGGTCTAGCAAGATTATTGGAGCCACCGGTATCAATAAAAGCATCAACAGAAATCCATTCACCACGTACTTGAACTTCAACAGGAATATACAACAGATCACTAGTTCTGACAATCTTTTTCATAAAGGCTTGTTCATCAACAGAACTAGGTTTAGGGAGGAGAGAGGAAGATGATGCAACTGTCTTCGGATAAGGACATAAAGAATTCTGAACGGACTGAGGTTTAACGGATAAGAAGTTTGGCAAAGAATTCTTGGTGTCAACAGTTGTAGTAGTTGTGACAGAGGTATCAGAATACTCTTCTGTATCATCTTCTTCAAAAACAACAGAATCACTATCATCACTTAAGTGATCCTCATAAACATCGGAATCAAAATCAGAATCTTGATAAGCAAGATTCATTTTATTACTAATATCAGGCAGAGACTCAGTATCAGAAAGAGAAGCATTAGTCAAAATATATACATCTGAAACTTCATCATCAGAATCAACAACTGACCAGTCATCTGCAAATTCTTCAATATCAAAACAGGCTTTTAGTTTGTTAGAGGAACTCTTGGGACATTTGCGTGCAAAGTGTCCTTCTTGCTTACAGATAAAGCAAGCATTATCCTTCTTTTGTTGTTTCCTCTTTTTCACATACCTAAATTTACGGAATGGTCGTTTAGGATTGATAACTCTCTTAGGTCTGTATTTACCATATCTTTTTGATTTCCTTTTCCGGAAAGGAGTCCAGGGTAAAACAGAACGACACACATTCAAATTAGGAGAAATATCATGAACCTGTTTCTGCCAGCACAAATATTTTACTTTCTCTTGGCTTCTGAATAGGAGATCGATCCAATAGATTTGTTCTATCTTTTTGCCTTGGACTTCAATATCTTTCATTATCATATCCCCTATATTTCCCGGTAATTTAGAAAGAAAAGCAATCTTCTGAGTATGATCATTAACAAGATTTGCTTTATAGATTTTACCCATAAATTCAGATCCAAACTGATCTAAATCTTTTAAATCTGTTAATTGCATGCGGGTTAAATCTGTAATGATTGTTTTCTTTTCATCTTGAGGCTCGGGAACAAATTGAGTTAACAAGAGAACTTCTAAAGTGGCTAAGCCTAAAGCTGCCACATTGTTTCTTTCTTCTTGAGAAGCGCCCATCCACCAATCCCAAACAATTCCGGCCATTCGTTTCTTCTCTCTTAAATAACCTAACAAACGAATCTAGCTGACCTAATGCATGACATAAAAGTAGAAATAATTGAGGGTCCTGTCAGTATCTTATTCCACTGACGGTGTCTACTCAGCTTTTTCTTTTGTACAAAGATTCGTCACAACATGTGACCAACAGTGTCACATTGCTGACAAAGAGATTCGTTACCAAGAACCTTTCGGGCTTCTATCGCTATCATATCCCATCTCGGAATCTGACGGAGTCTTGACTCTATCCCAATGGTACGATAAATGAGATAAAGTATCTTGAGGATCTTTCCAGGGTGACAGAGAAGGTTCACCTAAACTTTCTTCTTCGGGAATAGTAGCAGGAACTTGACTACTTGAAGGAACTTCATTTGGAATCATAGGAAACACATATCTCTTTGGCTTAGAGACAGGTCGAGGAATTACTGGTCTTGGAGGAATCAACTTGACTTGTCCATTATCAATAGTTACTCTTTTCAATTTGGATTGAGGTTGTTTAGTATCAACTATTGACTTGTATTGGAAATACCAGTTTCCAGGTAACTCAGTAGGATCATATAGAACACCTTCAACTTGAGCATTAGACAAACCAACTGTAACACAATCCTTTAAGACAGGCTGTTTAAGTTTAGGATGTGCTGTATTAGTCAATTGAAAAGAAGCTTGTCCAATTATAGATAGGTATTCACTTTCTTCAGCCATGGTTAACCCTTGGACACCAGACAATAATTTCCAACAATCTTTCAGATGGACATCATTCAGACTAATAGCATAGTCAGGATAAATGGTTCCATATTGACAACCAGTAGCAAGGTTTCCTTGAATAGTACCAATCCTAGCATGTTCATAATTTTGATGACGGGTATCAAACAGTTCAGCAATACAGGGAGTATTAATTCCATGACGAAACAGTGGAGCTAATCCAATCCTTATCCCCCCCATAAACAAGATGTAATGGTCTAGGAACTTACTTGGAACAACTGAAGCGAACGCCTTCTGCAAATTTCTTCAACACATCAAACAGAGATTTGCACGGACTTTTGCGAACTCCTGTCGCTTCTCAAACGCGCCTTACTATCTCTCACACGATGCTCTTAAAAGAAACAGTCCTCAGACTGGCGGCCCAGCAGGCTTCAGTATTAATTCAAAGTAAAATTACACACCATAGAAACTCAAAGATATGAGCTCTGATTACACACACACACTCACAAACTCACTAAGCACTCACAACTCACGATGCCTAAACTATAAGAGAGTTCTCTCTTAAATAACCTAACAAACGAATCTAGCTGACCTAATGCATGACATAAAAGTAGAAATAATTGAGGGTCCTGTCAGTATCTTATTCCACTGACGGTGTCTACTCAGCTTTTTCTTTTGTACAAAGATTCGTCACAACATGTGACCAACAGTGTCACATTGCTGACAAAGAGATTCGTTACCAAGAACCTTTCGGGCTTCTATCGCTATCATATCCCATCTCGGAATCTGACGGAGTCTTGACTCTATCCCAATGGTACGATAAATGAGATAAAGTATCTTGAGGATCTTTCCAGGAAGATGTAAGCCATGATAGATATTCTTTTTCCCAGGTAGGGTCATTTTGTTCTTGAGCATCTTGATAAATATCCACATATACGGTTTCTTTTTCGCTATTCACTTTAGCTTTTCCTTTTGGATCGTGGATTGTAATGGAGGAATCTTCTTTTTGTGGAGCATGTGAACTCTGACCTGTGTCATAAGTAAATCTGATCGAATCTGCCGACTTCTTTAAACTTTTAGATGGAAAGAGATAATCATCTTTATTCCATCGGTTCACATATGCAAAGGGATCGATTTCAATTCCAAGGAAATTATCTTTCTTGCTATTTCTGAAATCTGGCAAAGACTGTACAGCCAGTTCAACCCCATCTAATAACTCCCATTTAAAAATCTGAAACATACTTACAGATTGTTCAATACTCGATTGAACCCATAATTTACATTGATGACTAAGATTTCCTTGTTCTTGCCATCCTATTTCAAACACCATTGAAGAACAGACACGATTAGAGAGAAGTAGATTGATCAAGCAAACCGCATCTTCGGACCATGAACAAGAATATACATTAATAGTAATAACAGCCTTCTGATTAACTATTAATCGAAATACTCGTTGTTTTCCTTGCAGAAGTTCGAGGGTTTTTATCAGTGATAGTTTCTCCGGTAGTTTTAACGAATGAAAATCTTGAAGCCATAATGAAATCTTTTTAATCTGATCTGGATCTTCAGCTAATGTAGATTTCATAATACTATCCTTTCCGTAAAGCTGTGAAAAAGGATTTGGTTCAATAGCATTACGGAATTCCATATTCTGATAATCCCAAGGTTCTGTAAATGTTCTTAAATACTGCAAGGTCCTTAATACACATTGAGAAGCTCTGACTTGGAGTTTCTTCTGACACTTACCATCTCTTATCTCCCAATCAGCAAAAGACTGAAACATCTCAAATTGAGGGAAAGAATCAGTATTAACAAAAGCTTCAGTATTTTGTTGGAGATATGCTGCTTCAATCTCTTCAAATAAATCTGGAATTTTGAGAGATTTCAAAAAGCGTTCAACAAGACCATTCATATTTACCTCCTCCAGTTCTAACATTTTAGAAGAAATATACATAGAAATAGAAAACTCAATTGCACCAATAATCTGATAATAATTCAGAGTTTTCAGAGTTTGAATCATATCTGGAGTATAATGACTGAGCCAAGTGTCATCGAGCTGTTGAAAATAGAGCTTAACCTGTAAATTTGGTAGAGGATAAACCTTTACCAATTCTTCATTGAGATTTAGAAAAACGCCAACATTTTTATGTTGCCAAGCTTGACATCTTTGTATCCACTGATTTCTTCTTAGTCGGAGACCAATTATCTTCTTGATTTGATCAGTGACATCGGATAACAAATATTCTAAAATCTTAAAACGTTGTACAAAAGTTTCAAAAGAATCATCAGCAGGACTGGTTCCTGCAATGGTGAAAAGACTTTCACTATGTACATGTACCTTGTTCATTTCTCTGGTTAAGGCATCAGGTAAATAATTAGAATTTCCAGGAATCCATTCAACATCAAATTCATACATCTGAAACCACATTTGCCATGCTAATAATCGCCCACGAGCTAATTGCTGAGATATCTTGGCATTCAAGAAATACTTGAAATTCATTGAGTCAGTTCGAATCAAGAATTTTGAAGGTGCCAAATAAATTTCGAACTTTTGAATTCCATTGAATATTGCAAGGGTTTCTTTTTCAGCAGGAAAATAACCTTTCTGATGTTTAGAGAATTCACCTGAAGCATAGGCACATAGAACTTCTTCAACATTTTCTCCTTCTTGCCTTCTCTCAAAAAGAGTAGCCGCCCAAAAATTGTCGGAAGCATCAGTCTGTAAGATGAGAAAACCAGTACCAGGCGGTTTTAAAGTAGGTAATGTTTGGCATTCTTGTTTCAATAATTGAACCACTTGAGTAGCTTCATCAGACCAACCACCATTAATAAATTCTCGAATAGGAGAAGTCTTTTCAGAAAGATTGGGAATATATTTATGAACATAATTGAGAATTCCCAAAAATCGCTGAATCATTGGCGTATCTTGTAATTGATCAGGAAATTCAGATAATTTCTGTAAAACATAAGGCTGCATCTGAATTTTACCTTGGCGAACGGTGATGCCGAGAAAATCAATACTGTCTTGAAATAAAACCATTTTCTTCTCAGATAAGACTAAACCATGATTACGGGCTTCGTCAAGAAATATTTGGAGATGCTTCAAATGAGAGGCGAGATCTGGACTAAATACAAGGATATCATCAATATATACAACAATAAAATCGTATGAACCAAAAATATGATCCATTCGACGCTGAAAGAATGCAGGAGCATTTTTGAGACCAAATGGCACAACTCGCCATTGAAAGAACCCGGCAGGACATGTAAATGCAGTTTTTGGACGATCTTCTTCTGCAATTTGAATCTGATAATATCCTGATTTCATATCAAATTTGCTGAATATCTTACTGCCATGAATTTTCTGCATGATTGTTTCTTGTCGAGGCATGGGATAATTAAAGCTCTTAGTTATAGCATTTAAAGGCTTATAATTAATCACCATCCTATCTTTACCACGAACAATCTCAGAATGATTGCGAACTAGAAATGCAGAACAGGAATAATGAGATTCACTTACTTCAATCAAATTAAGATCTAGCAATTCTTGAATCTGTTTGCGCATTTCTTTTTCTTCATCAGGAGTACAGGGTATCAATTTGCCAGTCACTCCATTGTCATGCAGAGTGATAATTTCTTGTTTCGGGCTCTGAGTTGTCCAAAAAGCTTGAGGATTAGTAGAACAACATTTTAGCAATTCCTCAAATATCTGAATTTGTTCAGGAGACCAATTAGGATCCCTATTGGCCTTTTGGGTAGGTTGAGCTTTGGCTTCATAAATCTTTAACACTTCTTCCCAATCATGAGATTCTTTTCTCTGTTTGGGTTGCCTTTTTAAACCTACCTTTTTCTGACTCTGATCTTTTCGGGCTTCAGAATTAGCCATAGTTAACCTGGGGACTGAGACTGCTTTCTTCTTGATGTTACAAATGATTTTATCATTACTGATCGTAACAGGCAACACTGAATTAATGAACGGCATTCCCAGAAATAAACTTGCTGAGTTATCATAATGCTGAATAGCTGAAATCTTAATTATATTCCCCCCAAGTTTCATTGAAATGTTATCAACATAATGAGTCAGATTAACAGAACCACCAATGGTTTCAGATCTAAGGATATTCTGTAAGGGCTTCCATAATCCTTTAAACAGTGACGGTCTAGCAAGATTATTGGAGCCACCGGTATCAATAAAAGCATCAACAGAAATCCATTCACCACGTACTTGAACTTCAACAGGAATATACAACAGATCACTAGTTCTGACAATCTTTTTCATAAAGGCTTGTTCATCAACAGAACTAGGTTTAGGGAGGAGAGAGGAAGATGATGCAACTGTCTTCGGATAAGGACATAAAGAATTCTGAACGGACTGAGGTTTAATGGATAAGAAGTTTGGCAAAGAATTCTTGGTGTCAACAGTTGTAGTAGTTGTGACAGAGGTATCAGAATACTCTTCTGTATCATCTTCTTCAAAAACAACAGAATCACTATCATCACTTAAGTGATCCTCATAAACATCGGAATCAAAATCAGAATCTTGATAAGCAAGATTCATTTTATTACTAATATCAGGCAGAGACTCAGTATCAGAAAGAGAAGCATCAGTCAAAATATATACATCTGAAACTTCATCATCAGAATCAACAACTGACCAGTCATCTGCAAATTCTTCAATATCAAAACAGGCTTTTAGTTTGTTAGAGGAACTCTTGGGACATTTGCGTGCAAAGTGTCCTTCTTGCTTACAGATAAAGCAAGCATTATCCTTCTTTTGTTGTTTCCTCTTTTTCACATACCTAAATTTACGGAATGGTCGTTTAGGATTGATAACTCTCTTAGGTCTGTATTTACCATATCTTTTTGATTTCCTTTTCCGGAAAGGAGTCCAGGGTAAAACAGAACGACACACATTCAAATTAGGAGAAATATCATGAACCTGTTTCTGCCAGCACAAATATTTTACTTTCTCTTGGCTTCTGAATAGGAGATCGATCCAATAGATTTGTTCTATCTTTTTGCCTTGGACTTCAATATCTTTCATTATCATATCCCCTATATTTCCCGGTAATTTAGAAAGAAAAGCAATCTTCTGAGTATGATCATTAACAAGATTTGCTTTATAGATTTTACCCATAAATTCAGATCCAAACTGATCTAAATCTTTTAAATCTGTTAATTGCATGCGGGTTAAATCTGTAATGATTGTTTTCTTTTCATCTTGAGGCTCGGGAACAAATTGAGTTAACAAGAGAACTTCTAAAGTGGCTAAGCCTAAAGCTGCCACATTGTTTCTTTCTTCTTGAGAAGCGCCCATCCACCAATCCCAAACAATTCCGGCCATTCGTTTCTCCGCCAGCAAGAAAATGGAAAAATTATCCAATTTTGACACAACTTGCATTTGATATAGTGCACCTATCCAAATCCGGATAGATTCTGCTGGATTAGATGACTTATCTAAATCTAAAACATATCCAGAGGAATTAGTATGAAAGAGATCTTCTTCAACTCTAGGATATTTAGGGTCTTTATGCAGATTTGCTTTCTGCAGGGATGGCATAATAAACGATGGAAATAGAGTTGCAGCATTTTCTATTGTAGCCAATTCACCTTTGTTTTTATACAAACTGGAGAATTTTGGAATTGCAGTTTTAGTACTTAATTGGCTATTACTAGATTCAGCAAAATCTGCTGCTTCTTCATGGGAATCACTGGTTTCCCATTTAGGTGGAATTTCCATTGTTTTTACAAACTTTGGAGGCTGTTCTTCTCTTTTCTTCTTCTGTCTTCTTCTTTTCTCTTTCTCTTCTCTACGCTGCTGTTCAGCGGACTGTTCATCATGAAGAAGTTTAAGATTGGCTAAAATCAAATCACTTTGAGAACCCAAATCATCTAAGACTTCTTCAGCATGTGCGCACCAAGTAGTTAGATAATTCCCAATCTGATAAGTTTGATCTAGATCATTTGTATTCTGAGAATTGTGTTCTATCAAAGGAGCACAATCTGCTCGGGTTGGTGGCTGTCTAGAAGAGGAGGAAGTAGTACAGAACTTTGTTCGAGGAGGCCATTTGCCACCTTTAACAAATCTATGATTGGCATATTGCCATTCTTCAACAGGAGCAAAAGAAGTACGCATACGATGCATTTTATTTACAGTGGGTAGAAATGGTTTATACTCAGGTATATACAACTCATTAGGTGACAGAGAAGGTTCACCTAAACTTTCTTCTTCGGGAATAGTAGCAGGAACTTGACTACTTGAAGGAACTTCATTTGGAATCATAGGAAACACATATCTCTTTGGCTTAGAGACAGGTCGAGGAATTACTGGTCTTGGAGGAATCAACTTGACTTGTCCATTATCAATAGTTACTCTTTTCAATTTGGATTGAGGTTGTTTAGTATCAACTATTGACTTGTATTGGAAATACCAGTTTCCAGGTAACTCAGTAGGATCATATAGAACACCTTCAACTTGAGCATTAGACAAACCAACTGTAACACAATCCTTTAAGACAGGCTGTTTAAGTTTAGGATGTGCTGTATTAGTCAATTGAAAAGAAGCTTGTCCAATTATAGACAGGTATTCACTTTCTTCAGCCATGGTTAACCCTTGGACACCAGACAATAATTTCCAACAATCTTTCAGATGGACATCATTCAGACTAATAGCATAGTCAGGATAAATGGTTCCATATTGACAACCAGTAGCAAGGTTTCCTTGAATAGTACCAATCCTAGCATGTTCATAATTTTGCTGACGGGTATCAAACAGTTCAGCAATACAGGGAGTATTAATTCCATGACGAAACAGTGGAGCTAATCCAATCCTTATCCCCCCAAAATGAAGATAGAAATACTTTCCATCTTTTACATACTGCCGAAATTTCTTAATTTCATCATCAGAGAATAAATTCAAAGCAAGGATTTGCACAGAAGGTCCAGATATCTTAATAGTGATTTCTACCTCTTTCAGAAAGTTTTTCTTCTTGAACAGGAAAGTCATAGGTAGCTTATAGATATCAGTAGAATTTAGAGCAGGAGGAGTCCAATGTTCAGGGTCTTCAACTAATTCATGATTTTCGTTTTCAACAGACTCGGACTCAGTCGACCGTGACGAGACTTCAGTAATGACTTTTCTGTCTATGGATGAGAATGATCGCAACAGATTGGCCATATTTAATCTATAACAAAAATAGACTAATGAAAGCTTTTATCTACTCGGTCCAATGATCAACAGAGTGACCTTTCAAAGGCTAGCTGGCTTTCAATAGAATTCTGTCTACAGATTAGTGAGTTAGGATCTACAACCAGGGCTCTGATACCATAAACAAGATGTAATGGTAAGTGTCAGAAGAAACTCCAAGTCAGAGCTTCTCAATGTGTATTAAGGACCTTGCAGTATTTAAGAACATTTACAGAACCTTGGGATTATCAGAATATGGAATTCCGTAATGCTATTGAACCAAATCCTTTTTCACAGCTTTACGGAAAGGATAGTATTATGAAATCTACATTAGCTGAAGATCCAGATCAGATTAAAAAGATTTCATTATGGCTTCAAGATTTTCATTCGTTAAAACTACCGGAGAAACTATCACTGATAAAAACCCTCGAACTTCTGCAAGGAAAACAACGAGTATTTCGATTAATAGTTAATCAGAAGGCTGTTATTACTATTAATGTATATTCTTGTTCATGGTCCGAAGATGCGGTTTGCTTGATCAATCTACTTCTCTCTAATCGTGTCTGTTCTTCAATGGTGTTTGAAATAGGATGGCAAGAACAAGGAAATCTTAGTCATCAATGTAAATTATGGGTTCAATCGAGTATTGAACAATCTGTAAGTATGTTTCAGATTTTTAAATGGGAGTTATTAGATGGGGTTGAACTGGCTGTACAGTCTTTGCCAGATTTCAGAAATAGCAAGAAAGATAATTTCCTTGGAATTGAAATCGATCCCTTTGCATATGTGAACCGATGGAATAAAGATGATTATCTCTTTCCATCTAAAAGTTTAAAGAAGTCGGCAGATTCGATCAGATTTACTTATGACACAGGTCAGAGTTCACATGCTCCACAAAAAGAAGATTCCTCCATTACAATCCACGATCCAAAAGGAAAAGCTAAAGTGAATAGCGAAAAAGAAACCGTATATGTGGATATTTATCAAGATGCTCAAGAACAAAATGACCCTACCTGGGAAAAAGAATATCTATCATGGCTTACATCTTCCTGGAAAGATCCTCAAGATACTTTATCTCATTTATCGTACCATTGGGATAGAGTCAAGACTCCGTCAGATTCCGAGATGGGATATGATAGCGATAGAAGCCCGAAAGGTTCTTGGTAACGAATCTCTTTGTCAGCAATGTGACACTGTTGGTCACATGTTGTGACGAATCTTTGTACAAAAGAAAAAGCTGAGTAGACACCGTCAGTGGAATAAGATACTGACAGGACCGTTTCTAGATTCGTAAGCGATGACTCTGCCTTCTTGCATTAGTACACCACCCACACCTTCTTTGCTAGCATCAATACACACCACATAATCTTTGTTTGGATCAGCAATGCTTAATATAGGTGCAGTGGTGAGTAAATGTTTAAGTCGGTCAAAGCTATTTTGGCATTCTATACTCCAATTAAAGGTCTTACCTTTCTTTTGCAATGAGGTAATAGGGTATGCTACCCTAGAAAAACCTTTAATGAATCACCTGTAATACCCAGCTAGGCCCATAAATGACCTTATATCAGCCACATCCCTTGGTACTGGCCACTCCATTATGGTCTTTATTTTCTCTGGGTCCACAACTATTCCTTCTTTAGTAATGATATGACCGAGATATTGGATTTGTTCCTTAAAGAAGTCACATTTGTTGTATTTGGCATATAGCTGGTGTTCCCTTAAAACTTGTAAAACAATCCGGAGGTGTTCCTTGTGTTCTTCCACAGTCCGTGAGTAAATTAGAATATCATCAATGAAAATTAACACAAACTTGTCTAAATATTGATGGAATATGTTGTTCATAAGGCACATGAAAGTTTTCGGTGCATTGGTTAGCCCAAAGGGTAGCACAACAAACTCATAGTGCCCATAACGAGTCCTGAAATCAGTTTTTGCTATATCTTCTTCTTTGATTCTAATCTGATGATAGCCCGATCGAAGGTCAATCTTGGAAAACATGGTTTCCCCCTTTACTTGGTCGAATAATTCATCAATACGAGGTAGGGGATACTTATTCTTGATGGTCAACTTGTTTAATTGATGGTAATCCATACACATACGCATGGTTCCATCCTTCTTTTTAACAAAAATGACTGGGGCTCCCCAGGGTGATACACTTGGTTGGATGTATTTCTTGTCAAGGAGTTCCTGCAATTGCATTTTCAACTCTGTCAATTCGGGTATGCTCATATGATAAGGAGCTCGCGATACCGGTGCAGCCCCTGGCACTAATTCAATCGTAAAATCTATATCCCTTTTTGGTGGAAGTCCCAGGATTTCTTCTGGAAATACATCCAGGAAATTTTGTACTATTGGTATATCCTCTATGGCGGCAGATTTTTCTTTGGAATCAGAATATCCTACTTGAATGGCATAAATCTGGCACCCTTTTCGGATGCATTTGGCCAATTGGGAGGCTGTCACGGGTCTTAGCTTTATAGGTCTTATGATCCCTTGAATTTCCTGCCTTTTTCCATCCTCATCCATATAATTAATGATTTTCGTTTTACAGTTAAGGAGAGACCAGTGTTTCTCCAACCAGTCCATACCGATGAGAATATCATATGAACCTAAGGGCAACACATTTAAGTCTGCCATAATAGGTTGTCTTCCTATATGTAGGAGACAATTATTGACCTTGGCCAACACTCTCCTTTTGGCCCCAGTGGCCAGTTGTACTAACCAAGAATTCTTAAACTTAACAGTTTGAAGATTGCATTGTTCTATTATTTTGGGGCTAACATAACTTAAGGTAGCCCTGGGGTCAATTAAAATAGACACAGTATGGTTGAAGATTTTACCTTCAAACTCAATCATAGTCGGTTGGTAGTCTGCCTAGTGGTCCTCGAGAGCAGCATTGATTTTCGGCATGCTCCTTGCCACTTCACCAACTGTTGATGCCTCTTGAACCTGAGCTACCTGATCAGTTCCCCTGTGATGTGGGCAATTTTTAACATAATGAGGCCCTCTGCATCCCCAAACTGTACTGGTGGTCTGGCTACCATTTCCACTTTAGTCCTTACTGATTGTTCATTAGTCTTGGTTTCACTGGGGGTTTTGAATCTGAGTGGATTTCTATTCAGATTCCTATTCATCTGTCCTCTAGGAATCTTATTGACCACAAATTTATTTATTTTATGGCCGGAGGAAAATTTACTCCCTTTCTTGTCATTCCATTTCTTTCCTCCCTCACTTTTCTACTTATTTTGCTGATAGCATACCCGAGCTTTGCGTATGACCTCATCCATAGTCTTTGGATTATTGAACTCAAGGCATTCCTTCATAAATAGTGGCAAGCTACTGACAAACCACTGTACTTTAGCCTTTTCTTCCCGTATATAAGGGACGTATCGCAGCAAGGAGGTGAACTTGGTTATGAACTCATCCATAGATAATTGTCCCAAATGAAGGTCATGAAACTCCTTGGCCTTCTCATCATAAAATCTTTCAGTCAGATATTTTTCTTTAAAGTATTTTTGAAACTTATCCCAAGTTATGCTTTGTTCGTTTACACCACGAACTGTCTTTACCTCTTCCCACCATAAGGTGGCCTTTCCCTGCAACTGGAAAATTGCCAATCTAGCTTTAAGATTATGATCATATTCATACAGCTGGAAATACTTGTTCATGTTAATGAGCCAAGCTTCTGCTGCCTCCTCCTGTTCGCCATCAAAAAGTGGAGGTTTGATTTTCTGGAATTCCCCTTGAAGTTCTACCTTTTGTCTCTTATGCTTGTTGTGCCCTGATGCATTTCCAGATTCTTCTTCCTGGTTTTCTTCACCACCCTCGGTTTCTGCCCATTCTGTATGGTATTCTTGTTCCCCAGTCATATTTCCCTGTTCAGGACTAGGAATTGTGTGTCTCTGGTTCTGTCTATCTGACAGGCTTTTCATGATCTTTTCTTGTTCCAGCATAAGTCGTTCATTATCTGCTCGAAGTCGAGCCATCTCTGCCTTTAATTCTTGTACAGTTTCTAAGATCGTGGGATTGGTATTTCACAGTTCGTCTCCCAGCTGCACCCATACTTCAGGATTGGTCTCCTGAAATGTTGTTGTTCCTGCTCCTACCATAGTCTGGTGCGGTATGGTTCCCATTCTTCTCATTCTGGCTTTGCTGTGCACATTACACAAATACTGTCAATCCTTGTCTTTCCAGAGGCCTCAGTTTTGGTAACCTGAGTGCTCTGATACCACATGTCACACACCCAAAGATTAGAATATTCCATGGTAAAAAAATAAATTATTAACTATACAAATAAAACTATATTAATACTTCCAAGCTCGATCGATTTACCAGGTTTTGATATTATAAAATAATACATATTACGTGGTAGTTGCAACATTTGTTATATATTCTGTTCAATGGTAAATCACTTTGCATTTAATACAATTCAATACAAATCTTGATTGAGGTCTTCGCCTTTCTTCGAACCCCGAGGAGGTGGATATCTACGTGGTTGTTTACTCTTGAGAGTACCTTTACATGGTTCACAGCATCACACCATATCTCTGAAATCTTATTTGTATTAACTATATAAACATTCACATTTACTATGGCATTAATGGTCTCGGGCTGTGAATGCCCTAGGGCTACGGTCCACTCCTTCAGTACTCATCCTGGCGCCTCTAGCTGTAGACCTTACGCAGAGAAACATGCCCGATTTACGACACATGGACCTCCTCCAAATCAGACGACCAATGTTTTTTCTTACTAGACATAGGTTGATCAACATCGGCAAATTTGTCATTTGGTGTTTTGGTGAAATTTTCCTGCTTCTCTGGTGGTTCGACAATCCCATCCTGGTAAGGGGTTTTTGCTCTGAATTACTAATTTTTGTGATTGCTGGCTTACCTTCTATTTCTCTGAGTTGCTTGCTGGTTGTAGCCGTCATCTAGGATCCTCCAATTCACCTCGTGCGCTAAAGGGAGGGTTGTCCTACATGAATTTAGTATTAAAACAGGTATAATTCCTTCATGGTTATCCTCTGTTACTCCTTTATTGCTCGTTTATGTCAAAATTATAGTCTAATTTATACTTGTTTTATTTCAGGCTGCGTTGGCTCTGGTGCTAAACTCTTTGGTTCCTTTCACCATTGTCATGGCAGCGATGCCTGCGACATTCTACCGGGTATGTAGTTTTCACTGGAATGACTCTAAGGCTATTCCCTAAGTGTTTATAGGCTCTGCTGTTATGTTCGGTGCCAAGTTTTGATCGGCTCGAAGCCGAGATTTAATGATGTAATGCTTATTTTGAGTAATGGCTTAACTGTATTTTCCCTTTCTGGGTATTTGACACCCATAGTTGTAGAATGTGTTTTTTCGGATAGGTTCTTTGTACTTGTTTGTTTGCGGCCTAAGGCCTAGATACATTTGTATAAAGAGTCTTTGTTTTGCCAACAATTGGAATTGTTAATGCTACACTATCGTGTGCAATATATATATTTACAGTTGTATGTTAAGTTTCTTTTCATATACAGTTTCTTCCCATTCGGCGATTAGGGTTTAGGGTTTTCTTGAAACCCTTAGTCGACTCGAGAATGGGTATTCCTAAGTCTAGTCACGTGCAAACAATTCCTTAGTTTGTTTTACTGTAAAGGGATCTTTATTGTTATGCTCAATATGATTTATTTGTTTGCGGTCCTTCTTATATTAATTTCGTAGATACATTTAAACCCTACTAAATTCTGGGTTTCTATACAGTTGTGATGCATGTTTTTGATATTGCAAGGCTTCTCTTGAATTCCTGTATCAGTATGCAATTATTATTGGCTATAAACTCTTCTGGTTATCTATGGTGGTTATAGTCACGTTTGTTTAACAATTCAACTGTTCTTTCTTGGAGATTGTGATCTCCTTGTTTTCTTCTCTGTTTTCCTAAATACAATGACTCTTTGCTATAGTTGTTTACTGTATCATGGAGAAACATAAATTATACATATAGACCACTATCTTTCTATTCTTAAATGAAAAGTAAGTTCCAACCTATTCTGGTTCTTTTCTTAACAATTCTTAATGAACTTAACAAACTAGTTATTATTCAGAAGTCATACAAGTATGCAGTACCTGCTAAACTTGTAAGTGAAAATATTCAGATTTACTTATCTGTATTCGTCCTTTTAGATAAACTGGATTAGAATTTTTTTGATTATTTGCCTCCCAACCTTGAGACCTCTTTTGCATGCCTGAAGTCTCCCCCCGAGCTACCCTTTTCTAGGGTATTCTCTTTAAGATTTTCTCTTCTTGAGTATAGCAGCTATCTGGTCTTAACCAGACATAGCCCAGATAGAACTGTCTGTCCCTACAGCACAATTTCCCTATTCATTGCTCAATTCTTTTCTTTTTCTCCCTAGGTCTCTCAGATGCCCCCCATCCTCTTGATTCCTGGAATAAATCTTCCTTCTGGAAGTAGTTAGGGCTTGGGTAACTACCCAGCCTAACTATTTTAGAATAAACTGTCATCCCTTGATGACTTATTCTCATTTAAATTAAACTCCTTAATTATTGCCAAGATTCCAGTAATTCACTTTTATAAATTAAAACAAAATTACTATTTATATCAAATTTAACCAATATTCAGTTTGTCAAAAAATGCAATAAAATAAATATTTATAGATGTATGGGGACATCATAAGAGCTCTATTCTTCTTACTTGTGAGAAAATTATGAATTTCTTCAAAATGAATGGCCTGTCTAAAATTATTGCTTTACATGTTAGAATCCTCCCAAATTCATATTTAAAAGTGGGTTCAAAATTATTTTAGTATTTATAATGTCCTCATTCAATCCAACTCATCACATTGAAGGTTGAGATCTACCATTACTCTTGAAAATACACTATACTTAATGAGTTTGACCAAGATACTTGAACACTTTTGAACAATGGTTTAGCATAATCTGTAAAATCTTTGAAATTACATAAATAGTTAGGAGATATATAATTGTACCGAATTATTAGCTAATTTGGTGGATGAATAATCACATATGAATATGTTTGAACTTTTTAAAGTAATATAAAAGATATACATCTATGATATTACTTGTTGAAACATATTTTATGGTCAAGTCACAATTTAATGATTTACTAAGACAAAACCCAAATTTTTTTAAAACCAAAATATTTTTATATCCACAACAAAAAAATTAACAAAAACACATACTACATGATATTTAAATGACGTGTAAAAATAAAAATTAGACATGATGTGAATGGAAATTTTAAAAGGAAACCCATCATATAAAATTGACTTGACGGGTAGGAGTGCTCATCAAATTTATCTCAAATTATTTTTTCCTTAAGTGGGCAATGGTGAATTCACCATTCGAGTGGATGTTGGGGTCAATTCATCAAAATGCACTAGCAAATTATTTTTATTACACTAGTAAATTATTTTTATTAGTGTAGTTTAAATGTTATATATTTTTATTTTTGAGGTGTAGATTAGAAGTTCACGTTAATTGGTGATAAAGTGTACTTTCAAGGCACTCATGTGGTTGGTTTAAACTTCACTTAGTGTATTTTTCATACTTAGAACATAAGTAGAACACCTTATAATATTGTGGCTAACTTTGCACAGGTTGGATCTAGCTAGAAAACAATGAAAAAACATGCAACAAAAGAAGAAAGAAAATTTATAGAGAAAATAATTAATGAATTCTATTCGTGCATATAAAATAAAATTATGATAGAATAAAGTTCCATGAAATATATTAGACATGATTCAACTAATATAGTAGTGAGTCTAGTTGTGAATTTAGAGAGATGTGAACATGCACTAAAGAAAAGTGACAACTAGTCATCTCATGTGAGTGGAGATAGTCCTAGTTAATTGAAGTGGAATTAAGTGCATGTTATCTCCAATACACCTACAAATTATAGTAACAACAATCATAATCCACTTCTATCAAGTATGGACCACATTGATACTCTTAGGATAACTTCAAATGAATGATGTAATAATAAAACTAATCCACTATGTTGTTTTCTTGGCCTTAGAAAATATTTTGACACCATTATTAAAGCAAAGCTATAGAAGATGATAAAAGAGATAATGGTTCCTATCGAGTTGAGGGTTTCTATGACAAGGATATTTTAGAATGTTATTGCCAAGCTTAGGACCATTTAGGATTGGTCAGAGGAAATTAAATGCAATATTAGAGTCAAGCAAGAGTGTTCCTTATCCCTTACCATTTTTGGCTTGTTCATTGATACGCTAGAAGAGTGTTTGGAAAATCTAGATTATGTTAGTCCCACACTTAATGACATAGTCGTAACTCTTCTCTGTTATGGTGATAATATTGTTCCTTAGTAAGGAACCATTACAATCTTGACATAAAACTCAAAGTCCTCCATGATTTCTGCTTCAAGATGGATATGACTATAAATACTAATAAAACTAAAGTCATGATAGTTAAATCCAAAAAGATCAGCTATGATACTTTCATTTAGGAAAAAAACTCTTTCGGGGAAGTTCCTTCATACAAATATTTGAGGTTTGACATCCATCATAAGATCAATTAGAATTATATCATTGAGAAAATGATAAATGGAGGTTGGAAAGCTTACTATGAGCTTGAACATAATTGTAAGTCAGAATATCTTTGGATTTTGGATAAAAAGAAGCTCCTCTTTGAGACTCTTTTCACTCCATTTATTTTATATGGATGCGAGGTTTGAGGTTGCAGTATATCTAGAGAGTCATGAAGGAAGATTGAAAAATCCAAAAGCAATTTATAGCCTACAACTTCAAGATTGAAGGAAATACTCCCTAACCTACCCTCTTGATTGAAGCAAGGCTTTCCCCCATTGAGAGAATTGTTATGACTAGGTATCTTATGTATAATAAGTTATACAACATGGATTCCAAGAGATTTTCTAATATTGCTTCTAACTCTAGTCAAAACCCCAACTTCGACTCAAGCAAGGATGGCATAAGGATGCTCAATCTTGGCGAGAACATTGGACAGTAAAGGAGGAGATCATCTTGTAGAATTCAAATTGTTACTTCAAATTTAAGGAGAAATTGTAGAGAAACCAAGAGCTAAAGGGAAAAAGGAAACTAAGATATTATAAGGAAGTGATCAACCCCAATCTCAAAAAATAAAATTGTCTCTCTATCTCGACTAATATTAGGAAAAAAAGGAATATTGTCAAGATTAGAACTAATTCTCATGAGATTCATAATGAAATTGGGTGTTGGCCAATTCCTAAAACACCATGGGATGAAAGAATTTTTCACTTATGTGATCTTAGGAGAGTTGAAGATGAAAAGCACTTTCTCTTAGATTTTCCATTTGATACTCACATTTAATCTAATTTTCAATATATTTCTTACACTACCAACCTTTTTGACCTTTTAACTCAACAGAACAACATAAATCCACTAGAGCTTCCCTCACCTTTTATGAGTGTACAAATAAAATGTTAAATAATTTTAATTAATCCCCTACCTTTTTAGAGTTCAATAAACCCTATAAAACTTAATAAATATTAATCATTATCATGATCATTATATAAATAAATCTAAATTAAAAAATATTAAAATAAAAAAATTGAATTGATAAATATATAAACATAATATCTCATGCATTTTACATAATATTAAATTTATTTATACGTTCAAACAACCTTTATATTTTATATTCATGACATTATAAGATTTTATAAAAATATGCTACGTCAATTATAAAAGTATTCTAAACTTGACTATGACAAAATCTCTAAATTATATTAATATATTTATTATTCATTATACTATAATATTTTAAAGAGTTCCGTGCCTCGGTTTTGTATAACAAGTTTTATGCGTATTACCGCACTAAACTTGAGTATCACAAAATCTTTTAAACTATAATTATATATTTATCAATGACGATGATAAAATAATAAAATAATATTTTGGATAACGGATAAAATATATAATAGTATATTATATTGATATCATCATTATAGTAATGGCTTTACATATAAATATATTTAACTAATATATTTATAATGGCATAGGTTTTATTATTATTATTAATAATAATAATATTACTAATAAAATATTATTATTATTAGCATATATATATATATATATTATCATGGAAGTATGGTTGAAAAGAATTAATTTTATATTTATATATATATGGAAATATTGTTGAAAAGAATTATTTTGGAAGATTATTTGTTAATATTATTATGATTTTTATTTGTTTTTATTGTGTTAATATTCCAAATCAACTTAATCTTAAATAACAATTTTATCACTTTCTTAATGTAAATCTCTTAAATAAGCATTAATTATTTCAAATTAATATATTAGGTAGCAAGTATATTTTCTTTGTATCTTTTTGTTTCATATTATTTAATGATTCTTTTCGAAGCACAATAACAATACTATTTCCATTCCAAATTTGATGCTAATAGTGAAGCATACTTGTAATATTTGTTCAATTTTATTCTACACAATGTTTTAATAAAAGGAAGAGGGTTAAGACCACTATTGCCACACAAGTTGGCAACTCTAATAATGAGAAAAATCAGGTTGACTTGATTGCTCAAATAACTCCTTTTATGATAACTGGTGAACAATTCTAAACCTAAATTGATCTTGTGATCTTTCAATCTAAGGAAATTGCTGTAAATAATTTCAATAAGCATGATTAATTTACCTTTATCCATATTCCTTTCCTTTCACATTCTTGAATGAAAATAATACAAGCTATCAATAATATCCATACTTGCTTCAGTTGCTCCACCTTGATCAACCAATTCCAATAAACCCTTTCCTTTGTCTAGATTATTTGAAAATTCTAAAACAAGATACTCCAAACTCAAATAGAATAAGTAGAATCTTAATGACCCTTGAATAAATAACGAATTTACGTGATTCCTCATTATCAAATAAGTGTTGTAAGGATCAGAACAGTCTTGGGTAATAAAATGAAGGAATGAAAATGTTTTTTAAGAGGTCATATGTGCAAGAGAAATGCTTCTATTATTACTCGCTTCCTATCATGGAAAGAAAATATCATGGCTACTGAAGGAAAGTATGCATAGGATGTTAAACAGTCACATTTGGAATTATTCGTTATCAAACTTAGATTTATATGCTCTTGATATTTATTCAGGTAGTAGAAGGTATTTATATTATGAGTTATGGACTGAACATCTAAATAGCCTAAAATGATAAAGAAAAATGACTTCATCCCTTGAGAATGATAGAGAAGGATGAATATGAAACCTCTTAAATGGGGCAATTTCCTTTTACAATAGAATAAATGTATAGGATGAGATGTTTTCTAAAACTAGGACTACTTGGTATATATGTAACACCTTTAATACTCGTCAATAAGATTTTACTCTACTCGCAAAAATCAATTCATTGTAATGTGACCTTCATTTTTTTTTTATTTTTTCCCTTCTCTTTTGTTATTCGTTTTTATTATTCTTTCTTAATAATCTAGATCAAAATTGAAAAGGTTATCCATAATAAGTTGATCATTTCGAGTGATGCAAGTAATAGTTAGTGCAAATAATGGACAAGGGAAAGTCTACAAAATTTTCACATCTCATGCATACCATATTCCTAACATTTTAACCTTGTACAGACTAAATTTTCTTAGAACTTATTCCACACACATATATTATGAATATATGTGATTTATTATAAAACATTCATGCACAAATATATCTATATTCAATTGTGATGGAAAGATTGTAAACAAATAATAAGTGCATCATGGAATTTCATTAATGTTTCATGTTAGTGATGATGCATTGATTATAATTTCCCTTCAAGAATATATGGATTTAAAATGAAATTGGAGATGTTTCTGAGGACCCAATGCATATTCTGATTTCTTGGTATGTATATTAATTATTAACCATGATAACAATTCTATTGAATAGGTGTTTTTAGGAAATGAACACGGGTCATATATGTGACCCTCACAGGGAATGTAGGTTTATACATAATAAGGTTGGGTATGTTTTACAACATTATCAATCATGTCTTGTTATTATGTGTAAACAAGAGTATCTAAAACCTAGACAACCCGATGACTACACATTGGATTGATGTTAGGCTCTCAAAGAAAAACAACTTGTGGAGTAAATTTTAAGACGTAAAATAATTATAACTTCAATATCCTGTGCAAGTTGGTGACATACCTTTTGGTCGAAAGGAATCATTTTTTATTATTATTTTGTAACTTAATAGTAGTTCAACCCAAATTAATTGATGAGGAGATACATTGACTGTAGTTGGTGTATGTATGTATGTACGTATGTATGTATATGTATATGTATATGTATACGTATATGTATATGTATAAATACATACATATATTACACTAAAACATTACATGTTCCTAATATGGTTGGTGTAAGAGTTCACTATGATTACACTCAATGAGTGTACATCAACTAGACTGGTAAACATGAATAATTCTAGATTCATAAGAAATCAGTTCCTCGATATCTCAAAAAAATATATTCAACTCAAGTGCCCAAAAGGACAATCTTTCAAGTCGAGTGTATGTATAAAGAACTAGATAACAAATGGTAGATTTAGCAATTAAATTTCTATCCTATTGAACTACCATACCATCTCAATAATTTATCTATATTAAATGAGGTTTTTTTGACATCACTCGAATCCATAAGTATTGACAAGACACAACGATTATGGTACTTATCAGCACTGAATCAAAATATTATCACATTTCACAACCACTCCAATTCGACTTAAATATAGAAGTACTTCGAACTCTTGATAATTATTATGAGCCCACTACTAAGACTCATGGGAACATTTTCTTAGTTCAATGATCAATTTCAAACTAGAGTTAATTTTATTGCAATTGATATTCAACTAGGTCAAGTGTCGATGCACTAGTGTTATGTTAACAATTAACTTAATTGTCACTAGGACAGAAAGACTTATCACTATGAAGGTATCACACCCTTGTTAATCCATCTTATCATGGAATTGGATTAGTTATTGAAAGAAAACATATGTAATGTAAGAGTTAGTTCATGAAATCCTTAAAAGTGAGAACATACATATTCCCACCATATACTAATATGAGCTCCTACTAAAACTCTTTCATTATGACTATGGTACCCTAGACATAAAATTTTGTTATAAGATATGAATCTTATTATTGAAATTTATGAGTTAGAAAATCCATTTCATATGAGGATCAATGATGTCAGATAAGGTACACAATTTTAAAGAAGTAGTTCATAGGTTCTAGGGTTTCAAAGCCATATACATGCGAATGAATTTGCAAGTATGTATGAAATAGTTGTATGGTACCATTGTTATAGTAAGTGATGACTAAATCTCATATTATCAATAATGTAGTCACTGCATGGAACTTAGCTTCCATGTGGCCTATGCTAGCAATCTTGATGCTTAATATTGGAGTTTCTCCATTCAAATCAGTGTCTATGTTGGATCATCTATAAAAATTTATAAGGTTCTAGATGATTGGAACCTTCTCTGCCAAGAATATTTGAGCTAAGTCAATGTAATTGGTTTAAATATGTGCTCGAGTTCTTGATTCCCATATTGGTTATTAAGGATGATATGTAATGATTGTTGCTATTTAATAAAACCAATGTGATGGAAACTAATAATTTCATTTTCATTTTAATAGAAATAATAGGAAATATTTTAGTAATTTTTTACTTTCACAACATGTAATTCTTCACTGGATAAGTTCATCAAATGTAACCTATGATCCTCACCATACAACACATAGGCATAAAGATTGCTATAGGTGTAGCGTATTTAATGACTTGACCAGTCACCTGAGGCTTAGCTCAAATGGGTGTTATATAGGGTTGATAAATAAGGATCATTTGAGTAATGATAGTAGATTGATATACACAAAAATGCATTTGATGAGTTGTGAAATTATAATTTTTTCCTACGAAATTACCCTAATTTATTTTGATAAAACCACACCTTTTCCACACTAGATTATCATAGAATGATATATATATATATCTATATATATATATATATATATATATATATATATATATATATATATATATATATATATATATATATATATATATATATATATATATATATATATATATATATATATATATATATATATATATATATATCTTTGGAATCCCACGATATTATTGCTTTTTAACTAGTTACCTTATTATCATTTCTACACTATGTTTTATGAGTTTTTTTAATATATTACATATGTATGGAATAAAATGGGTGCTAACTTAATTGATTGCAGAGATACAACCATCAATTATTTACAACCATTGATTATTACAAAGTGTCATGTTTTGAATTAAGGAACCAATATATATCTCTTTGGAATCCCACGATATTATTTCTTATTAACTAGTTACCTTATTATCATTTCTACACTATAATTAAAGGATGTTTTATGAGTTTTTTTAATATATTACATATGTATGGAATAAAATGGGTGCTAACTTAATTGATTGCAGAGATACAACCATCAATATTTACAACCATTGATTATTACAAAGTGTCATGGTTTGAATTAAGGAACCAATAGTGCAGCAATAACTCAGAAAATAAATATGTGGCATGATGTCCAGAATGGGAGAACTCATGGGTTTGCCACATGGGGAGGAGAAATGTTGAATTTAGCATATGGTGAGAAACATGGTACATAGTATCGCAACCACTTGCATACCATTGTGGGAAATGATGCTTGCAATTTTATTTCCAACCAACTCATTACAAAATATATTCAATATGATTAATGGGTCCCATCAATAGGTATATCATAAGGCCCATTTTTCCATCCTCCAACCTATAATTTCCTCTTTCCTCCCATATTGACATATTTTTTACTATAATGTGCTTAATAAGGATACTAAAGGATGTTTCTTATACTTCATGGCCTAATGTGGTTAATGTGTAAGAAAGAGTGCTTTTGAGTGCATTTACTCTGAAGAGGCATGTTGCAGGAAGTTGAAGGAGATGTAAGAGGATTTTCCCTTGCATTTACTCACCTACAACTCAACTTGATCCCTAAAATCACCCACCTACAGCTTGAGGATCTACTACCAACTGATGCACTCAAGGAATTGTGAGGATATAAGGGAGCTCGATCGAAATTTTTAGAGATTTTAGAGGGACGAAATACTCTTTCCAATGAGGCTTCCCTTAAATCATTTTTGTATAAACAAGAAAGCCTATCGGCTCAATAGGATTCAAAATTTTGGAGCAGATAAGAGCTACTAAGAGCTAGGAGCTCGAGATTGTCACTTTCATTTCCTTTGCATGATGTAAATGAACTATGTTCTATGACAATGAAAATATTAATGTTATCTTTCATCTGATTTTGTTTCATAGGGCTGAGTCCCATTGGGTTAGGGCCCAACCCAGAGATTCTAGTCTCTCTTTGTGTATTTTATCCATGCATTGCCTTTGTTAACAACATCTATTTTCTTTCTTGATATAAATTTGCTAATAAAAGTTGTTGGTGTAGTAATACCTACCACCTCACTTCTGGGAAGTGTGGTTGAGTAATATGCATTAGAAAGCCAAAAACATGTGGTTACTTTGCTTTACAATTTTTAGATATTAGATCAACGCTCTTTTATGTACTCTGTCTTTTGCATACTTAGGTCTTAAATCACAATCTTCTTTGAACTTTCATGGATGTAGTTTATATGAATGCTACTAGTAGATTTACTTTTGATGAAAATAAAATTCAACTCGTCCTTTTTACTTAGTTTCATACAATTCAACTCATCCTTTCTTGTTTATTTCACCATTGCTACAATTTGGTTATTAATTTGGCATTATTTCCAAGTCGGAAAAAATGATTATTTATATGGTGTATAGGTACTACTAGTGGCTTGCAGAGTTTGAATATTCATCATTCGTTCCACCTACCATCATCAACCTCCTCCTCACGTCACAACAACCTCAAAAATCTGTCACTGAAAGTACATCTTTGGGTCAGTAGAGGACATTGTGTGCCTTTATTTTTGTGAAAGATGGGCCTATGAGAGATGCTATGCTTGGAAAAAGCTTCATAAAGCCTTAATATACCTTCATATTCCCTTTCCCACCTTTACATCACCTTTTCCATCCTCAAAATTCTCATGGATCCAATCTTGTAGCAAAACAGGGCAATCTTGTAGGAATCATGTAAAATTTTGTACCACTTTGTAAACCTTACCAAGTTTGCTCCAAAAGCTTGATTTTTTCTTGTTATTCTTGAATAGTGTCACCTAGGCTATGAAACTGTTATTGAGTAAGACCAAATACCACTTATGGCCTATCTTTTCTTAAAGGAAACATAATTTTGCAATTAGGGTTAGAGGACATATTTCTAAATTTGAAGGTACAGAGACAACTTTCTTGATTGTCCCATGAAATTCCTAATGAACTCTATCACTAAAGCTAAATATCCTTGAACACAATTATTAAAGGTTGACTTATATATGAAAACTAGATTAGGATTGTCTCTTTTGAATTTATTCTTCTTTTAGGGTTTCAATTACAAGCACTGTGATTGCATAGGTTAGTTTCCTTTTCAATGCAAATATTCACATTATGTGATTAAACTAATGTTTATATTCCTACAAGTAGCATAGAATTTATATTATATAAGTAGATTAATGTTTATATTCCTGCAAGTATTATACCATTTACATTCCTACAACTAGGGTTACCATTTACATTTAGATAAGTAGAATCTTCAGTCCTTTTGCAAGTAGAATAGTATTTCCATTTCTCCAATTAGCATAGAACTCTCTTTTTATGCAATTTTCTTCCTTAAGTTAGTTGATAGAGTGGTCTCTATATGCCTCGGTATGCTCCATTGCTTGAAGGTGGCATGAGTAGAAATTAACCTACAATGCATATAACATTGTTACCTCTTAAGTTTGTACAAACCCTAGGTTGATAATTAAAGTTGGTGGCCTTGGGAGTTGCAACACTCTTGTTTCCAAGTACATGTTGCTTCTACTTAGAATTTTCTTTTCTTTTTCATATTTCTATTGATTTTCATCATCATTGTTTGATTTGGAAAAAAAAGGGAGAAAAAAACACAAAATATTTCATGCCTTGTAAGAATAGGGATAATCAAGGGAAGTTTCTACCAATAACCCCCACCCCTTCAATGAGTCAACAATCACTCTTCTTGGGTTATTGTTAACTTCCCACTCTAGCCACATGGGAGTTAGAGAATCCTTTAGGTGAGAAAACTAAAATCTTTGAAAAAACCATAGGGGAGGAATAACTGTGAAAATTCCTAATCCTTAAGGAACCCCTACTGTAGGAAAATCTGAATCTACTTCACCTACTTGATTTTTTTTATCAAGTTATTCTATGAATATTGAAGCAAATTACTTATGTAGCCTACACTACTTTAATATTTGATTACATGAAACAGAAAACAAAGAAAATAACAAGATACATAGTTATTTTTGGACAAAATAGTCCCCAGAAAAACACAATGCGGGAAAACTAGTGCAACAACTTTGAGGGTTTTCACTGCCCAATAACCAATTTGATCCCAGGGCAAAGAATAACCAGTTACACCGAAAGATACGGTCAACACAGCCAAAATTACACCTGTGACCCAAGTTAATTCACGGGGTTTTTTGAATCCACCTGTGAGATAAACACGAAATACGTGCAGGATCATCATTAGAACCATCATACTTTCCGACCATCGATGAATTGATCGGATTAACCAACCAAAGTTAACTTCGGTCATTAGGTATTGAACAGAGGCAAAAGCTTCTGTAACGGTCGGACGATAGTAAAAAGTCATAGCAAAACCAGTAGCTACTTGTACTAAAAAACAAGTAAGTGTGATCCCCCCTAGACAATAAAATATATTGACATGAGGAGGAACATATTTACTGGTGATATCATCCGCAATCGCCTGAATTTCGAGACGCTCTTCGAACCGATCGTATACTTTATTGAGATAGGTAAACTAAAATTCCCCCTCTGAAAATCGTACATGAGAATTTCCCTTCATACGCCTTGAACAAGAACGCGCAAATGCTTTTGAACACGAATAAATAAATTTGGGAAAAAAGATACTTGAGGGTTCGTTGCCTGACCGGCTGGAGAAATGAAAATCATTCGAAACAATCCAGCATTTCTATTAGAAGACTCTATAGTGCCAAAATTTCAAAAAGTGCCAAAATTTCATGTCGGCTCATCCCTATGATAAATCACTATAGGCCCTTTGAACGATCTTTTACCCTATTCGTGTGATATCAGTTCCCTAGAAAAGAACTAATATAGAAGATTTATAGGAATTATCTTGTCGAGATCTCAATAGATGAATCATTCCAAACCTCATATTTCAATTAGACCCCGATGATTTTATCAAATCCCCAAAAGGTTCTCTGGGTAATAACCTTTTCATTTTCGCTCATTCGACGAAATATGCTAACTAAGAGAAATCAGATACTATATCATTCTTTAGTCATAATCAGCATAATTATGAGAGGGGATAGATCCTTCGATTTATTATAGGAAATACCTCTTTCAATTTCTTTATTGGAAGTCTGGTGACGAGGAAATGATAGGTACAAACCATAGTTCAGATCTTTCGGAACATAACTATGATAGACCTCGTGCTCTAGAGATTCAATATTCTAGAAATGAAATATCCAACAAGGTAGGACCATCTTGATGAAGATAACATATCGGTCTTCTGTACTATAAATATGGATCGATTTCAACAAGTCGCACACCCATATTCCAAAAATCCTTAGAGAAAAGTAATTACACGATCAAACTATTGGAACAAGATAAGCTAAAAGCTCGAAGCCACTATTTGGTCTGGGTTTGAATCCCTCAGTTCTTATTTTTTCTTCAAGAGCTCACCAGGTGAATTTTGGAGTTCCTCAGCCCCAACTAGCTGGAATCCCATCCAATAAAACGGAAGAATTATAAATCTCCAAGATAATAGATAGGAATACTGCAAATAGAGCCATTGCAAAACCCATAAGAGGAGTAGTTCCCCATCCAAGAGCTACTTTACCATATTCTAAATTAAGCGGTTTTAAGGTCATTCCTACAAGGGTTTCTTTTGGCGTGGTTTTGGAAGTATCATCAATGGTCTGTGTAGCCATAGAAACTATTGTATTGGTTGAGATCTGTTAACTTTGTTATTATATGGTAAACATACCATGACATTGGGATCACCTAATAATGGAAACTGCAACCTTAGTCACCATCTCCATATCTTGTTTACTTGTAAGCTTTACTGGTTATGCCCTATACACCGCCTTTGGGCAACCCTCTAAACAACTTAGGGATCCTTTTGAGGATCACGAGGACTAATTGAAAGAATGACCTTCCCTATAGGGAAGGTCATTCTTTCTTTGATGGGAGAGAAAGAATGACGATTTGGAGAAGCAAAATTATTTTCCCCCTTTGGTCGGAAGTTTGGGTGGTTCTCGGAAGAAAATAGCGAAAAATATTATCCTTAGGGTCGATACCAACAGGAATGTATAAACCAATGCTTCCATAGATTTGATTTGATCGTAATTTACAATTATGGAGATAGCTTTCGTACTAATATTTATTAGAGAAGAGATAGGAGCAATATCATACCACTTGTCTTTTAGTAGTTGGATCTCCCAGTTTTTGGAATGCTCCAAATTCTACTTGAGCATCCAGATCCGAGTCGATACCAGTAAAAACGTCTCTGAATAAGGTCCTAGCACCATGCCAAATGTGTCCAGAAAAGAAAAGGAGAGAAAATGTAGCATGTCCAAAAGTAAACCAACCCCTTGGACTACTACGAAAAACACCATCAGATTTTAGAGTAGCACGATCTAATTCAAAAATTTCACCTAATTGAGCACGTCTAGCGTATTTTTTAACTATACCAGGATCACCAAAACTGACCCTGTCAAGTCCACCACCATAGAACTCAACAGTTACACCTACTTGTTCAACACTATACTTTGATTCTGCCCTCCTAAAAGGAACATCGGCTTTCACAATTCCTTCTTTGTCCACCAGAACTACTGGAAATGTTTCGAAAATGGTAGGCATACGACGTACAAAAAGCTCATTTGCCTCCTTATCTTTGAAGATAGGGTGTCCTAACCAACCAACAGCTATTCCATCTCCATTGTCCATTGCACCTGCTCTGAATAACCCCCCCTTAGCTGGATTATTACCAATGTAATCATAAAAAGCGAGTTTCTCAGGAATTTTGGACCAAGCTTCTGATAGGCTTAAATTTTTGGCCAGACCGGCATGAACCCGTCGATCTATTTCTTGTTGGAAGTATCCCTGATCCCACTGGTAACGAGTGGGACCGAATAATTTGACCGGAGTAGTTGCGGTGCCATACCACATGGTCCCAACAACAATGAAAGCTGCAAAAAACACAGCAGCAATACTGCTAGATAGGACCGTTTCAATATTCCCCATGCGTAATCCTACGTATAAACGTTGGGGAGGATGAACACTGAGATGGAATGGACCTGCTAATATACCAAAAATACCCGCTGCTATATGATGAGAAGCTATTCCTCCTGGAACAAAAGGATCAAAACCTTCAGCTCCTCATGCTGGATCCACTGGTTGTATTTTTCCAGTTAGTCCATAAGGATCAGACACTCATATCCCAGGACCATACAAACCCATTACATGAAATCCTCCAAATCCGAAACAAGCTACTCCTGAGAGGAATAAATGAATTCCAAATACTTTTGGAAAATATAAACAACGTTTTCCCATACGTTCATCACAGAATATGTCCAGATCCCAATATACCCAATGCAAGATAGCTGCCGAAAAGCACAGGCCAGAAAACATGATATGTGCCCTGGCCACACCTTCATAACTCCAAATACCGGGATTAATTACAGTTTCTCTGGTGATGTTCCATCCACTCCATGAATCCTTTATTCCCAAATGAGTCATAAAAGGTATAACGAACATACCTTGTCTCCACATTGGATCAAGAACATGATCGGATGGATCAAAAACTGCTAATTCATACAGAGTCATTGAACCAGCCCAATTAGCAACTAGAGCTGTATGCATTATATGTACAGAAATTAACCATCCAGGATCATTCAATACGACGGTATGAACGCGATACCAGGGCAAACCCATGCAAACACCCCTTTATCGGAAAAAGTAGACACTATGTAACTTTCTCACATTGGATTGGAAGAGATCATGTTATCGAGCTAGACCCGGATCATCTCGAAAATGAACATCTATTCACTTGGACATTGCTAATGATGGAACAGGTTTGAAACAATTTTGTCCATACATAATAGCAGGGAGAGGCAAAGATATTTTATCGTTTGTATGTACCAATAAACAATGTAGGGATTGGTCCCATTTATATTGATAAAAAAAGAGGAAAGAAACGAGATATTCTAATCCTTCCATTCGTTCATGAACGATACCTTTGCAATTTATGGACTAAGTCAGATATAATTTTTGATGAAAAAATATCATTTTTCTACTAAAGAGTGGAGCTATTACTGTTCCATAAACAGTAATACTTTACTGCGGGAAAAAATAAAATACTGAGTTCAAATGCTCAGTCAAAATGATAACTTTATCATTTTGTGCTATGCAATGAAAAAAAAGGTCAAAATAGTAAGTCTCTAGGTTAATGGGCCTTTTCCGTTCCGTAGAAAGATTCGGGGTTATTCGTTTTCAGGATCAATAGTGGACGAACGGAGAGAGAGGAATTCGAACCCTCGGTACGGATGATCCGTACTACGGATTAGCAATCCGCCACTTTGGTACGCTCAGCCATCTCTCCAAGATGGAAGAGTTCATGTGTAACAAAATGAATGGTGGAGTAAAGGTGTATATCATAGTATGTACAGATTGTATCGGTAATATAATGAATATTGCCATTATTCAGTTGGATAAAGAACAATCCAGTCAATCGTATTGTTCATTTCGTTAAAAATAGTTCTGTATGACTGATTTTTTCTGCTTTTCTTGGCCTGGCCGATGGCCAGGCCAAGAAAAGCAGAAAAAATCAGTCATACAGTGCTTGACCTAATTTGATAGCTAGAAGAAGACCTGCTGTAAAAGCAAGAAAACAACCTATCAAAATTTTAAGCTCTTCCATATCTTCATTCCCTCCCCAATCAGTTTGATTAAATGCGTTACATGGATTAGTCCATTTATTTCTCTCCAGTATCAAATTTTATTATATAGATATTGAAGGGTTCTCTATCTATTTTATGTATTATTGTAAAGATATCAGTTGCTCAAGGCCATAGGTTCCTGATCGAAACTACACCAATGGGTAGGAGTCCGAAGAAGACAAAATAGAAGAAAAGTGATTGATCCCGACAACATTTTATTCATACATTAAGTCGATGGAGGGTGAAAGAAAACCAAATGGATCTAGAAGTTATTGCGCAGCTCACTGTTCTGACTCTGATGGTTGTATCGGGCCCTTTAGTTATAGATAGATAGAGCTTTGGATGGATCAGAGATCCATCCAAATATCCTTTAACTATTTAAGTTGATAATGTAACGAATAAAACCCACCTGTATCACTAAACTATACACGCCACAATCCCATTGACGGATATTCCGTCACTTCTTTCCTTCCACATTTGAATCCAAATTCCGGAATTCCTTAATTCTCTCTCTTCTATTTCCAAGAGAGAAGAAAGGATTCTATCCATTCTAGTTTTATAAATTCTAGGTTGTTCTTTCTCTTTATCAAGGAATTTTTTTGCTCAACTCCTCTAATCTTCTAATTGAATTCTTTCTAATTCATTTTAGAAAGATCTTCCTCTTCCAGGAAGAAAAAGAGCCATAAACTGGAATGGCTCCATATTCTTAGCTCTCAATCTTTGTTGATCTCTTATAGTAATCACATCTTGAGGTTTGCAAGGGTAACTTGGTATATCTACCATATGGTCATTGACCCGGATATGTCCATGATTCACTAATTGTCTAGCTCTAGGAATGGTGGGAGCCATACCCAATCGAAAAAGAATATTATCCAAATGCATTTCAAGTAATTGCAATAGGACCTAACCTGTTGAGCCTTTGGCTCTTCTAGCAATACGAACATATTTCAGCAAATGCTCTTAGGCATAACTTGTCTCCATCCGCTTCGTATCAGCTCAGCCCGGAGTTTCCAGTATAGCGATCCTTACCCTATGAGCTACTATAATATATGTTCTCAACTTGATATCTATAAAGATAGATGGATCATCCATATCCAATTTGTTGTCCATCTACCATAGTAGACTCACTCATTCATATATGATGAGGGGGCCCTTTTAACTCAGCCGTAGAGTAACGCCATGGTAAGGCGTAAGTCACCGGTTCAAGTCCGATAAAGGGCTCATGTTTCCCACGAATAAAGAAGGATCAGGTGTCCATTTCTATTACATAGATAGAAATATCTTCACCGAAATATGAAAATGACAACAAATCGGATTCGGATCCAGTCCGTTTTTTATCTTCTTTTATGAGGTGAATGACGGGAATTGAACCCGCGCGTGGTGGATTCACAATCCACTGCCTTGGTCCACTTGGCTACGTCCACCCCGGAAAAACCAATTTATCTATCTACAGTCATTTCTTCCCAGAATAAAAAAAGAGCTAACGTTTGTTCTTATGTGGGTCGGTGACCTCTGATAGGGGATCAAAGCAAGATCGATGACTACCTGTCAACTCTCGCACAAGTTGTATGGCTTATTATCAAATATGTGATAAATATGAAGTATTTTGTATTTCTCCCGGAGAAATATCCCGATCCCATCTTCCCTCCGTTATTTTTAACGTGAAAGAAGAATCTTTCTTCTTTCGTATCGATCCTTTGTCTATTCACTCATGGGCAATAATTATTGTTTTTCCCTATTATATTTTAGTTTTCAACTAACACAGTTTTGCAGATTGGTTCGGTAGATCCCACGTTATTCGAGTTGTAACGAACGGGGCATAACCATTAAAATGGTTCGGTGTAAATGGAATAGATCGAGATCTATCTCAATATTTATTGTATGTTTTATCTTGATACTAAGATCTTGTCCATCTGAACAACTCTGGGCAGGGCATTTGATCAGAGAGTCGTTGTTTAAAATGATTAAGGTTGTGGCTATGTCGACAAGTTCGACCCTATTCGCTTATCATATATTCAGATTCGATGAATCTAGACCATTTGAACTTGTATCCTTCCTTCTCGTATTAGAAGGTATAGGGTTTTCCAATCTGGAAAATTTTGTTATCTTACATGCACGGTTAGGATACAATCAAGTTCTTTGTTATATTATTATGCAGGTTATGGGACAAAGATACAAATTTAAAGGCTCATCTACCGACGGAGATAGTGAACATTTGATGAATCAAATATAAATTTGGTTGTTGTCTTTCAGTTAATTCGTTTGAAAGTTTAGGTCAAGCGAACATAATTGGTAGGCGTCAATCGATCCGTGGAACGTATCAAATCTTTCACATATAGGTTCGTTATGAGATGAGCCCACTCATCTCACAATGATATAAAATCATTTCGGACAGATCTATTTCCGAGTAGAGATCTATTTGTAACGGGGCAGAAAGCAGCTTCTTTTCGGTCGCTGTCCACATAATTTCTGGACAAGGGGTAATAGTTTCTTTCTTTCGTCCCAACCCAACAGACTTATTTATTCTATTGTTTGTTCCAGAATGCATTCCATGAAATATGTGTATTCTATAAAATAGTGGGGTAGATTAAAGCAAACGTTGGTCCAGATGTAGATCTAATATGCATAGCTGGTAGATTGCATTTTTTTGATATGTTACCAGAACGGAACTAGAGGCAAGGAAGAGTGTTTGTCCCAATATGAAAATCTTGGGTCTCAAAAACCATGTGATGATCTTAGGTGAAGAAAGAGAACGAACCAAAGGTTTGCCTTTAGCTAGGATGGATCAACTCCAGAGAATTTCTCTGCCCAGGTATTCGGAATATCCATCATACTTTCCACTTCTATGGTTCAAAAATAGGCTTGATTTACCGCACATAACTTATTGTAGAGAATCCTAGTTGATAAAGATCTTCTCCCCGATATTTAGCAAAGGGATAGATACATCCAGGATTTTCGATTGAACGGAAATTTTGTTCAACCCCAACAGAATGCGTTGCGTTTGGATGGAGCTAAAAGTCATATGTCCGATCGATACTTTGACTGCTCTATGGATTGCTTGGAACATATGATATTCGAGAGAACTCTCGAATTTTTCGAAGAACTAGCGATAAAAAAAAAAAATAAAAATAGTTTATAGGTTTGATCATCTGGTATCGGATCAATCTCGATCGATCCAAAATACTAATATGCCTGCTCTGGTCCAACGTTCCCATCCATCGATCTCGATAAGGACATGAGATTGATATGATCTGAAAGACTTTTCAAGGCCAAGTCATAGGGACGGACTATGAGGGGATATATATAAATAGTATCACTTAGTGGAATGTATAGGGCTATACGGGCTCGAACCATAGACCTTCTCGGTAGAATAGATCAAAGTTCTTATTATCAAAATAATTTGAACTGTTCCAAGAACCCAACATGCATTTTCTCGCATTGATCTCTTTCATTAACTGATGGAAAGATCGGTTAGTCTGCCATTCTCCTCTTTCCGGTAAGATACTAATATGGCTCCATGTGCTCCAAATTCTTACCCTTCGGAAGCAATCCCAAAGTTATTCAAAAGGTTTCTTTGATGTAGGTCTGCCTTGCTCGGGCATAGATTGACTCAAATAGAGTCTCTTCTATCGCTCCAAAAGTAAAATATGACACTTCATACACCTAAAAGTTCATAGAGCGAAAAGAATCTATTTTGAGGTCCCCGTATTATACTCATTATGCATGGCATTGAACAGAGCTGGGATTGACCATATCAATTAGATCCGTAATTCGAATCAGATCGAACTTAATCTTTGTCATGCTATTGTTCCCCAGAGAAACAAATTTATAGAGTAAGACTATTTCACATAGAATCTATTTCGTGGATCGGACGAATCGATAAACTCTCCCGAAAACCATTGGCGCACGTGTAAACAAGGTGCTCTACCTTGCTGAGCTATAGCCCTTCCTTGCCAGTCTTGGTGATATACTACTATACTAACCAGATGGATCACTTTATGTCAAGGTAGATATTTCATGATCCAATACTATGATCCAATACGTTCCAATAAGTTCGATCTGTGCCAGGGACACATACATTGTCTATACATTTAATTCGATTTCGATTTAGAATCGTTTATAAATCCAACTCTACCTATGAGAATAAATGACCCACTTAACTCAGTGGTTAGAGTATCGCTTTCATACGGCGAGAGTCATTAGTTCAAATCCAATAGTAGGTAAACTTATTAGATGCCATTGAGTTTTCACTGGTATCTAATAAGTTTTACTCCACGTGTTTGGATCAAGGCGGAACATTGAATCCATTTTTCAGATCATTATAGAAAATGTTAATTAGAGACGGGGAGGCTAGCATTGATAGCCTCTAATCGTGTTCTAGCCCTTTTCAGAGCTAAATCAGCCTCAATTGCTTGTCTTTTGCCTTCGGCTCGAGCTAAGTCAGCTATAACTATTCGAAATGTTTCCTGGGCTTCTTGGGGATCGATGTCAACATCTCTCTCTGCATTATTTACCAATATAGTGATTCTATCACTGTCTATCTTGGCGAAACCGCCCATCATAGCCATAGTGGACCACTGCCCATTGAGACGTATTTTCATAACTCCTATATCTACAGCTGCCACAAGTGAAGCATGATTGGGTAATACGCCAATTTGACCACTATTAGTAGATAGAATTATTTCTTTAACTTTTGAATCCCAAATGACTTGATTAGGAGACAACACACGAAGATTTAGGGTCATTTTCAGAATTAACTTTCCATGTTGGAGTTTATAGCCTTCGCGGTAGCTTCATCAATATTACCCACCAAATAAAAAGACTGTTCAATAAGACCATCTAATTCTCTAGAAAGGATCATTTGAAAACCTCTAATTGTTTCCATGAGACCCACATATTTGCCCGGTGAACCTGTGAATACCTCTGCTACGAAAAAGGGTTGTGATAGGAAACATTCAATTTTTCTTGCTCTTGCCATGATTAAACGATCTTCCTCCGATAATTCATCCAGTCCAGGAATATCTATAATGTCTTGAAGTTCCTTATAACGTTGTAAAGTTTTCTTAACCCCTTGTGTAGTTTCGTAATGTTCTTCGCCTACGATCCAAGGTTGGAGCATAGTCGATGTTGAATCTAAAGGATCCACTGCTGGATAGATACCCTTCGCAGCTAATCCTCTCGATAGTACGGTAGTAGCATCTGAATGTGAAAATGTCGTAGCAGGAGCAGGGTCGGTCAAGTCGTCAGCAAGTACATAAACTACTTGAATCGAGGTTATGGATCCCTTTTTTGTGGAAGTAATTCTCTCTTGCAAAGAACCCATTTCCGTGCTAAGAGTTGGCTGATAACCCACGGCGGAAGGCATTCTGCCTAATAGGGCAGATACCTCTGATCCCGCTTGGACAAAACGAAAGATATTATCAATAAATAATAGTACGTCTTGCTCATTGACATCTCGGAAATATTCGGCCATGGTTAGAGCAGTTAAACTGACTCTCATGCGAGCTCCCGGTGGTTCATTCATCTGAACATAGACCAGAGCCACTTTTGATTCTGATATTTTTTGTTCATCAATTACTCCTGATTCTTTCATTTCCATGTAAAGATCATTCCCTTCGCGAGTACGTTCTCCTACTCCTCCAAATACAGATACCCCTCCATGAGCCTTAGCAATGTTGTTGATCAACTCCATAATGAGTACTGTTTTACCCACTCCAGCTCCTCCAAATAAACCAATTTTTCCCCCACGGCGGTAAGGAGCCAAAAGATCTACTACTTTAATGCCTGTTTCGAAGATGGATAATTTTGTATCCAACTCTGTAAAGGCGGGAGCAAGTCTATGAATAGGAGATGTTATGCAAGCATCTACAGGACCCAAATTATCGACAGGTTCTCCAAGAACATTGAAAATTCATCAAAGAGTAGCTCCACCAACTGGAACACTTAGAGGAGCTCATGTGTCAATCACTCTCATTCCTCTCGTCAAACCATCTGTAGCACTCATAGCTACAGCTCTAACCCTATGATTTCCTAATAATTGTTGTACCTCACAAGTAACCTGAATTTCTTAACCGGCTGTACCTTGACCCTTAACTATCAATGAATTGTAAATATTAGGCATATTACCTAGAGGAAAAGAGACATCCAGTACTGGGCCAATGATTTGAGCAATACGTCCCACATTTTTTTCTACACGTGCGGAAACCCCAAGAACAAGAGGATTTTTTCTCATACAAAAATGGAAATAATTTCCATGAAGAATATATAAATATGATTTTGCCAATATCATCAATAAAAAAAAATGTTCCATATTGGGTCGATCAGACCAGTAAATAATAAATGGAAGTTACCACCTTGGTAAAATCCAACTTTATTGAAAAGTTTAAATTCATCCATATTTGGAATATGAAGTAGGTAGATGGATATGAATAAGGATCAGGAGGAAGTCTTCGATTTATCTATAACTAGAACCAATTTATCCATAACTAAAACCGAAAATACTTCAAAATTATGTCCAGATCATCTGTGAAATATGAAACTTGATATTCATGACCTTTCTCTCATTGATCATTATCTCTTCTCTTCATACGCACATCTGTATATGTATTTTCGGACAATTCACACCATTATGGTCAAAGGTCCATTCGGTTCCTTGATTTCATTCATGAACTAGTTTAACCACTGAAAGGTTCTCGGGTCAATCCATGGAGGAAGAACTTCAAGAGCAAAGATTGGGTTGCGTCATACATAAAGAACATTATACTTTTTGTAGGATATTTCTGTGAAAATTGATTGTTTATGTTCGGTCCATGTCGAGCAGACCTCGTCCTTGCGAGAAATAATTATTAATAAAGGAGGGACTTATGTCACCAAAAATAGAGACTAAAGCTAGTGTCGGATTCAAAGCTGGTGTTAAAGATTACAGATTAACTTATTATACTCCTGAATATCAGATCAAAGATACAGATATCTTGGCAGCATTCCGAGTAACTCCTCAACCCGGGGTGCCACCTAAAGAAGCGGGAGCAGCAGTAGCTGCCGAATCTTCCACCGGTACATGGACCACTGTTTGGATTGATGGACTTACTAGTCTCGATCGTTACAAGGGGCGATGCTATGACATCGAGCCCGTTGCTGTAGAGGAGACTCAATTTATTGCCTATGTAGCTTACCCCTTAGACCTTTTCAAAGAAGGTTCTGTTACTAACTTGTTCACTTCCATTGTAGGTAATGTATTTGGATTCAAGGCCCTACGGGCTCTACGTTTGGAAGATTTGCGGATTCCCCCTTCTTATTCCAAAACTTTTCAGGGTCCACCTCATGGTATCCAAGTTGAAAGAGATAAATTGAACAAATATGGTCGTCCTTTATTGGGATGTACTATCAAACCAAAATTGGGTCTATCAGCCAAAAACTATGGTAGAGCAGTTTACGAATGTCTCTGTGGTGGACTCGATTTTACTAAGGATGATGAGAATGTAAATTCCCAACCATTCATGCACTGGAGAGATCGTTTTGTCTTTTGTGCGGAAGCCCTTAATAAGGCTCAGGCTGAGACGGGTGAAATTAAGGGACATTATTTGAATGCTACTGCAGGTACATGTGAAGAAATGATGAAAAGGGCAATATTTGCAAGAGAATTGGGAGTTCCTATCGTTATGCATGACTACCTGACGGGAGGTTTTACCGCAAATACTTCTTTGGCTCATTATTGCCGAGACAACGGCCTACTTCTTCACATTCACCGCGCGATGCATGCAGTTATTGACAGACAAAGAAATCATGGTATGCATTTCCGGGTACTGGCTAAAGCATTGCGTATGTCCGGTGGAGATCATGTTCACGCCGGTACTGTAGTAGGTAAACTTGAAGGTGAACGAGACGTAACTTTAGGGTTTGTTGATCTACTGCGTGATGATTTTATCGAAAAAGATCGAAGTCGTGGTATTTACTTCACTCAAGATTGGGTATCTATGCCAGGTGTTCTGCCCGTAGCTTCAGGAGGTATTCACGTTTGGCATATGCCTGCTCTGACCGAGATCTTTGGGGATGATTCCGTACTACAGTTTGGTGGGGGAACTTTGGGACATCCTTGGGGAAATGCACCTGGTGCAGTAGCTAATCGGGTTGCTCTAGAAGCTTGTGTACAAGCTCGTAATGAAGGACGTGATCTTGCTCGTGAAGGTAATGAAGTGATCCGTGAAGCTTGTAAATGGAGTCCTGAACTAGCTGCTGCTTGTGAAATATGGAAGGAGATCAAATTTGAATTTGATGTGATTGATCGCTTGTAATCCAGTGACTTTCATTCTACCAATCGGACTCGGCCCAATCTTTTACTACTACCCCAAATATTAGTCCAAATCGTGAGCGGAGATATGGGATTTCAGATATCAATATATGGAATTTCCATATATTAATATCTATATATCAATATCTATGTAGATATTGATATATAGATAGTTCCAAGGTTAAATATCTCAAACAGAGTTATTTATGAATTTTTTTTGGGTCAAGCATTCGATAACGAATCCTATTCATCCTTTACAATGATCTTATAGATCATTCGATAGGGTTGGTAGCTCAATGGATCAGAGCTCATGGTTCCGGACCGTGAATTCAAGGGTTCAAATCCATTATAGCCCAAAAGATGTTGTATTTTAAATGAAAATTCCTTTCCATCGCGGTATAGGAGAGAATCTTTATAATAGAATAAAGTATTCTATCATAATCCCGGATCAATACTTCAGATTCCTAATCAATAATGAATGGAAATGATTTCTCAATGATTATTCACTATTGATTAATAATTTTCATCATTGTATTTATACTTATACGACTTCTCTTCATACAAAATAAGATAGGAAGAGTAACAATTTTCACCTTTATATGGAAGGAAAACTCTATGTCTATAAAGGAGTGGTTCGAAGACAAGCGTAAAATAAAATGCATTACTAAAAAATTCGGTCGAAAGGGATAGTACGGATGCCAATGAGACGGAAAAAAACAAGAATAAAAGTATTGATTACGCTTAAAATTAAGAAGTTATGGGCTCAAT
>CM062814.1:725420086-725480086 GCA_031772625.1 Pinus tabuliformis
CTTCTATGCATATTCATGGTGCTATACCGTGGAAAATACTTTATTTGAAGATGGTGATGGTGCAAATACGTTCCGTGCTTTTAAACCCGACTCAAGCCGAAGAGACTTATTCCATGGTCACTGCTAACCGCTTCTGGTCCCAGATTTTTTGGGTTTGCTTTTTCCAATAAACGTTGGTTACATTTCTTCATGTTATTTGTGCCAGTGACCGGTTTATGGATGAGTGCCATTGGAGTAGTTGGTCTAGCTCTAAACTTACGTGCCTATGATTTTGTTTCCCAGGAGATCCGTGCAGCAGAAGATCCTGAATCTGAGACTTTCTACACAAAAAATATTCTCCTGAACGAAGGTATTCGTGCTTGGATGGCGGCTCAAGATCAGCCTCATGAAAACCTTATATTCCCTGAGGAGGTCCTACCCCGTGGAAACGCTCTTTAATGGAACTATAGCTTTAGCTGGTCGTGATCAAGAAACCACTGGTTTCGCTTGGTGGGCCGGTAATGCCCGACTTATCAATTTGTCGGGTAAATTGCTTGGGGCTCACGTGGCTCATGCCGGATTAATTGTATTCTGGGCCGGAGCAATGAACCTATTCGAAGTGGCTCATTTCGTACCGGAAAAACCTATGTATGAACAAGGATTGATTCTGCTTCCCCATCTAGCTACTCTAGGATGGGGAGTCGGTCCTGGTGGGGAAATCGTGGACACTTTTCCATATTTTGTATCTGGGGTACTTCACTTAATTTCTTCTGCGGTTTTAGGTTTTGGTGGTATTTATCATGCACTCATAGGACCCGAAACTTTAGAAGAATCTTTTCCATTCTTTGGCTATGTATGGAAAGATAGAAACAAAATGACCACAATTTTGGGTATTCACCTAATCTTGCTAGGTGTTGGTGCTTTTCTTCCAGTGCTAAAAGCTTTGTATTTTGGAGGTGTATATGATACTTGGGCTCCCGGCGGTGGAGATGTAAGAAAAATTACGAACCCGACACTTAACCCAAGTGCTATATTTGGTTATTTACTGAAATCTCCTTTCGGAGGAGAAGGATGGATCGTTAGCGTGGACAATCTAGAAGATGTAATTGGAGGACATGTATGGTTAGGTTCCATTTGTATCTTCGGTGGTATCTGGCATATCTTAACCAAACCTTTTGCATGGGCTCGCCGTGCATTCGTATGGTCCGGAGAAGCTTATTTGTCCTATAGTTTAGCGGCTCTATCCCTCTTTGGTTTTATTGCTTGTTGTTTTGTTTGGTTCAACAATACCGTTTATCCCAGTGAATTTTATGGGCCCACCGGCCCAGAAGCCTCTCAAGCTCAAGCGTTTACTTTTTTAGTTAGAGACCAACGTCTTGGAGCTAGTGTGGGGTCTGCCCAAGGACCTACTGGTTTAGGTAAATACCTTATGCGTTCTCCGACTGGAGAAATTATCTTTGGAGGGGAAACGATGCGTTTTTGGGATCTCCGTGCTCCTTGGTTGGAACCCCTAAGGGGCCCTAATGGTTTGGATCTGAGCAAGTTGAGAAAAGACATACAGCCTTGGCAGGAACGACGTTCAGCAGAATATATGACTCATGCTCCTTTAGGTTCTTTAAATTCTGTGGGTGGTGTAGCTACCGAAATCAATGCGGTGAATTATGTCTCTCCCCGAAGTTGGTTATCCACCTCCCATTTCGTTCTAGGATTTTTCTTCTTCGTAGGTCATTTGTGGCATGCGGGAAGGGCTCGTGCAGCTGCAGCAGGATTTGAGAAAGGGATTGATCGTGATTTCGAACCTGTCCTTTCCATGACTCCTCTTAACTGAAACAATAGATCAAACCAGATGGAAGAAAAATCGATTCAATTTCATTACATCTATCTCCCATATCGGCGGGATAGGAGTCTTTTCAAATACTCTTTTTCCAACTGGATCCTTGTAGCTCGGCTATATACAGCCGAGCTATTCTCTTTTTTTTTTTTATTGGACCGGTAAATGCAATTGTTGAAAAACAAAAGGAGAGAGAGGGATTCGAACCCTCGATAGTTTTTTTATCTATACCGGTTTTCAAGACCGGAGCCATTAACCACTCGGCCATCTCTCCCGGGGACAACTTCTATTCTACCCCTTCGTATAATCCCTAACTATAAGCATAAAGTCGGGTCGATACCAACTATACCTGTGACATATGATGATTTTTCATCATCTGGAATGGAAAAAAAAGAAACGAATTTCCCTCTCCTCTCACACTCAAATATCAAATTGAAAAAGTTTGAAAGCTCGATCAATTTATGGTCAAATCCTTTCCATAGTGCATTTGATCAGAATTGAAAATTGGGGATCGGATGGTATAGTCTATTCAATCTGTTGGGAGCTTGTAAGATCACAACCATGACTATTGCTTTCCAATCGGCTGTGTTTGCATTAATTGCTATTTCATTTTTACTAGTGATTGGTGTACCTGTTGCACTTGCCTCTCCCGATGGTTGGTCAAGTAGCAAAAATGTTGTATTTTCGGGTGTATCATTATGGATCGGATCAGTCCTTTTTGTAGGTATCCTTAATTCTTTCATATCTTAGATATGTTCTAGATGTTTTAGGTTCACACTCCCTCCCCCTCCTCCCGGAGGGCTTTATAGCTTTTCTGAAGGGCCTTTTACTTCAGGCCCAAGGAGGAGGGGTTTTCCATATCCGTAATTGAATTAATAATTGGACCATTCAAAAATGGTATCTACTTACGAATGGGATTGAACATATATGTATTTTCCATTTCAATTATATGAATATATAGATATTCATATAATTGAAATGCGGGTATGGTTGAATGGTAAAATTTCTCTTTGCCAAGGAGAAGATGCGGGTTCGATCCCCGCTACCCGCCCTTCACATGGAATATGAAAAAGAATAGTTCATGTATTGATCGTTTCTTTTCCTCACTTATAATTCAATTATAAATTTATAAGTGAGAGAGCAATCCTTTCCGGACCAAAATACTTCGTATGTTCTGGTCTGGCGGAGACAGGATTTGAACCCGTGACCTCAAGGTTATGAGCCTTGCGAGCTACCAGACTACTCTACTCCGCACCATTGATTTATATCATAATCAGAATGGGTACACAAAACAATAATGGGATATAGTACCCCTATCCCTATATAGGGATAGGGGTACTATATCCCATTATCACAAGAAACTTCAATTACTTTTTTCTTTTCCTACCAACTCGATTTTTTTATCCCGGGCAATAAACATGCGTGGGCCATCTCACGGAGTATGTGTCCGGACAATCCAAAGTCTCGATAGTTGGCTCTAGGTCTTCCAGTCGAAGAACAACGTCGATGGAGACGTGTAGGTGCACTATTACGTGGTGAAGATTGCAATTTTCTATGAATTTCCCATTTGTCATCCAATGATGACACTTTGCTTTTTTCCTCCAAAGATTGACGAATTAAATGATATTTCCGTTCCAGTGCTTGTCTCTTCTTCTCTCTCTGAATGAGACTCTTTCTCGCCATAATAGTTCAGTTGGTACTATTACCTACCAGGAATCAAAATATAGATCAGATTTTAGATGGAGTAATATTATGTTGATTACTTTTTCTCTGTGGGGTATTGTCATTGTATCAATGACAATACCCCACAGAGAAATTGATGAAGAAGAATTAACCAAATTTACCTGATGTAGAGGCAATTAAAAAAGCTGCATAAGTGAATATATAACCTACGGAAAAGTGAGCTAATCCAACTAATCGTGCTTGAACAATGGAAAGGGCTACTGGCTTGTCTCTCCATCGAACTAAATTAGCTAAAGGCGTGCGTTCATGGGCCCATGCAAGAGTTTCGATCAGTTCCTGCCAATATCCACGCCAGGAAATAAGGAACATAAATCCAGTAGCCCAAACAAGATGCCCGAATAAGAACATCCACGCCCAAACAGATAAACTGTTCATACCAAAAGGATTGTATCCATTAATAAGTTGTGAAGAATTTAACCATAGATAATCTCTTGACCATCCCATTAAATAAGTGGAAGACTCATTAAATTGTGCTACATTACCCTGCCATAATGTTATATGCTTCCAATGCCAATAGAAAGTAACCCATCCAATAGTATTCAACATCCAGAAAACTGCTAAATAAAAAGCATCCCAGGCCGAGATATCGCAAGTACCACCCCGTCCCGGACCATCGCAAGGAAAACTATAACCAAAATCTTTTTTATCTGGCATTAACCTGGAACCACGCGCATCCAAAGCACCTTTAACTAGGATCAATGTAGTTGTATGCAAACCTAGAGCAATAGCATGATGAACCAAAAAGTCTCCAGGACCAATTGTTGAGAACAATGAATTATTATTATCATTAATAGCATTTAACCAACCGGGTAACCATATGCTCTTACCTGCATCGAATGATGGACCACTTGTTGAAGATAGGAGTATATCGAAACCATATAACGTCTTACCATGAGCAGATTGTATCCACTGAGCAAATATGGGCTCGATCAAGATTTGTTTTTCTGGAGTACCGAAAGCAAGCATAACATCATTATGGACATAAAGTCCCAAGGTATGGAAACCTAGTAATAAACTAACCCAACTAAGATGAGATATTATAGCTTCTTTCTGCTCCAACATTCTCGCCAATACATTATCCTTATTCTGTTCCGGATTATAATCCCTAATGAGGAATATAGCTCCATGAGCAAAGGCTCCTGTCATAATGAACCCGGCAATGTATTGATGATGAGTATATAATGCAGCTTGGGTGGTGAAGTCTTGTGCTATGAATGCATAAGGGGGTAAAGAATACATGTGTTGAGCTACCAAGGAAGTTATAACCCCCAAAGAAGCTAAAGCAAGACCCAATTGAAAATGAAGAGAATTATTGATTGTGTTATAAAGACCCTTATGTCCGCGTCCTAATAGGCCTCCTGGAGGAACATGTGCCTCCAAAATATCTTCCATACTGTGACCAATCCCAAAGTTGGTTCTATACATATGACCAGCAATTGAAAAAACAAGTGCAATAGCTAAATGATGATGAGCCATATCAGTCAGCCATAAACTTTGAGTTTGTGGATGGAATCCTCCGAGAAAAGTTAGAATAGCAGTTCCCGCCCCTTGGGAGGTACCGAATAAGTGACTACTAGAATCAGGATTTTGAGCATAGAGATTCCACTGACCTGTGAAAAGCGGTTCTAAACCTTCGGGATGCGGTAATACATCCAAAAAATTATCCCATCTGACGTGCACTCCCCTTGATTCAGGAATAGCGACATGAACTAAATGCCCTGTCCAAGCTAGAGAACTGACTCCGAAGAGTCCTGACAAATGATGATTGAGACGGGATTCGGCATTTTTGAACCATGAAACACTTGGTCTCCATTTAGGTTGTAGATGTAACCTACCCGCTATTAAAAAGATGACAGAAAGAAATAGCAAGAAAAGAGCTCCAGCATAAAGATCTTCGTTAGTGCGTAAGCCAATGGTATACCACCACTGATAAACACCGGAATAAGCAATATTGACCGGACCGGGAGCACCTCCTCGGGTAAAGGCTTCTATAGCTGGTTGACCAAAATGAGGATCCCAAATTGCATGAGCAATGGGTCTTACATGTAAGGGATCGCGTACCCATGCTTCAAAATTGCCTTGCCAAGCCACATGGAACAAATTACCAGAGGTCCACAGAAAGATTATTGCCAACTGACCAAAGTGGGAAGCAAAAATTTTATGATAAAGGCGTTCTTCGGTAATATCATCATGACTCTCAAAGTCATGTGCGGTCGCAATACCGAACCAAATACGACGAGTAGTTGGGTCCTGAGCCAAGCCTTGGCTGAACTTTGGAAATCTTGATGCCATATACTTTTCAAATCCTCCTAGCCTTTATCCTATTGCAATAATTCTTGCCAGGAAGAACGCCCATGTTGTGACGATTCCACCCAGAAGGTAATGAGCTACTCCTACAGCACGTCCCTGTACAATGCTCAAGGCTCTGGGCTGGATAGCAGGAGCAACCTTCAATTTGTTATGGGCCCAAACAATAGATTCAATGAGTTCTTGCCAATACCCACGGCCGCTGAATAAGAACATTAAACTGAAGGCCCAAACAAAATGAGCACCTAAAAATAAAAGACCATATGCAGATAATGAAGAACCATAAGATTGGATCACTTGAGAGGCTTGTGCCCATAGAAAGTCACGGAGCCACCCGTTAATCGTAATGGAACTTTGTGCAAAGTTTCCTCCCGTAATATGAGTTACCACTCCCTGATCACTTATATTACCCCAAACATCGGACTGCATTTTCCAGCTGAAATGGAATATTACTACCGAAATTGCATTGTACATCCAGAATAAACCAAGGAAGACATGATCCCAGGCAGATACTTGACATGTTCCTCCTCTACCAGGTCCATCACAAGGAAAGCGAAAACCCAGATTCGCTTTATCAGGTATTAAACGGGAGCTACGGGCAAATAGAACACCTTTAAGTAGGATTAAAACAGTCACATGGATAGTAAATGCATGAATGTGATGTACCAAAAAATCCGCGGTTCCTAATGGAATTGGTAACAAAGCCACTTTGGAACCTACTGTCACCAAATCACCACCTCCCCAGGTTAAGCTGGTACTCGCTGTTGCACCAGGAGCTGTTGAACCAGGTGCTGAAGCATGAGTGTTTTGTATCCATTGCGCAAAGATAGGTTGTAATTGTATAGCAGTATCTGAGAACATATCTTGAGGACGTCCTAGAGCGCTCATAGTATCATTATGAATATACAGACCAAAACTATGGAAACCTAAGAATATACATACCCAGTTGAGGTGTGATACAATTGCATCACGATGTCTAAGAACGCGATCTAATAAATTGTTGTATTGAGTAGTCGGGTCATAGTCTCTTACCATAAAAATCGCTGCATGTGCAGCAGCGCCAACTATGATAAACCCACCAATCCACATATGATGTGTGAACAGAGAGAGTTGGGTACCATAATCAGTAGCTAGGTATGGGTAGGGAGGCATCGAATACATGTGGTGAGCTACAACAATAGTTAAAGATCCTAACATAGCTAGGTTAACAGCTAGCTGAGCATGCCACGAGGTAGTTAAGATCTCGTAAAGACCTTTATGGCCCTCCCCCGTAAATGGACCTTTATGAGCTTCTAAAAGGTCCTTGAGATTATGGCCAATGCGCCAATTGGTCTTATACATATGACCGGCTATCAGGAAAAGAACTGCAATAGCCAAATGATGATGCGCAGTATCGGTCAACCACAGACCCCCCGTTACTGGATTTAATCCTCCACGAAAAGTCAAAAAGTCTGAATATTCCGACCAATTCAGGGTTAAAAATGGGGTCACTCCCTTAGCAAAACTGGGATAAAGTTGAGCCAAAAGATCGCGATTGAAAATAAATTCATGAGGAAGTGGTATCTCTTTAGGATCCACTCCAGCGTCTAGAAGTTGGTTAATGGGTAGAGAGACATGTATTTGGTGTCCTGCCCAAGATAGAGATCCAAGTCCTAGTAACCCTGCTAAATGATGGTTCAACATGGATTCTACTTCCTGGAACCAAGCCAATTTTGGGGCAGCTTTGTGATAATGGAACCAACCAGCAAAAAGCATTAACGCTGCAAAGATCAATGCACCAATTGCAGTGCAGTAAAGTTGTAATTCACTGGTTATTCCAGATGCTCGCCAAATCTGGAAGAACCCAGAGGTTATTTGTATCCCTCGAAAACCTCCACCTACATCCCCATTCAATATTTCTTGGCCTACTATTGGCCAAACTATTTGGGCACTGGGTTTGATGTGAGTGGGATCAGCCAGCCATGCTTCATAATTGGAGAAACGAGCGCCGTGATAGTACATCCCACTTAGCCAAATAAAGATGATGGCTAGTTGACCAAAATGAGCGCTAAATATTTTGCGAGAAATATCTTCCAAATTATTAGTATGGCTATCAAAATCGTGAGCATCAGCATGTAAGTTCCAGATCCAAGTGGTAGTATCAGGACCTTTAGCTAGCGTCCTTGAGAAATGACCAGGTTTGGCCCATTTTTCAAAAGATGTTTTTACAGTATCTCTATCCACTACGACCTTTACTTTCTTTACTTCTGGTTCCGGTGAACGAATGGTCATTGAATTCTCCTCTTTTCGGACGGGACTTAAATAATAAGAAACCTGCCAATAGCAATTAGTGAACTTACGAGAGATATATCTCAACTCGTTTCTCCCTTTATTTTCTAGTTTATGACTGGAGCGACTATGATACGGGAGTCAATCTGAGGCAGGTGTTCAATTCTATTATGACATATCTTTTGAGGTGCTCAATGGACCGCGGGCTTTTTTGCATGAAAAAGCCTTTTTTTTGTAATTTTAAAAAAGCAACGGTGATTATTACACTACACCGTTTCTAGATGGATAAATAAATATATCTGTATATATGGATATATATATATATTTATTTATCCATCTATTGATACTCCTCCGTATGTCCCATATAAAAGGCCATCCATTATAAATCGTTATTCATGGATCATTAATGAAAAAAATATCCAGCCAGATGGATTTTACCCCTATTAAGAAGATCCGTCAACAATCCAGAATCAGAAAAGGTATTCTTTTTATATTGTAAATATATTCCTATAAGATGTCGACGAAATAGAATCTAATTTTTGGGAATATTCTGGAAAAATCCCATTGATTTCGAGTCAGATATTCAATAATGAAAACGATTTCCCAATAATAGAAACTCTCATTCTCCAAAGCGTCCTGTAATCTTTAACCAATTTTGTGCTTCGATGTAATTGCCCGGAGCAAGTGCTATAGCTTGTTCCCAATACTCAGCAGCTTGATCGAACCAAGCCTCCGCAGTTTCAGGATCTCCCTGTCGAATGGCCTGTTCTCCTCGGTCGGGATAGGTAAACTTGGAAAAGTTTTCTTCCCTCAGAACCGTACTTGAGAGTTTCCTACCTCATACGGCTCAATCCACTATTCTTTAGTCCTCTACCAAAATTTCCAAAGAATTGGAGATGATTCATTGGGAGTTCATATTAACCAAAGGACCAAAAAAAGTCAATGACATGAGTTTCTGATTTAACTTCCAATCAATTCAATGATCAGGTTCTATCTTTTCTCCTACCCTCAAAAAGATGAAGTATATCTCTTTCTATACTTCAGATTGATTGTCCAAATCAAAGTCTTTTTGCAAGGTAACTATCTCAGTTCCGTATAGAATTTTTGGAGAGTACTCTCTGGCTGGAGTACTTCACATCTTTAGGATCTGATGCTACACCGCTGCTCAATAGCTTAGTAGATCAACTCTATTACATAAGTTGATTCCTGATTCTTGTCAATGAGCAGATTTGATCGTATCAGCCCGAACCTTCTTTCAATAATTGATCTTTATGGTGCTTCCATCATCAATTGAATTTATTATCCATGGAATATTTAGGCTCTATCTATTCATATTCGGGCTCCTATGAGAGTTTTTTTCGCTACAGCTGATAAAATACCGTTACTTGGGACGGTGCATATGTAGAAAGCCTTTTCTTTTGTCCTTACTCAGTTATTAACTAAGTTATTCTATGGTACAGATAGTCGCACGTAATGACAGATCAAGGCCGTATTATTAAGAGCTTGTGGTAAGGATGGGTTCCGTTCTAATGCTTGGAAATAATATTCCAAAGCCTTCGTATGTTCCCCATTACTTGTATGCACAAGACCTATATTATATAGTATATAACTTCGATCATAAGGATCAGTTTCCAGTCGCATAGCTTCATAATAATTTTGTAAAGCTTCCGCATATTCCCCTTCCGATTGAGCTGACATTCGTTACGGTCGTTCATTCCATTGAAATGATCTCCGCTTCAAAACCGTACATGAGATTCCCACCTCATACGGCTCCTCCTTTCTTTACAGTAGGTAATATGGGGAGTAATCCGTGGAATTGAAAAAAAAAAAAAAAAAGATTCTGACCCAATATTATGAATTAACAGGGGCTAGTGTATTTCCAATGAATCTCTAGCCATCCTTCTTGCAAAGATTCTTTTCCAAATACCAAGGATCTTACTACTAGGAATGGAACCTCTAACAATTTCTTTGTTCTTAACGCCCTGTATTCTCCGGGGATTAATCACTTCAACAATCTCCGATGGTTCCATTATAAGGGTATCCGAAGTACAAACGAGATGGATGTTTGTTGTCCCAACCATTCTCACTACCCTTCAGAAAAGGGTAATGCATATGGGCTATAACGAAGCTTTTGTGTTGTCGATTTCCATACGTAGTGCTTTCTCCCCTCATGCGCGCCTATCAAATAGGTTCAACTATACAAGCAAGGCCTATTGCATAGGTGTAACCTTTCGCTCGGTACTAAAATCCTCAGGAGATGAAAGCATCTAAAGGTGCATTGACCGGGGATACACGACAGAAGGAATTGTTCTATCTCCAGAACTCACCTTCACTGAGCGTAAGTTTTATTTTACCCAATTTTTATTCCCGAATACCTTACCTTTTCTTTCCCCAAAAAAGAAGAACGGAAAAAATATCAAATCACACCATCTCTGTAATAGGTAAATGCTTCTTTCTCCCCCGGAGCCATCGGGATTATTCGCAATAATATATCTGCTACAATTGTGAAGGTCTTATCAATAAAATTGTCATTTCTCTGAGATCTAGGCATAGTCAATTACAGATTTGATAATTTCCTTCATTCCCTTACGCAAATGATTCCATGAACGAAATTTTTTTCTGGTGCACAATACCATAAAATGGATTTCCTTACAATCGTAAATATGTTCTCATTCTATCTATTCCAATCTATTCCAATCTATTCCAATCTATTCTTTAAAATTAGAATAGATAGGGAATAAATTGAATAATTGTTCATTAGTAACATGAATAATAATGGAAAAAGGCTCGTATTGAAAGAATAATAGATTGGGTAAACTCGGGAAGTCCAGTTCGATTATGATCCGAACAAAGAAAGAGTTAAACGATCGAGCATTGCATAATGAGGATGAAATGCCTACCCAGCAATTGTGTGCTTTATCCATATAGATAAAAGAATATCGGGAAAATATAGTCATCATGACACAGGATCATTGCCAAAGAATTAGTTCTTATACAATTGATAAGATGATCACTACAGATCTATATATTATCATAATATGGAATGGATCAGTTAATCTGTCTTAAATTCTTGATTAGGCGATCCGAATACGTCGGATTAACCGGGATGATTGAGGATTTCCTAAAATAAGAGGAAGTTGTAAAAAATGTCCTTTCGTCTTTCCGGGGGGGGATTGAATCATTACCTTATTTATTATCTATTTATTTCCGAAAGATTGAACTGTTCGTACCCGAACAAAAAGAATTCGTTTCGTAAGGAAGTTGCTATTGACTCATTTTATTAATTAGAACCAAGAGATCTCATAGGAAAGATGGCCGAGCGGTTCAAGGCGTAGCATTGGAACTGCTATGTAGGCTTCTGCTTACCGAGGGTTCGAATCCCTCTCTTTCCGTATCTTCGCCCTACTATCTATTTTCTTCTCATCCATTGTTTTTCCAATCTATTGAATCCCAATAGGACTATTTCCTAATTCCAGGATCAATCTACCTCTATTTGTAATAGAGAAAATAGAACGAACATCGGTTCGTGGTATGGGAAAAGTAAAGACTATTTTAAGAAGCAATAAAAAAAAAGTATCGCGGATAACAAGTAACGTACGTAAGGATTATAAAATGTCTCCTTCGGGGAAGGGAAAAAGAAGGGAGAAGAACATAATTTCCAGATGCCCAGCAACCAACCCACCCCTCTCTTTCATTTCATTCTCGATTCAAGCTTGACGGGAATAATACTCTACGACCAGCAATTCATTAATCTTCAAATTGATCCATTTACTATCTATTATTTGATTGATGAATCCTTTATATTGTAAGGAATGAAAAGTCAAATGATTTGGCAATTTATCCCTCTGGAACAGATCTATATTCTTCTTAATGATAGCTCTCAATCTTTGTTGATCTCTTATAGTAATCACATCTTGAGGTTTGCAAGGGTAACTTGGTATATCTACCATATGGTCATTGACCCGGATATGTCCATGATTCACTAATTGTCTAGCTCCGGGAATGGTGGGAGCCATACCCAATCGAAAAAGAATATTATCCAAACGCATTTCAAGTAATTGCAATAGGACCTGACCCGTTGAGCCTTTGGCTCTTCTAGCAATACGAACATATTTCAGCAATTGTCGCTCTGTTAGTCCGTAATGAAAACGCAATTTCTGTTTTTCTTCTAGCCGGATACGATATTGAGATATTTTCCTGGAAGAAGACCGGTTCATAGAATCCTTTCTGTTTTTGGGTCTTTTACTAGTGAGACCTGGTAAAGTTTTCAGACGACGTATTATTTTTAAACGAGGTCCCCGATAACGGGACATAGAAACTCCTTATTCAATTAACAAATAGTGCTAGAAAGAAGAAAGAATAGTATAACCCGTATGAGTACTACTGGAATTCTTTTATATGGAAAACGAAGATCTTTCTCCAATTTGTTATTGATCCTAATAGCTCCAATCATTTCATTCATCCCGTTCCTAGTTGGGAGTAAATGATCATGGCATGACGGACCCGACGAACGATCGTAAGAGTATTCTCCATTCCATCTTGATCCTAACAAAACTTTGTGGATTATGGAAATGAGAGGAACGGAACGGAACGGAAAAGAGCCAGCTATCGGGATCGAACCGATGACCATCGCATTACAAGTGCGATGCTCTAACCTCTGAGCTAAGCAGGCTCGATGGAATATCACTCCCCATTTCATTGGGGTGAGATCCATAGATTCCTTTGGAATCCTAACGATTATAGCGCGAATCAGATTCAATGACGCAATCCAGATTACGATTACAACGGAACATTGTTTGAATGTAGATTCTTTCAAGGGAAAGAAAGGAGAAGTAAGGGTCAATTGATATCGATCGTTTTACTCACTCTTCCAAATCGACTAGGGGAGGATAATAACATTGCATTTCAAATGGATAAATAATATAATGATTCCCAGTCATATTCGATTGGGGTAGAGATAGAGAAGGGGAGAGAAGGGGAGTAGGGGAGTAGGGGAGGATATTTCTCCCACCCAATATTGAGCAAATATCCAATGAATAATGCTGATGGATATTACATAATAGGATTAGATCAAGGTATGATCTTGTTCTTCGAGAAGGGGATATGGCGGAATTGGTAGACGCTACGGACTTGATCGAATTGAGCCTTGGTATGGAAACCTACCAAGTGATAGCTTCCAAATCCAGGGAACCCTGGGATATTTTGAATGGGTAATCCTGAGCCAAATCCGGTTCATGAAGACAATGTTTCTTCTCCTAAGATAGGAAGGGGATAGGTGCAGAGACTCAATGGAAGCTATTCTAACGAATGAATCTCATTTGGTCCAATACTGTAGTTACTGTAGTTATAGAACGATCTATTTACACCTCAAAAATGGAGAGAGATGTTATATAACATCAGACAAAACTGGCGATCAGAACTCGTTCCAAGCATTTTATTCATAAGATAGATGCCAGATTCGAGTTGAAGTACTGATTTGACATTAAGTAATCCAATTATGAACTTATCTACTCTAGATGAATAATTTAATTATTTTTTGGAATAAATGGTTGGACGAGGATAAAGATAGAGTCCAATTCTACATGTCAATGTAAACAACAATGCAAATTGCAGTAGGAGGAAAATCCGTTGGCTTTATAGACCGTGAGGGTTCAAGTCCCTCTATCCCCACCCAGGTTCGTTCCCGAACGGACTGATCTATCTTCTCCAATTCCATTGGTTCGAATCCATTCTAATTTCTCGATTCTTTTACCTCGCTATTTTTTTTTCATGAAGAGAAGAAATTAGAACATGAATCTTTTCATCCATCTTATGACCAGTTGAGTTGATCTGTTAATAAGCTGATCATATGATCAATTGATTTTGTGATATATGATCTACATAGATTAGATCATTTTGAAATTATTCAATTGCAGTCCATTTTTATCATATTAGTGACTTCCAGATCGAAAATAATAAAGATCATTCTAAAAACTAGTAAAAATACCTTTTTACTTCTTTTTAGTTGACACAAGTTAAAACCCTGTACCAGGATGATCCACAGGGAAGAGCCGGGATAGCTCAGTTGGTAGAGCAGAGGACTGAAAATCCTCGTGCCACCAGTTCAAATCTGGTTCCTGGCAAGATGTAAATATCCATGTCTCCATATCCATCTATCTAAATCTATTCTATCTAGATGTATATCTACATACGGAGACACCCCGATCAAAATAGATAGATGGATCAATCTGTTCTCTCCCTCTTCTTTGCTCATATTGTCCCTCTCTGTCCGTTCCAATTGAATCACGATACTCTGTACATATAAAAAAGTAGGATCGAGAACTCAGAAGTCAAGATTTGACGGTGGGACTGATAATTCGGCACTAGTCGGAATCTATTCATCCTATTCCATCCGAATCGAAATGGGATAGATTATCCCAATGATAGATCTATAATTGCAGAGTTGAAGTAGATCCAAACGTTGCAGAGGGTATCTCGAAAGTAGATTCGAATTGAGGTTCATAAGATTGATGTAATAACTTTTGACCATAGTTTCTAGTATGAATACTGGATCCAATATGATGATCCCTATGATTTATAGTGAAATATTTTATTCTTTCCTTGTTGGAGTTCGGGCCTCATATATCCATCGAACTATCTTTTCTTTCACGAAGTTTCGTTATAGCATCTATAATAGCCTCTGGTTCAGGTGGGCAATCTGGCGAATAGACATCCACAGGAATTAACTTATCTACTTTGCGAACGGTACTATAATAATCTGTACCAAACATTTCTCTGTGATAGTACATGCTCCAGGGCAACTACATATTTTGGTTCCGCATTTGAAATATCACTACAGAAGGAGCCTTTTTCATGGTCACAGTCCCCGCTGTTATAATGAGGTAAGCTCGTCTAGGTCCAGATCTTGGTACCGGACCGTAACGATCGGAGTCGAATCGCGAATCTATTAATGAAGCGAATTTGATGAAACCACAATTAATACTGTAAAGGAGCGTTCATAAACTGGAGAGTCTGGCCCAATTCGTTCGACAGATCGTTTGGGGTAGTTTAAATATCTGGATTCAAAATTGTTTGATCGAGTAAAGGTAACTTCATAGGATTCATCATTGGCTTTATGTCATTTTGTACTTCCCTCCCCCACTCGGAAATTAAGGACCATTCCAATGTTCCTCTTCGCCACGCATGGACTGAACCAACGATGAAAATAAGCACGAGAATTGAAGCTCCTATAAATGCAGATATACCCTGTATACTAGAACTCATAGCCCATAGAGAAAGGGAGACTGTTCCAACATCAAGAACAACAAGAACTGGAGCGAACATATAATGATCTTAGATCGGATCCAAGTATCTTCCCATTGGTTCGATACTTGATTCGTAACTAGTAGTCCGGTTCTTGACCAATGGGAGCCAAAGCTCTGGAAATAAAGGATGCAAGAATAGGTAGGAATGAGACTATATATTAATGAAAATATCCAGCCAGAAAGTATTATATTAGGGAAATAGGAACATGAATATACTCCTTTGAAATAGATCAAATTCTTATATTTTTACGTCAACTTCTTCATTATTATCCCACCCACCATGAGTGGAAGACCAAAGGACCGAACAATAAATACAATCAATTCTAATTGATTCACATATTTTGTTTCGTCCATGGCTTATTATCAAATTAATTCAATGAAATGAAATGTTATTTGAATGTCTATTGAGAATATTTGACATGAATCAAGTATGAGAGAAAGAATGTAAATGGGTCCCAATCCCGAACTACCCAATTTTAGATCTGAGTCTATACTCATATTATAGAATGAATATGTTGATGATCTTTATCCAGCATCCATGGCTGAATGGTTAAAGCGCCCAACTCATAATTGGCGAACTCGCGGGTTCAATTCCTGCTGGATGCAGGGGAACTGCACATATCCATTATTGATGGAATGGGAAGAAGTATGAAGAATAACACCAAACAATACAATTGAAGCATACCAAGCCTTTCAATAAAATGAATGAAAGGCTTGGTATGCTTCAATTAAGCAATACACGATAACAATCCATCAGAGTATTATCCACCTATTGAAATAGATTCAACAGCGGCTAGATCCAGAGGAAAGTTGTGAGCATTACGTTCGTGCATAACTTCCATACCTAAACTATGATATATCTGTATAATTAAATTGGTATATGATCCGATATAATAATAGCTACAGGCTTTACGGGAAAAAAAAGAAGAAAAGGAGGGAAAAAATTTATGGATGAAGTGAAATATCCAGTACTTACGGAGAAAAGTATTCGTCTATTGGAAAGGAACCAATATACTTTTAACGTCGATTCGCAATCGAACAAAACAAAGATTAAAAATTGGATTGAAAATTTCTTCGATGTTAAAGTAATAGCTATGAACAGCTATCGCCTCCCTGAAAAAGGAGGAAAGAGAGTGTCAATGATAGGACATCCAATACGTTGTAAACGTGTGATTATTACACTTAGAACCGGTGATTCTATTCCACTCTTTTCAGAACAATAAGATTTCAAATTTGAAACTAAATGGCCATCCGTTCATATAGAATTTTAACTCCGGATACACGCAATAGATCTGTATCAGGTTTCGATGGAAGAGTGCAGTTGGACCCGCAGAAGAAATTGACCTCTGGACAACATCATTGTGGGAAAGGTCGTAATGGAAGAGGAATTATTACCGCAAGACACAGGGGAGGGGGTCACAAGCGTCTGTATCGTCAAATTGATTTTCGACGGAATAAGGAACACATATCAGGAGAAATTGTAACCATAGAATACGACCCTAATAGAAGTGCATACATTTGCAAGGTGCATTACAAGAATGGCGATAAGATGTATATTCTGCATCCCAGAGGGGTCATGATTGGAGATACTATTCTTTCTGGTCCAAAAGCTCCTATATCAATAGGAAATGCCCTACCTCTGAGTGCGGTTTGAATTATTAATTTACGTGATCGGAAGCAACCGATTGGGTTTACAGCGAAACCTATAAATCTATCACTGATCCAACTAGGACACTTTTACGGGACGAACCCCAAAGGGAAACTGAGGATAAATGACAGCAGGTGATTGGATTCAAAAATTGTTCATATCGGATCATTGGTTCCGAAGATATAATAATATGGAGAGGACCTGATTGTTTGTCCGAAGCATGAACAAAATGGGATAGAGGCACCCTCTAAAAAGACAAGTTACTCACATTTGATCTGATGGTCAGAGGCGGATTCGGAGCTGGACAGTGGTAGTAATTCCCAAAATAAAAAGATGGGGAGAGGAAAAAAGTAAAAAGAGAGAGAAGAGAAAAAGATGTTTAATATGCCTCCTACGTTATCCATAACATACGAAAGTATTAGCGTAATTTGATAAAGTCATTCATTCTGAATGCTACATAAAGAATATAAGCCAGATGATGGAATAGAGAGACCTAGGATGTAGAGAATCGGGACATAGAGAATACAATAGATGCTCCTTCTCATCTCGATTATATTTATTCAATATATGTGAATATAATATACATCCAGAAAGCTGTATGCCCTGAGAGAGGCTTGTACAGTTTGGGAAGGGATTTTTATTCATCGGAATAAGAGTCTACTTCAACCAATATGCCCTTAGGCACGGCTATACACAACATAGAAATAACACTTGGAAAGGGTGGACAATTGGCTAGAGCGGCAGGTGCTGTAGCAGAACTGATCGCAAAAGAAGATCGATCGGCCACATTAAGATTACCATCTGGAGAAGTTCGTTTAATATCTGAGAACTGCTCAGCCACAATTGGACAAGTGGGTAATATCACTGCAAACAATAGAAGTTTCGGTAAAGCCGGAGCTAAACGTTGGTTGGGTAAGCGTTCTGAGGTAAGAGGAGTAGCTATGAACCCTGTAGACCATCCTCATGGAGGTGGGGAAGGAAGAACCCCAATTGGCAGGAAAAAACCTGTGACCCCCTGGGGCTATAGTGCACTTGGAAAGAAAAGTCGGAAGAGAAATAGATACAGTGATGCTTCAATCCTTCGTCGACGTGAGTAAGAATGGTTGGATATCCATAAAAAAAAAAGGAAAGAAAGGTAATTGATCATGGCACGTTCACTGAAAAAAAATCCTTTTGTGGCTAATCATTCATTGAGGAAAATTAAAAATCTAAACATAAAAGAAGAAAAGAAGATAATAGTTACTTGGTCCCGGGCATCCGTCATTGTACCCGCAATGATCGGTCATACAATTGCTGTTCATAATGGGAGGGAACATTTACCCATTTATGTAACAGATCGTATGGTAGACCACAAATTGGGGGAATTTGCACCTACCCTACTTTTTCAGGGACATGCAAGAAACGATAAGAAATCTCGTCGTTAATTGAGAAAGACTTGTCATTCATTAGGGAGGATGGAGTCAATGGGAAATAATAGTCCAGGTCCAGAGATACGAGCTTTGGCGAGAAATATACGTATGTCTGCTCATAAAGCGCGTAGAGTAATTAATCAAATTCGTGGTCGTTCATATGGACAAGCACTTATGATATTGGAACTGATGCCTTATGGGGCCTGTTATCCCATATCACAATTAATTCATTCTGCGGCGGCGAATGCAAATCACAATATGGGTTTGAACAAAGCCAATTTACTCGTTGGTAGAGTCGAAGTGAATGAGGGTGCTGTTTTTAAAAGGATTCAACCTAGAGCTCAGGGACGCGGTTATCCAATACAGAAACCCACTTGTCATATAACTATTGTATCGGAGGAAATCTCCAGATCGAATGATCCGATTATGTCAATAGAATCCCGAAAAAAAGGATATGTATGGCGCAGAAAATAAATCCACTTGGTTTTAGACTTGGTGTAACTCAAAATGAGCGTTCCCATTGGTTCGCACAACAAAGGAATTATTCCAAAGATCTCCGAGAAGATCAAAAAATACGTACTTGCATTGAAAACTATGTACGAACGCATATAAAGAGCTCCTCGAATTATGGAGGAATTGCACGTGTAGAGATTCGCAGAAAGATCGATTTGATTAAGGTCAAAATCTATATTGGATTTCCCAACTTGTTGTTAATAGAAGGTAGGGGTCAAGGAATTGAAAAATTAAGAAACGATGTACTAAATATGCTCGATTCTGTGGACCGAAAACTTCACATTGCTATAGAAAAAGTTGCGAAACCCTATAGAAAACCTAATATTCTTGCAGAGTATATTGCCCTACAACTAGAGAAGAGAGTTCCATTCAGAAAAACAATGAAGAAAGCTATTGAACTGGCTGAACGGGAAGAGGTAGAAGGTATTCAGATCCAAATTGCAGGACGTCTCGATGGAAAGGAAATTGCCCGGGTCGAATGGGACAGGGGAGGTAGGGTTCCCCTACAGACAATTCGGGCTAGGATTGATTATTGTTATTATCCGGTTAAAACCATCTATGGAGTTTTAGGGATAAAAATTTGGATTTTAGAAGAGTAGGAATAATTGGTCTTTTTTTTCCAATCTGCCCGATCATGGATCATCAATTCTATCAGATCGAATAGAAATTAGATTTACCATTTTGGAACCGTGCTATGCTTAGTGTGCGACTCGTTGGAATCGAGCTTTTCATTCTTTTCCGAAGTTATGTTATGGAGAACTCGAAATAAGAACGGATTGGTCTCTATAAATAAACTAGAGACTAACTCATTGCTTCATATTGCCAAGATCCAATAACTATGGGTAGATACTATCACCTCGTAAATACTTTCTTCCAGGAGAGAAAAAATGTTTGATCTCTCGTGAAGCGAGAAAGGTGTTTGGTAATGCGGAAAAAGAAGAAAAAGGAGAAATATTCTCCCAATATTGTATGGTTCATTAACTACCCTCCAAAAAGCAGTGTGATAAAGCATAAGAATCATCCTGATTCATTCAAGCAAGATTGAAGGAATTCAGTTTATGAAGGAGAAAGAGCTTCGGGTCAATGGAAACTAAGGAAATTGATTCCGTAACAGATGAAAAGAAAGCTCCATTGCGGAGGGAAGACCTGGGCATTTAGATAGAAGCTATGGAACGATGGAACCTATGACTGCATAAGATCATATAGGAATCTTAATCATTCATTGGATAGGATGGCGAAATAAACCAAAAACCAATTAATCTCATTGGAGTCTATAGGTAAGTCGACCCCATGGAGCAAATACTGGAAGAGTAAATATTCGCCTGTGAAATTCTTTATTAAGACATTGGATGGAAATTTAAGAGTTATTCGTCCTGTAAATTAGATTCTATATACAATATGTGTAATGCATAGATATAGACTCATTTATCTACACATTGATTATTCACGAGGAGCCGGATGAGAAGAAACTTTCATGTCCGGTTCTGGATTAGAGATGGGATCAAAATACTATTAACCATCGACTATAACCCAAAAAGAACAAAATTTCGTAAACAACATAGGGGAAGAATGAAAGGAGTATCTTACCGCGGCAATCGCATTTGTTTCGGTAGATTCGCTCTTCAAGCACTTGAACCCGCTTGGATCACATCTGGGCAGATAGAAGCCGGACGAAGAACGATTAATCGTTATGCCCGTCGTGGCGGAAAAATATGGGTACGTATATTTCCCGACAAACCTATTACAATGAGACCTGCAGAAACACGTATGGGTTCCGGGAAAGGATCTCCCGAATATTGGGTATCTGTCATCAGACCAGGTCGAATACTTTATGAAATGGGCGGAGTATCCGAAACCGTCGCTAGAGCAGCTGCTAGAATAGCTGCATACAAAATGCCTATACGTACTCAATTTGTTACTACTTAACCCAACCCATCCATACAGAATCAAAGAGTTATTTCTGGTGGAAGAAGATTACTAGTTCGTAAGAACTCTTCCTTTTTTTTTCATGTTATCTGCCGAGGTAAAAAATATTTTGGAGGAAAAATGATTCAGTCTCAAACTTATTTGAATATAGCGGATAACAGTGGAGCCCGAAAAATAATGTGTATTCGAGTTCTAGGAGCAAGTAATCGTAAATGCGCTCATATAGGTGATGTTATCATTGCTATAATTAAAGAAGCAGTACCTAACATGCCCCTGGAAAAATCGGAAGTAGTTAGAGCCGTAGTTATACGCACCTGTAAAGAATTTGAACGTGACAATGGAATGATGATACGATCTGATGACAATGCAGCCGTTGTCATTGATCAGGAAGGAAATCCAAAAGGAACTCGAGTTTTTGGTCCGGTTGCTCAGGAATTGAGACAATTGAATTTCACGAAAATAGTTTCATTGGCTCCCGAAGTATTATAAGTACTGATAGATCTTGTAAGAATCTTTGACTTAAGGTTCATCAAATGGTACATGGATCAATTAAATTCATTGCACCTCAGGCATATTCCTCAAAGAAGATCGAACATGCCTTTTATATCGAGACCAGGAATTCCTAAGAATTCGTTCGTCATGGGTAACGATACTATTACCAATCTAATTACTTCTATAAGAAACGCTGACATGGTAGAAAAAGGAACGGTTCGAGTAACAGCTACTAATATTACCAAGAACATTGGAAGGATCCTTTTACGAGAAGGTTTTATAGAAGATGTTAGGGAACATCAGGAAGGCCAAAAATATTTTTTGATATCGACTTCAAAATATCGGAGAAGGAAGAAAAGGACATATATGACCACGTCAAAGCGTACCAGCAAACCTGGTTTGAGAATTTATTCTAATTATCGAGAAATTCCAAAAGTTCTAGGTGGAATGGGGATCGTAATTCTTTCTACTTCCCAAGGAATTTTGACGGATCGAGAAGCTCGACAGAAAAAAATTGGAGGAGAAATTTTATGTTATGTATGGTAATTAATCCAAATGTTGTCCAAAAATATTTATTCTGTAAGATATCCCCATAGTATGAAAAGTCGTAGCAAGTCGAGACACCATTCATCTTCATCCAAGCACGTTAGTCAAGTTTTTGAATCAAAAGAGGAGGAGATTCGATGAAGAAACAGAATCTGATCCATGCGGAAGGTTTGGTTACTGAATCACTCCCCAACGGTATGTTTCGAGTTCTGACAGATAATGGATGTCAGATTCTGACTCATATTTCGGGTAGGATTCGACGTAATTCCGTACGAATACTACCAGGAGATAGGGTCAAGGTCGAATTAAGTGCTTATGATTTAACCAAAGGACGTATAATATATAGACTTAGCAACAAATCTTCAAACGATTGAATCACCTTTTGAACATCCGATAGGGATCGAGAATCACAGATGAAACAGACTCTCTGTCTCAGGAAACAAAATGTAATATGAGCAAATTGGAGGGTCACAAATATGAAAATTCGTGCTTCTATTCGTAGAATTTGTGGAAAATGTCGACCAATTCGTAGACGGAAACGAGTTATGATAATTTGTTCTAATCCGAGACATAAGCAAAAACAGGGGTAATCCTCTTCTATATCAATTAATGGATCTAGTGGTAAAATAGATTTCGATATGCATTTTTCGAACTGAACTCATAATGATTAATATGTCAAAAACTATAAAAAGAATTGGTTCACGTAGGAATGAACATCGAGTACTCAAAGGAGTTATTTACGTTCAAGCAAGTTTTAACAATACCATAGTGACTGCTACAGATGTACGGGGACAAGTTCTTTCTTGGTCTTCTGCTGGTGCCTGTGGATTCAAAGGTACAAGGAGAGGTACACCATTTGCTGCCCAGACTGCAGCAGAAAATGTTATTCGTGCATTAATGGATCGGGGTATGGAACGAGTAGAAGTTATGATAAGTGGCCCTGGTCGAGGGAGAGATACAGCATTACGAACCATTCGTAGAAGTGGCATACTATTAAGTTTTGTACGTGACGTAACCCCTATGCCACATAATGGATGTAGACCTCCCAAAAAGAGACGTGTGTAAGAATTGAATGAATTTCAAGAGAAAGAAATGATTTAATGATCTGATCAAATATTCTTGGTATGATTCGAGATGAAATCTCAGTCTCTATTCAGACACTACGATGGAAATGCATCGAATCCAGAGCATACAGTAAGCGTCTTCATTATGGCCGTTTTGCTCTATCCCCGCTCCGCAAAGGTCGAGCCGATACAATAGGCATCGCAATGCGAAGAGCTTTACTTGGAGAAGTAGAAGGAACATGTATCACACGTGTAAAATTAGAGAACATAAAACATGAATATTCCGCGATAATAGGTATTGAAGAATCAGTACATGACATTTTGATGAATCTAAAAGAAATTGTATTTAGAAGTGACTCGTACGGAATCCGAGAAGCTTCTATTTATATTGTTGGACCCAGAAATGTAACTGCTCAAGATATCATATTACCCCCTTCTGTGAAAATAATTGATACTACACAACATATAGCTAGACTTACTAAATCAATTACTTCTGATATCAGATTACAAATTGAAAAAAATCGCGGATATATTATACATAGTCCAAATAATTATCAGGACGGAATTTTTCCTATAGATGCTGTTTTTATGCCTGTTCGCGATGCGAATTATAGTATTCATTCCTATGGGAGCGGAAATGAAATACGAGAAGTCCTTTTCCTGGAAATATGGACGAATGGGGGGTTAACTCCTAGGGAGGCACTTTACGAAGCTTCTCGAAATTTGATCGACTTATTTATTCCCTTCCTGCATGGAGAGGAACAGAACATCGATGGAATGAACAATAAAAAAGGGTCTAATATGCTTCCCTTCCCCCTTTCGCACGTATTGACTGATACGGGGGAAACGAAAGAAAAAATAGCATTTCAACTTATTTTCATTGACCAATTAGAGTTACCCCCCAAAACCTATAACTCCCTCAGAAGAGCCAATATACATACATTATTGGACCTCTTAAATTACAGTCGAGAAGATCTAATGAGAATTGAACACTTCGGGAAGGAATCTGTCGAACAGGTATTGGAAGTTCTACAAAAACTTTTTGCAATTGATCCACCCAGGAATTAGTTTCGGGTTCATAAAATGGTTGGTTTCATTTCATCTCTTCATTTCCTTTACCCAAGTTCTTTTGGAGAGTCTTGAGAATCTTTGACATATCTCTCTTTCGTGGAATATTCGAAAGAAATATCTGACAAGATGGGTATATCTAGGGAGATATAATTTGTCTTAAAGCAACTACTCCCTAGATATATGAATAAAAAAATTGAAATATTTTTATATTCGACAGTTGGATCAAATTGGATTGGAAAAGACCTAAAGTTAAAGATTCATCAATAGGCAACGCTGCCCCAATACCTAACCAAAGGGCTACTGCAGTACCGATCAAGGATACTGTTGTAGCTACTGGACGACGAAATGGATTCTGAAATTGATTCACATTCTCTAGAAAAGGCACCGTCAATGATCCCGCGGGTACTGAGCCCATTAAAAGGACACCTAATAATTTGTTAGGTACTGTACGAAGTATTTGGAATACAGGGAAAAAATACCATTCGGGCAATATCTCCAAAGGAGTTGCAAATGGATTTGCTGGTTCACCAATCATTGATGGTTCTAGAACCGCTAAACCTATTGTACATGCAATAGTACCTAAAATTACTACTGGAAAAATATATGAAAGATCATTGGGCCAAGCGGGCTCTCCATAATAATTATGTCCCATACCTTTAGCTAATTTAGCCCTTAATACAGGATCATTTAGGTCAGGTTTCTTTGTTATTGGGATAAGTAGATCTTTATGGATCTATCCCCCGAAAGAACCGGACATGCCAATTTTTATCATCCGGCTCGAACAATAACTGGAGGAAGTATATATCACTTATTTTTTCCCGTGATGGAAGACGAATTGGAAAAATAGGAACTAATAATGTCTATGATCATCCATCATTGGTCATTTTATTATTCCAGTTAAATGCTCATGACCCAAGTAAGCTCACAAATTCGATCATGATCGATATGCCTTTTGGACCATCTTAGTCCTTGTAATTTGTGTTTATCACCACGAATAGACCTCAAAAGTTTTTTAGCATACAAGGTATTGACTTGTTATTGATCCGGCCTCTCTCCTTCCTTAGATCCCTTCTTTCACTCCAATAGTTTTCCCATCGAAATGGATGCAAGGGAAATGGATGCATTTTCACACTATGAAAAGGAGAAGTAAAGTCATATAGTCCAATTATTGAATATATGAAAATATTGTCCCATTGTCCGGATCTCACGGAGCCCTTCCTGATTCGGATTCGATCATAGAAAGAATTCTCTTGGAACGGAACAAACTGACCAATGCCTTTCCACCCAGGTGCTAAACTTCCTATTTCTGATAAGGAAATTGGGACAGAGACACATTTTATCAGAAATATTTATGTGGTAGATCGGAGAAAGTATCTGCATGGCCTAATCAATAGTTCAAGTCACACACTCCCATAATCCATCTTCTCCGTCTGAGAATCTACTCCAATTATTTGTTTGTATTGGATGAATAATACTCCAAAATCGAAAGGAGAAATCCGAGGACCGTATTTTCTATGGATATTTCCATTTTTGAATAATAAATATTCCTGGCGATGATATATTACTGTCGTTATTCGGAACGATAAGTTATGAATAGTTATTTTCAATCTATCTTTCCTCTCTATAAAGGACCTGGAATACCCTGCTTACGGATCATTAGAAAGTGCATTGGCATAAATACAGCAGTAAGAAGGGGTAATATGAAAGTGTGTAAACTATAAAAACGAGTCAAGGTAGATTGACCCACACTAACACTTCCGCGTAATAATTCTACCAGAGGAGATCCTATTACAGGAATAGCCTCAGGCACACCAGTCACAATTTTCACTGCCCAATAACCAATTTGATCCCAGGGCAAAGAATAACCAGTTACACCGAAGGATACGGTCAACACAGCCAAAATTACACCTGTGACCCAAGTTAATTCACGGGGTTTTTTGAATCCACCTGTGAGATAAACACGGAATACGTGCAGGATCATCATTAGAACCATCATACTTGCCGACCATCGATGAATTGATCGGATTAACCAACCAAAGTTAACTTCGGTCATTAGGTATTGAACAGAGGCAAAAGCTTCTGTAACGGTCGGACGATAGTAAAAAGTCATAGCAAAACCAGTAGCTACTTGTACTAAAAAACAAGTAAGTGTGATCCCCCCTAGACAATAAAATATATTGACATGAGGAGGAACATATTTACTGGTGATATCATCCGCAATCGCCTGAATCTCGAGACGCTCTTCGAACCGATCGTATACTTTATTGAGATAGGTAAACTGAAATTCCCCCTCTGAAAACCGTACATGAGAATTTCCCTTCATACGGCTTGAACAAGAACACGCAAATGCTTTTGGACACGAATAAATAAATTTTGGAAAAGAGATACTTGAGGGTTCGTTGCCTGACCGGCTGGAGAAATGAAGATCATTCGAAACAATCCAGCATTTCTATTAGAAGACTCTATAGTGCCAAAATTTCAAAAAGTGCCAAAATTTCAAAAAGTGCCAAAATTTCAAGTCGGCTCATCCCTATGATAAATCACTATAGGCCCTTTGAACGATCTTTTACCCTATTCGTGTGATCAGTTCCCTAGAAAAGAACTAATATAGACGATTTATAGGAATTATCTTGTCGAGATCTCAATAGATGAATCAATCCAAACCTCAGATTTCAATTAGACCCCGATGATTTTATCAAATCCCCAAAAGGTTCTCTGGGTAATAACCTTTTCATTTTCGCTCATTCGACGAAATATGCTAACTAAGAGAAATCAGATACTATATCATTCTTTGGTCATAATCAGCATAATTATGAGAGGGGATATTTCCTTCGATTTATTATAGGAAATACCTCTTTCAATTTCTTTATTGGAAGTCTGGTGACGAGGAAATGATAGGTACAAACCATAGTTCAGATCTTCCGGAACATATCTATGATAGACCTCGTGCTCTAGAGATTCAATATTCTAGAAATTAAATATCCAACGAGGTAGGACCATCTTGATGAAGATAACAGATCGGTCTTCTGTACTATAAATATGGATCGATTTCAACAAGTCGCACACCCATATTCCAAAAATCCTTAGAGAAAAGTAATTACACGATCAAACTATTGGAACAAGATAAGCTAAAAACTCAAAGCCACTATTTGGTCTGGGTTTGAATCCCTCAGTTCTTTTTTTTTCTTCAAGAGCTCACCAGGTGAATTTTGGAGTTCCTCAGCCCCAACTAACCGGAATCCCATCCAATAAAACGGAAGAATTATAAATCTCCAAGATAATAGATAGGAATACTGCAAATAGAGCCATTGCAAAACCCATAAGAGGAGTAGTTCCCCATCCAGGAGCTACTTTACCATATTCTGAATTAAGCGGTTTTAAGGTCGTTCCTACAAGGGTTTCTTTTGGCGTGGTTTTGGAAGTATCATCAATGGTCTGTGTAGCCATAGAAACTATTGTATTGGTTGAGATCTGTTAACTTTGTTATTATATGGTAAACATACCATGATATTGGGATCACCTAATAATGGAAACTGCAACCTTAGTCACCATCTCCATATCTTGTTTACTTGTAAGCTTTACTGGTTATGCCCTATACACCGCCTTTGGGCAACCCTCTAAACAACTTAGGGATCCTTTTGAGGATCACGAGGACTAATTGAAAGAATGACCTTCCCTATAGGGAAGGTCATTCTTTCTTTGATGGGAGAGAAAGAATGACGATTTGGAGAAGCAAAATTATTTTCCCCCTTTAGTCGGAAGTTTGGGTGGTTCTCGGAAGAAAATAGCGAAAAAGATTATCCCTAGGGTCGATACCAACAGGAATGTATAAACCAATGCTTCCATAGATTTGATTTGATCGTAATTTACAATTATGGAGATAGCTTTCGTACTAATATTTATTAGAGAAGAGATAGGAGCAATATCATACCACTTGTCTTTTAGTAGTTGGATCTCCCAGTTTTTGGAATGCTCCAAATTCTATTCGATCATCCAGATCCGAGTCGATACCAGCAAAAACATCTCTGAATAAGGTCCTAGCACCATGCCAAATGTGTCCAGAAAAGAAAAGGAGAGCAAATGTAGCATGTCCAAAAGTAAACCAACCCCTTGGACTACTACGAAAAACACCATCAGATTTTAGAGTAGCACGATCTAATTCAAAAATTTCACCTAATTGAGCACGTCTAGCGTATTTTTTAACTATAGCAGGATCACCAAAACTGACCCTGTCAAGTCCACCACCATAGAACTCAACAGTTACACCTACTTGTTCAACACTATACTTTGATTCTGCCCTCCTAAAAGGAACATCGGCTTTCACAATTCCTTCTTTGTCCACCAGAACTACTGGAAATGTTTCGAAAAAGGTAGGCATACGACGTACAAAAAGCTCATTTCCCTCCTTATCTTTGAAGATAGGGTGTCCTAACCAACCAACAGCTATTCCATCTCCATTGTCCATTGCACCTGCTCTGAATAACCCCCCCTTAGCTGGATTATTACCAATGTAATCATAAAAAGCGAGTTTCTCGGGAATTTTGGACCAAGCTTCTGATAGGCTTAAATTTTCGGCCAGACCGGCACGAACCCGTCGATCTATTTCTTGTTGGAAGTATCCCTGATCCCACTGGTAACGAGTGGGACCGAATAATTCGACCGGAGTAGTTGCGGAGCCATACCACATGGTCCCAGCAACAATGAAAGCTGCAAAAAACACAGCAGCAATACTGCTGGATAGGACCGTTTCAATATTCCCCATGCGTAATCCTACGTATAAACGTTGGGGAGGACGAACACTGAGATGGAATAGACCTGCTAATATACCCAAAATACCCGCTGCTATATGATGAGAAGCTATTCCTCCTGGAACAAAAGGATCAAAACCTTCAGCTCCCCATGCTGGATCCACTGGTTGTATTTTTCCAGTTAGTCCATAAGGATCAGACACCCATATCCCAGGACCATACAAACCCGTTACATGAAATGCTCCAAATCCGAAACAAGCTACTCCTGAGAGGAATAAATGAATTCCAAATACTTTTGGCAAATCTAAACAACGTTTTCCCGTACGTTCATCACAGAATATGTCCAGATCCCAATATACCCAATGCCAGATAGCTGCCAAAAAGCACAGGCCAGAAAACACGATATGTGCCACGGCCACACCTTCATAACTCCAAATACCGGGATTAATTACAGTTTCTCCGGTGATGTTCCATCCACTCCATGAATCCTTTATTCCCAAACGAGTCATAAAAGGTATAACGAACATACCTTGTCTCCACATTGGATCAAGAACAGGATCGGATGGATCAAAAACTGCTAATTCGTACAGAGTCATTGAACCAGCCCAACCAGCAACTAGAGCTGTATGCATTATATGTACAGAAATTAACCGTCCAGGATCATTCAATACGACGGTATGAACGCGATACCAAGGCAAACCCATGCAAACACCCCTTTATCGGAAAAAGTAGACACTATGTAACTTTCTCACATTGGATTGGAAGAGATCATGTTATCGAGCTAGACCCGGATCATCTCGAAAGTGAACATCTATTCACTTGGACATTGCTAATGATGGAACAGGTTTGAAACAATTTTGTTCATACATAATAGCAGGGAGAGACAAAGATATTTTATCGTTTGTATGTACCAATACACAATGTAGGGATTGGTCCCATTTATATTGATAAAAAAAGAGGAAAGAAACGAGATATTCTAATCCTTCCATTCGTTCATGAACGATACCTTTGCAATTTATGGACTAAGTCAGATATAATTTTTGATGAAAAAATATCATTTTTCTACTAAAGAGTGGAGCTATTACTGTTCCATAAACAGTAATACTTTACTGCACTGCGGGAAAAAAATAAAATACTGAGTTCAAATGCTCAGTCAAAATGATAACTTTATCATTTTGTGCTATGCAATGAAAAAAAAAGGTCAAAATAGGAAGTCTCTAGGTTAATGGGCCTTTTCCGTTCCGTAGAAAGATTCGGGGTTATTCGTTTTCAGGATCAATAGTGACGAACGGAGAGAGAGGGATTCGAACCCTCGGTACGGATGATCCGTACTACGGATTAGCAATCCGCCGCTTTGGTCCGCTCAGCCATCTCTCCAAGATGGAAGAGTTCATGTGTAACAAAATGAATGGTGGAGTAAAGGTGTATATCATAGTATGTACAGAATTATGAATATTGCGATATAGGATATAGTCAATCGTATTGTTCATTAGTTATAGTTCTGTATACTGATTATCGATCATGATAATTAGATACTAGAATACCTTGACTTCTCATGATAAAATGAACAATAGAGTCCCTTCAATATCTAGATAATGATATTGGAGAGAAATGGACTATCCATGTAACGCATTTAATCAAATGAAGATATGGTAGAGCTTAAATTTTTGATAGCTTTTTCTTGCTTTTACAGCTATTCTAGCTATCAAATTAGGTCAAGCACTGTATGACTGCTGATTTTTTCTGCTTTTCTTGGCCTGGCCGATGGCCAGGCCAAGAAAAGCAGAAAAAATCAGTCATACAGAACTATTTTTAACGAAATGAACAATACGATTGACTGGATTGTTCTTTATCCAACTGAATAATCGCAATATTCATTATATTGCCGATACAATCTGTACATACTATGATATACACCTTTACTCCACCATTCATTTTGTTACACATGAACTCTTCCATCTTGGAGAGATGGCTGAGCGGACCAAAGCGGCGGATTGCTAATCCGTAGTACGGATCATCCGTACCGAGGGTTCGAATCCCTCTCTCTCCGTTCGTCCACTATTGATCCTGAAAACGAATAACCCCGAATCTTTCTACGGAACGGAAAAGGCCCATTAACCTAGAGACTTCCTATTTTGACCTTTTTTTTTCATTGCATAGCACAAAATGATAAAGTTATCATTTTGACTGAGCATTTGAACTCAGTATTTTATTTTTTTCCCGCAGTGCAGTAAAGTATTACTGTTTATGGAACAGTAATAGCTCCACTCTTTAGTAGAAAAATGATATTTTTTCATCAAAAATTATATCTGACTTAGTCCATAAATTGCAAAGGTATCGTTCATGAACGAATGGAAGGATTAGAATATCTCGTTTCTTTCCTCTTTTTTTATCAATATAAATGGGACCAATCCCTACATTGTGTATTGGTACATACAAACGATAAAATATCTTTGTCTCTCCCTGCTATTATGTATGAACAAAATTGTTTCAAACCTGTTCCATCATTAGCAATGTCCAAGTGAATAGATGTTCACTTTCGAGATGATCCGGGTCTAGCTCGATAACATGATCTCTTCCAATCCAATGTGAGAAAGTTACATAGTGTCTACTTTTTCCGATAAAGGGGTGTTTGCATGGGTTTGCCTTGGTATCGCGTTCATACCGTCGTATTGAATGATCCTGGACGGTTAATTTCTGTACATATAATGCATACAGCTCTAGTTGCTGGTTGGGCTGGTTCAATGACTCTGTACGAATTAGCAGTTTTTGATCCATCCGATCCTGTTCTTGATCCAATGTGGAGACAAGGTATGTTCGTTATACCTTTTATGACTCGTTTGGGAATAAAGGATTCATGGAGTGGATGGAACATCACCGGAGAAACTGTAATTAATCCCGGTATTTGGAGTTATGAAGGTGTGGCCGTGGCACATATCGTGTTTTCTGGCCTGTGCTTTTTGGCAGCTATCTGGCATTGGGTATATTGGGATCTGGACATATTCTGTGATGAACGTACGGGAAAACGTTGTTTAGATTTGCCAAAAGTATTTGGAATTCATTTATTCCTCTCAGGAGTAGCTTGTTTCGGATTTGGAGCATTTCATGTAACGGGTTTGTATGGTCCTGGGATATGGGTGTCTGATCCTTATGGACTAACTGGAAAAATACAACCAGTGGATCCAGCATGGGGAGCTGAAGGTTTTGATCCTTTTGTTCCAGGAGGAATAGCTTCTCATCATATAGCAGCGGGTATTTTGGGTATATTAGCAGGTCTATTCCATCTCAGTGTTCGTCCTCCCCAACGTTTATACGTAGGATTACGCATGGGGAATATTGAAACGGTCCTATCCAGCAGTATTGCTGCTGTGTTTTTTGCAGCTTTCATTGTTGCTGGGACCATGTGGTATGGCTCCGCAACTACTCCGGTCGAATTATTCGGTCCCACTCGTTACCAGTGGGATCAGGGATACTTCCAACAAGAAATAGATCGACGGGTTCGTGCCGGTCTGGCCGAAAATTTAAGCCTATCAGAAGCTTGGTCCAAAATTCCCGAGAAACTCGCTTTTTATGATTACATTGGTAATAATCCAGCTAAGGGGGGGTTATTCAGAGCAGGTGCAATGGACAATGGAGATGGAATAGCTGTTGGTTGGTTAGGACACCCTATCTTCAAAGATAAGGAGGGAAATGAGCTTTTTGTACGTCGTATGCCTACCTTTTTCGAAACATTTCCAGTAGTTCTGGTGGACAAAGAAGGAATTGTGAAAGCCGATGTTCCTTTTAGGAGGGCAGAATCAAAGTATAGTGTTGAACAAGTAGGTGTAACTGTTGAGTTCTATGGTGGTGGACTTGACAGGGTCAGTTTTGGTGATCCTGCTATAGTTAAAAAATACGCTAGACGTGCTCAATTAGGTGAAATTTTTGAATTAGATCGTGCTACTCTAAAATCTGATGGTGTTTTTCGTAGTAGTCCAAGGGGTTGGTTTACTTTTGGACATGCTACATTTGCTCTCCTTTTCTTTTCTGGACACATTTGGCATGGTGCTAGGACCTTATTCAGAGATGTTTTTGCTGGTATCGACTCGGATCTGGATGATCGAATAGAATTTGGAGCATTCCAAAAACTGGGAGATCCAACTACTAAAAGACAAGTGGTATGATATTGCTCCTATCTCTTCTCTAATAAATATTAGTACGAAAGCTATCTCCATAATTGTAAATTACGATCAAATCAAATCTATGGAAGCATTGGTTTATACATTCCTGTTGGTATCGACCCTAGGGATAATCTTTTTCGCTATTTTCTTCCGAGAACCACCCAAACTTCCGACTAAAGGGGGAAAATAATTTTGCTTCTCCAAATCGTCATTCTTTCTCTCCCATCAAAGAAAGAATGACCTTCCCTATAGGGAAGGTCATTCTTTCAATTAGTCCTCGTGATCCTCAAAAGGATCCCTAAGTTGTTTAGAGGGTTGCCCAAAGGCGGTGTATAGGGCATAACCAGTAAAGCTTACAAGTAAACAAGATATGGAGATGGTGACTAAGGTTGCAGTTTCCATTATTAGGTGATCCCAATATCATGGTATGTTTACCATATAATAACAAAGTTAACAGATCTCAACCAATACAATAGTTTCTATGGCTACACAGACCATTGATGATACTTCCAAAACCACGCCAAAAGAAACCCTTGTAGGAACGACCTTAAAACCGCTTAATTCAGAATATGGTAAAGTAGCTCCTGGATGGGGAACTACTCCTCTTATGGGTTTTGCAATGGCTCTATTTGCAGTATTCCTATCTATTATCTTGGAGATTTATAATTCTTCCGTTTTATTGGATGGGATTCCGGTTAGTTGGGGCTGAGGAACTCCAAAATTCACCTGGTGAGCTCTTGAAGAAAAAAAAAGAACTGAGGGATTCAAACCCAGACCAAATAGTGGCTTTGAGTTTTTAGCTTATCTTGTTCCAATAGTTTGATCGTGTAATTACTTTTCTCTAAGGATTTTTGGAATATGGGTGTGCGACTTGTTGAAATCGATCCATATTTATAGTACAGAAGACCGATCTGTTATCTTCATCAAGATGGTCCTACCTCGTTGGATATTTAATTTCTAGAATATTGAATCTCTAGAGCACGAGGTCTATCATAGATATGTTCCGGAAGATCTGAACTATGGTTTGTACCTATCATTTCCTCGTCACCAGACTTCCAATAAAGAAATTGAAAGAGGTATTTCCTATAATAAATCGAAGGAAATATCCCCTCTCATAATTATGCTGATTATGACCAAAGAATGATATAGTATCTGATTTCTCTTAGTTAGCATATTTCGTCGAATGAGCGAAAATGAAAAGGTTATTACCCAGAGAACCTTTTGGGGATTTGATAAAATCATCGGGGTCTAATTGAAATCTGAGGTTTGGATTGATTCATCTATTGAGATCTCGACAAGATAATTCCTATAAATCGTCTATATTAGTTCTTTTCTAGGGAACTGATCACACGAATAGGGTAAAAGATCGTTCAAAGGGCCTATAGTGATTTATCATAGGGATGAGCCGACTTGAAATTTTGGCACTTTTTGAAATTTTGGCACTTTTTGAAATTTTGGCACTATAGAGTCTTCTAATAGAAATGCTGGATTGTTTCGAATGATCTTCATTTCTCCAGCCGGTCAGGCAACGAACCCTCAAGTATCTCTTTTCCAAAATTTATTTATTCGTGTCCAAAAGCATTTGCGTGTTCTTGTTCAAGCCGTATGAAGGGAAATTCTCATGTACGGTTTTCAGAGGGGGAATTTCAGTTTACCTATCTCAATAAAGTATACGATCGGTTCGAAGAGCGTCTCGAGATTCAGGCGATTGCGGATGATATCACCAGTAAATATGTTCCTCCTCATGTCAATATATTTTATTGTCTAGGGGGGATCACACTTACTTGTTTTTTAGTACAAGTAGCTACTGGTTTTGCTATGACTTTTTACTATCGTCCGACCGTTACAGAAGCTTTTGCCTCTGTTCAATACCTAATGACCGAAGTTAACTTTGGTTGGTTAATCCGATCAATTCATCGATGGTCGGCAAGTATGATGGTTCTAATGATGATCCTGCACGTATTCCGTGTTTATCTCACAGGTGGATTCAAAAAACCCCGTGAATTAACTTGGGTCACAGGTGTAATTTTGGCTGTGTTGACCGTATCCTTCGGTGTAACTGGTTATTCTTTGCCCTGGGATCAAATTGGTTATTGGGCAGTGAAAATTGTGACTGGTGTGCCTGAGGCTATTCCTGTAATAGGATCTCCTCTGGTAGAATTATTACGCGGAAGTGTTAGTGTGGGTCAATCTACCTTGACTCGTTTTTATAGTTTACACACTTTCATATTACCCCTTCTTACTGCTGTATTTATGCCAATGCACTTTCTAATGATCCGTAAGCAGGGTATTCCAGGTCCTTTATAGAGAGGAAAGATAGATTGAAAATAACTATTCATAACTTATCGTTCCGAATAACGACAGTAATATATCATCGCCAGGAATATTTATTATTCAAAAATGGAAATATCCATAGAAAATACGGTCCTCGGATTTCTCCTTTCGATTTTGGAGTATTATTCATCCAATACAAACAAATAATTGGAGTAGATTCTCAGACGGAGAAGATGGATTATGGGAGTGTGTGACTTGAACTATTGATTAGGCCATGCAGATACTTTCTCCGATCTACCACATAAATATTTCTGATAAAATGTGTCTCTGTCCCAATTTCCTTATCAGAAATAGGAAGTTTAGCACCTGGGTGGAAAGGCATTGGTCAGTTTGTTCCGTTCCAAGAGAATTCTTTCTATGATCGAATCCGAATCAGGAAGGGCTCCGTGAGATCCGGACAATGGGACAATATTTTCATATATTCAATAATTGGACTATATGACTTTACTTCTCCTTTTCATAGTGTGAAAATGCATCCATTTCCCTTGCATCCATTTCGATGGGAAAACTATTGGAGTGAAAGAAGGGATCTAAGGAAGGAGAGAGGCCGGATCAATAACAAGTCAATACCTTGTATGCTAAAAAACTTTTGAGGTCTATTCGTGGTGATAAACACAAATTACAAGGACTAAGATGGTCCAAAAGGCATATCGATCATGATCGAATTTGTGAGCTTACTTGGGTCATGAGCATTTAACTGGAATAATAAAATGACCAATGATGGATGATCATAGACATTATTAGTTCCTATTTTTCCAATTCGTCTTCCATCACGGGAAAAAATAAGTGATATATACTTCCTCCAGTTATTGTTCGAGCCGGATGATAAAAATTGGCATGTCCGGTTCTTTCGGGGGATAGATCCATAAAGATCTACTTATCCCAATAACAAAGAAACCTGACCTAAATGATCCTGTATTAAGGGCTAAATTAGCTAAAGGTATGGGACATAATTATTATGGAGAGCCCGCTTGGCCCAATGATCTTTCATATATTTTTCCAGTAGTAATTTTAGGTACTATTGCATGTACAATAGGTTTAGCGGTTCTAGAACCATCAATGATTGGTGAACCAGCAAATCCATTTGCAACTCCTTTGGAGATATTGCCCGAATGGTATTTTTTCCCTGTATTCCAAATACTTCGTACAGTACCTAACAAATTATTAGGTGTCCTTTTAATGGGCTCAGTACCCGCGGGATCATTGACGGTGCCTTTTCTAGAGAATGTGAATCAATTTCAGAATCCATTTCGTCGTCCAGTAGCTACAACAGTATCCTTGATCGGTACTGCAGTAGCCCTTTGGTTAGGTATTGGGGCAGCGTTGCCTATTGATGAATCTTTAACTTTAGGTCTTTTCCAATCCAATTTGATCCAACTGTCGAATATAAAAATATTTCAATTTTTTTATTCATATATCTAGGGAGTAGTTGCTTTAAGACAAATTATATCTCCCTAGATATACCCATCTTGTCAGATATTTCTTTCGAATATTCCACGAAAGAGAGATATGTCAAAGATTCTCAAGACTCTCCAAAAGAACTTGGGTAAAGGAAATGAAGAGATGAAATGAAACCAACCATTTTATGAACCCGAAACTAATTCCTGGGTGGATCAATTGCAAAAAGTTTTTGTAGAACTTCCAATACCTGTTCGACAGATTCCTTCCCGAAGTGTTCAATTCTCATTAGATCTTCTCGACTGTAATTTAAGAGGTCCAATAATGTATGTATATTGGCTCTTCTGAGGGAGTTATAGGTTTTGGGGGGTAACTCTAATTGGTCAATGAAAATAAGTTGAAATGCTATTTTTTCTTTCGTTTCCCCCGTATCAGTCAATACGTGCGAAAGGGGGAAGGGAAGCATATTAGACCCTTTTTTATTGTTCATTCCATCGATGTTCTGTTCCTCTCCATGCAGGAAGGGAATAAATAAGTCGATCAAATTTCGAGAAGCTTCGTAAAGTGCCTCCCTAGGAGTTAACCCCCCATTCGTCCATATTTCCAGGAAAAGGACTTCTCGTATTTCATTTCCGCTCCCATAGGAATGAATACTATAATTCGCATCGCGAACAGGCATAAAAACAGCATCTATAGGAAAAATTCCGTCCTGATAATTATTTGGACTATGTATAATATATCCGCGATTTTTTTCAATTTGTAATCTGATATCAGAAGTAATTGATTTAGTAAGTCTAGCTATATGTTGTGTAGTATCAATTATTTTCACAGAAGGGGGTAATATGATATCTTGAGCAGTTACATTTCTGGGTCCAACAATATAAATAGAAGCTTCTCGGATTCCGTACGAGTCACTTCTAAATACAATTTCTTTTAGATTCATCAAAATGTCATGTACTGATTCTTCAATACCTATTATCGCGGAATATTCATGTTTTATGTTCTCTAATTTTACACGTGTGATACATGTTCCTTCTACTTCTCCAAGTAAAGCTCTTCGCATTGCGATGCCTATTGTATCGGCTCGACCTTTGCGGAGCGGGGATAGAGCAAAACGGCCATAATGAAGACGCTTACTGTATGCTCTGGATTCGATGCATTTCCATCGTAGTGTCTGAATAGAGACTGAGATTTCATCTCGAATCATACCAAGAATATTTGATCAGATCATTAAATCATTTCTTTCTCTTGAAATTCATTCAATTCTTACACACGTCTCTTTTTGGGAGGTCTACATCCATTATGTGGCATAGGGGTTACGTCACGTACAAAACTTAATAGTATGCCACTTCTACGAATGGTTCGTAATGCTGTATCTCTCCCTCGACCAGGGCCACTTATCATAACTTCTACTCGTTCCATACCCCGATCCATTAATGCACGAATAACATTTTCTGCTGCAGTCTGGGCAGCAAATGGTGTACCTCTCCTTGTACCTTTGAATCCACAGGCACCAGCAGAAGACCAAGAAAGAACTTGTCCCCGTACATCTGTAGCAGTCACTATGGTATTGTTAAAACTTGCTTGAACGTAAATAACTCCTTTGAGTACTCGATGTTCATTCCTACGTGAACCAATTCTTTTTATAGTTTTTGACATATTAATCATTATGAGTTCAGTTCGAAAAATGCATATCGAAATCTATTTTACCACTAGATCCATTAATTGATATAGAAGAGGATTACCCCTGTTTTTGCTTATGTCTCGGATTAGAACAAATTATCATAACTCGTTTCCGTCTACGAATTGGTCGACATTTTCCACAAATTCTACGAATAGAAGCACGAATTTTCATATTTGTGACCCTCCAATTTGCTCATATTACATTTTGTTTCCTGAGACAGAGAGTCTGTTTCATCTGTGATTCTCGATCCCTATCGGATGTTCAAAAGGTGATTCAATCGTTTGAAGATTTGTTGCTAAGTCTATATATTATACGTCCTTTGGTTAAATCATAAGCACTTAATTCGACCTTGACCCTATCTCCTGGTAGTATTCGTACGGAATTACGTCGAATCCTACCCGAAATATGAGTCAGAATCTGACATCCATTATCTGTCAGAACTCGAAACATACCGTTGGGGAGTGATTCAGTAACCAAACCTTCCGCATGGATCAGATTCTGTTTCTTCATCGAATCTCCTCCTCTTTTGATTCAAAAACTTGACTAACGTGCTTGGATGAAGATGAATGGTGTCTCGACTTGCTACGACTTTTCATACTATGGGGATATCTTACAGAATAAATATTTTTGGACAACATTTGGATTAATTACCATACATAACATAAAATTTCTCCTCCAATTTTTTTCTGTCGAGCTTCTCGATCCGTCAAAATTCCTTGGGAAGTAGAAAGAATTACGATCCCCATTCCACCTAGAACTTTTGGAATTTCTCGATAATTAGAATAAATTCTCAAACCAGGTTTGCTGGTACGCTTTGACGTGGTCATATATGTCCTTTTCTTCCTTCTCCGATATTTTGAAGTCGATATCAAAAAATATTTTTGGCCTTCCTGATGTTCCCTAACATCTTCTATAAAACCTTCTCGTAAAAGGATCCTTCCAATGTTCTTGGTAATATTAGTAGCTGTTACTCGAACCGTTCCTTTTTCTACCATGTCAGCGTTTCTTATAGAAGTAATTAGATTGGTAATAGTATCGTTACCCATGACGAACGAATTCTTAGGAATTCCTGGTCTCGATATAAAAGGCATGTTCGATCTTCTTTGAGGAATATGCCTGAGGTGCAATGAATTTAATTGATCCATGTACCATTTGATGAACCTTAAGTCAAAGATTCTTACAAGATCTATCAGTACTTATAATACTTCGGGAGCCAATGAAACTATTTTCGTGAAATTCAATTGTCTCAATTCCTGAGCAACCGGACCAAAAACTCGAGTTCCTTTTGGATTTCCTTCCTGATCAATGACAACGGCTGCATTGTCATCAGATCGTATCATCATTCCATTGTCACGTTCAAATTCTTTACAGGTGCGTATAACTACGGCTCTAACTACTTCCGATTTTTCCAGGGGCATGTTAGGTACTGCTTCTTTAATTATAGCAATGATAACATCACCTATATGAGCGCATTTACGATTACTTGCTCCTAGAACTCGAATACACATTATTTTTCGGGCTCCACTGTTATCCGCTATATTCAAATAAGTTTGAGACTGAATCATTTTTCCTCCAAAATATTTTTTACCTCGGCAGATAACATGAAAAAAAAAGGAAGAGTTCTTACGAACTAGTAATCTTCTTCCACCAGAAATAACTCTTTGATTCTGTATGGATGGGTTGGGTTAAGTAGTAACAAATTGAGTACGTATAGGCATTTTGTATGCAGCTATTCTAGCAGCTGCTCTAGCGACGGTTTCGGATACTCCGCCCATTTCATAAAGTATTCGACCTGGTCTGATGACAGATACCCAATATTCGGGAGATCCTTTCCCGGAACCCATACGTGTTTCTGCAGGTCTCATTGTAATAGGTTTGTCGGGAAATATACGTACCCATATTTTTCCGCCACGACGGGCATAACGATTAATCGTTCTTCGTCCGGCTTCTATCTGCCCAGATGTGATCCAAGCGGGTTCAAGTGCTTGAAGAGCGAATCTACCGAAACAAATGCGATTGCCGCGGTAAGATACTCCTTTCATTCTTCCCCTATGTTGTTTACGAAATTTTGTTCTTTTTGGGTTATAGTCGATGGTTAATAGTATTTTGATCCCATCTCTAATCCAGAACCGGACATGAAAGTTTCTTCTCATCCGGCTCCTCGTGAATAATCAATGTGTAGATAAATGAGTCTATATCTATGCATTACACATATTGTATATAGAATCTAATTTACAGGACGAATAACTCTTAAATTTCCATCCAATGTCTTAATAAAGAATTTCACAGGCGAATATTTACTCTTCCAGTATTTGCTCCATGGGGTCGACTTACCTATAGACTCCAATGAGATTAATTGGTTTTTGGTTTATTTCGCCATCCTATCCAATGAATGATTAAGATTCCTATATGATCTTATGCAGTCATAGGTTCCATCGTTCCATAGCTTCTATCTAAATGCCCAGGTCTTCCCTCCGCAATGGAGCTTTCTTTTCATCTGTTACGGAATCAATTTCCTTAGTTTCCATTGACCCGAAGCTCTTTCTCCTTCATAAACTGAATTCCTTCAATCTTGCTTGAATGAATCAGGATGATTCTTATGCTTTATCACACTGCTTTTTGGAGGGTAGTTAATGAACCATACAATATTGGGAGAATATTTCTCCTTTTTCTTCTTTTTCCGCATTACCAAACACCTTTCTCGCTTCACGAGAGATCAAACATTTTTTCTCTCCTGGAAGAAAGTATTTACGAGGTGATAGTATCTACCCATAGTTATTGGATCTTGGCAATATGAAGCAATGAGTTAGTCTCTAGTTTATTTATAGAGACCAATCCGTTCTTATTTCGAGTTCTCCATAACATAACTTCGGAAAAGAATGAAAAGCTCGATTCCAACGAGTCGCACACTAAGCATAGCACGGTTCCAAAATGGTAAATCTAATTTCTATTCGATCTGATAGAATTGATGATCCATGATCGGGCAGATTGGAAAAAAAAGACCAATTATTCCTACTCTTCTAAAATCCAAATTTTTATCCCTAAAACTCCATAGATGGTTTTAACCGGATAATAACAATAATCAATCCTAGCCCGAATTGTCTGTAGGGGAACCCTACCTCCCCTGTCCCATTCGACCCGGGCAATTTCCTTTCCATCGAGACGTCCTGCAATTTGGATCTGAATACCTTCTACCTCTTCCCGTTCAGCCAGTTCAATAGCTTTCTTCATTGTTTTTCTGAATGGAACTCTCTTCTCTAGTTGTAGGGCAATATACTCTGCAAGAATATTAGGTTTTCTATAGGGTTTCGCAACTTTTTCTATAGCAATGTGAAGTTTTCGGTCCACAGAATCGAGCATATTTAGTACATCGTTTCTTAATTTTTCAATTCCTTGACCCCTACCTTCTATTAACAACAAGTTGGGAAATCCAATATAGATTTTGACCTTAATCAAATCGATCTTTCTGCGAATCTCTACACGTGCAATTCCTCCATAATTCGAGGAGCTCTTTATATGCGTTCGTACATAGTTTTCAATGCAAGTACGTATTTTTTGATCTTCTCGGAGATCTTTGGAATAATTCCTTTGTTGTGCGAACCAATGGGAACGCTCATTTTGAGTTACACCAAGTCTAAAACCAAGTGGATTTATTTTCTGCGCCATACATATCCTTTTTTTCGGGATTCTATTGACATAATCGGATCATTCGATCTGGAGATTTCCTCCGATACAATAGTTATATGACAAGTGGGTTTCTGTATTGGATAACCGCGTCCCTGAGCTCTAGGTTGAATCCTTTTAAAAACAGCACCCTCATTCACTTCGACTCTACCAACGAGTAAATTGGCTTTGTTCAAACCCATATTGTGATTTGCATTCGCCGCCGCAGAATGAATTAATTGTGATATGGGATAACAGGCCCCATAAGGCATCAGTTCCAATATCATAAGTGCTTGTCCATATGAACGACCACGAATTTGATTAATTACTCTACGCGCTTTATGAGCAGACATACGTATATTTCTCGCCAAAGCTCGTATCTCTGGACCTGGACTATTATTTCCCATTGACTCCATCCTCCCTAATGAATGACAAGTCTTTCTCAATTAACGACGAGATTTCTTATCGTTTCTTGCATGTCCCTGAAAAAGTAGGGTAGGTGCAAATTCCCCCAATTTGTGGTCTACCATACGATCTGTTACATAAATGGGTAAATGTTCCCTCCCATTATGAACAGCAATTGTATGACCGATCATTGCGGGTACAATGACGGATGCCCGGGACCAAGTAACTATTATCTTCTTTTCTTCTTTTATGTTTAGATTTTTAATTTTCCTCAATGAATGATTAGCCACAAAAGGATTTTTTTTCAGTGAACGTGCCATGATCAATTACCTTTCTTTCCTTTTTTTTTTATGGATATCCAACCATTCTTACTCACGTCGACGAAGGATTGAAGCATCACTGTATCTATTTCTCTTCCGACTTTTCTTTCCAAGTGCACTATAGCCCCAGGGGGTCACAGGTTTTTTCCTGCCAATTGGGGTTCTTCCTTCCCCACCTCCATGAGGATGGTCTACAGGGTTCATAGCTACTCCTCTTACCTCAGAACGCTTACCCAACCAACGTTTAGCTCCGGCTTTACCGAAACTTCTATTGTTTGCAGTGATATTACCCACTTGTCCAATTGTGGCTGAGCAGTTCTCAGATATTAAACGAACTTCTCCAGATGGTAATCTTAATGTGGCCGATCGATCTTCTTTTGCGATCAGTTCTGCTACAGCACCTGCCGCTCTAGCCAATTGTCCACCCTTTCCAAGTGTTATTTCTATGTTGTGTATAGCCGTGCCTAAGGGCATATTGGTTGAAGTAGACTCTTATTCCGATGAATAAAAATCCCTTCCCAAACTGTACAAGCCTCTCTCAGGGCATACAGCTTTCTGGATGTATATTATATTCACATATATTGAATAAATATAATCGAGATGAGAAGGAGCATCTATTGTATTCTCTATGTCCCGATTCTCTACATCCTAGGTCTCTCTATTCCATCATCTGGCTTATATTCTTTATGTAGCATTCAGAATGAATGACTTTATCAAATTACGCTAATACTTTCGTATGTTATGGATAACGTAGGAGGCATATTAAACATCTTTTTCTCTTCTCTCTCTTTTTACTTTTTTCCTCTCCCCATCTTTTTATTTTGGGAATTACTACCACTGTCCAGCTCCGAATCCGCCTCTGACCATCAGATCAAATGTGAGTAACTTGTCTTTTTAGAGGGTGCCTCTATCCCATTTTGTTCATGCTTCGGACAAACAATCAGGTCCTCTCCATATTATTATATCTTCGGAACCAATGATCCGATATGAACAATTTTTGAATCCAATCACCTGCTGTCATTTATCCTCAGTTTCCCTTTGGGGTTCGTCCCGTAAAAGTGTCCTAGTTGGATCAGTGATAGATTTATAGGTTTCGCTGTAAACCCAATCGGTTGCTTCCGATCACGTAAATTAATAATTCAAACCGCACTCAGAGGTAGGGCATTTCCTATTGATATAGGAGCTTTTGGACCAGAAAGAATAGTATCTCCAATCATGACCCCTCTGGGATGCAGAATATACATCTTATCGCCATTCTTGTAATGCACCTTGCAAATGTATGCACTTCTATTAGGGTCGTATTCTATGGTTACAATTTCTCCTGATATGTGTTCCTTATTCCGTCGAAAATCAATTTGACGATACAGACGCTTGTGACCCCCTCCCCTGTGTCTTGCGGTAATAATTCCTCTTCCATTACGACCTTTCCCACAATGATGTTGTCCAGAGGTCAATTTCTTCTGCGGGTCCAACTGCACTCTTCCATCGAAACCTGATACAGATCTATTGCGTGTATCCGGAGTTAAAATTCTATATGAACGGATGGCCATTTAGTTTCAAATTTGAAATCTTATTGTTCTGAAAAGAGTGGAATAGAATCACCGGTTCTAAGTGTAATAATCACACGTTTACAACGTATTGGATGTCCTATCATTGACACTCTCTTTCCTCCTTTTTCAGGGAGGCGATAGCTGTTCATAGCTATTACTTTAACATCGAAGAAATTTTCAATCCAATTTTTAATCTTTGTTTTGTTCGATTGCGAATCGACGTTAAAAGTATATTGGTTCCTTTCCAATAGACGAATACTTTTCTCCGTAAGTACTGGATATTTCACTTCATCCATAAATTTTTTCCCTCCTTTTCTTCTTTTTTTTCCCGTAAAGCCTGTAGCTATTATTATATCGGATCATATACCAATTTAATTATACAGATATATCATAGTTTAGGTATGGAAGTTATGCACGAACGTAATGCTCACAACTTTCCTCTGGATCTAGCCGCTGTTGAATCTATTTCAATAGGTGGATAATACTCTGATGGATTGTTATCGTGTATTGCTTAATTGAAGCATACCAAGCCTTTCATTCATTTTATTGAAAGGCTTGGTATGCTTCAATTGTATTGTTTGGTGTTATTCTTCATACTTCTTCCCATTCCATCAATAATGGATATGTGCAGTTCCCCTGCATCCAGCAGGAATTGAACCCGCGAGTTCGCCAATTATGAGTTGGGCGCTTTAACCATTCAGCCATGGATGCTGGATAAAGATCATCAACATATTCATTCTATAATATGAGTATAGACTCAGATCTAAAATTGGGTAGTTCGGGATTGGGACCCATTTACATTCTTTCTCTCATACTTGATTCATGTCAAATATTCTCAATAGACATTCAAATAACATTTCATTTCATTGAATTAATTTGATAATAAGCCATGGACGAAACAAAATATGTGAATCAATTAGAATTGATTGTATTTATTGTTCGGTCCTTTGGTCTTCCACTCATGGTGGGTGGGATAATAATGAAGAAGTTGACGTAAAAATATAAGAATTTGATCTATTTCAAAGGAGTATATTCATGTTCCTATTTCCCTAATATAATACTTTCTGGCTGGATATTTTCATTAATATATAGTCTCATTCCTACCTATTCTTGCATCCTTTATTTCCAGAGCTTTGGCTCCCATTGGTCAAGAACCGGACTACTAGTTACGAATCAAGTATCGAACCAATGGGAAGATACTTGGATCCGATCTAAGATCATTATATGTTCGCTCCAGTTCTTGTTGTTCTTGATGTTGGAACAGTCTCCCTTTCTCTATGGGCTATGAGTTCTAGTATACAGGGTATATCTGCATTTATAGGAGCTTCAATTCTCGTGCTTATTTTCATCGTTGGTTCAGTCCATGCGTGGCGAAGAGGAACATTGGAATGGTCCTTAATTTCCGAGTGGGGGAGGGAAGTACAAAATGACATAAAGCCAATGATGAATCCTATGAAGTTACCTTTACTCGATCAAACAATTTTGAATCCAGATATTTAAACTACCCCAAACGATCTGTCGAACGAATTGGGCCAGACTCTCCAGTTTATGAACGCTCCTTTACAGTATTAATTGTGGTTTCATCAAATTCGCTTCATTAATAGATTCGCGATTCGACTCCGATCGTTACGGTCCGGTACCAAGATCTGGACCTAGACGAGCTTACCTCATTATAACAGCGGGGACTGTGACCATGAAAAAGGCTCCTTCTGTAGTGATATTTCAAATGCGGAACCAAAATATGTAGTTGCCCTGGAGCATGTACTATCACAGAGAAATGTTTGGTACAGATTATTATAGTACCGTTCGCAAAGTAGATAAGTTAATTCCTGTGGATGTCTATTCGCCAGATTGCCCACCTGAACCAGAGGCTATTATAGATGCTATAACGAAACTTCGTGAAAGAAAAGATAGTTCGATGGATATATGAGGCCCGAACTCCAACAAGGAAAGAATAAAATATTTCACTATAAATCATAGGGATCATCATATTGGATCCAGTATTCATACTAGAAACTATGGTCAAAAGTTATTACATCAATCTTATGAACCTCAATTCGAATCTACTTTCGAGATACCCTCTGCAACGTTTGGATCTACTTCAACTCTGCAATTATAGATCTATCATTGGGATAATCTATCCCATTTCGATTCGGATGGAATAGGATGAATAGATTCCGACTAGTGCCGAATTATCAGTCCCACCGTCAAATCTTGACTTCTGAGTTCTCGATCCTACTTTTTTATATGTACAGAGTATCGTGATTCAATTGGAACGGACAGAGAGGGACAATATGAGCAAAGAAGAGGGAGAGAACAGATTGATCCATCTATCTATTTTGATCGGGGTGTCTCCGTATGTAGATATACATCTAGATAGAATAGATTTAGATAGATGGATATGGAGACATGGATATTTACATCTTGCCAGGAACCAGATTTGAACTGGTGGCACGAGGATTTTCAGTCCTCTGCTCTACCAACTGAGCTATCCCGGCTCTTCCCTGTGGATCATCCTGGTACAGGGTTTTAACTTGTGTCAACTAAAAAGAAGTAAAAAGGTATTTTTACTAGTTTTTAGAATGATCTTTATTATTTTCGATCTGGAAGTCACTAATATGATAAAAATGGACTGCAATTGAATAATTTCAAAATGATCTAATCTATGTAGATCATATATCACAAAATCAATTGATCATATGATCAGCTTATTAACAGATCAACTCAACTGGTCATAAGATGGATGAAAAGATTCATGTTCTAATTTCTTCTCTTCATGAAAAAAAAATAGCGAGGTAAAAGAATCGAGAAATTAGAATGGATTCGAACCAATGGAATTGGAGAAGATAGATCAGTCCGTTCGGGAACGAACCTGGGTGGGGATAGAGGGACTTGAACCCTCACGGTCTATAAAGCCAACGGATTTTCCTCCTACTGCAATTTGCATTGTTGTTTACATTGACATGTAGAATTGGACTCTATCTTTATCCTCGTCCAACCATTTATTCCAAAAAATAATTAAATTATTCATCTAGAGTAGATAAGTTCATAATTGGATTACTTAATGTCAAATCAGTACTTCAACTCGAATCTGGCATCTATCTTATGAATAAAATGCTTGGAACGAGTTCTGATCGCCAGTTTTGTCTGATGTTATATAACATCTCTCTCCATTTTTGAGGTGTAAATAGATCGTTCTATAACTACAGTAACTACAGTATTGGACCAAATGAGATTCATTCGTTAGAATAGCTTCCATTGAGTCTCTGCACCTATCCCCTTCCTATCTTAGGAGAAGAAACATTGTCTTCATGAACCGGATTTGGCTCAGGATTACCCATTCAAAATATCCCAGGGTTCCCTGGATTTGGAAGCTATCACTTGGTAGGTTTCCATACCAAGGCTCAATTCGATCAAGTCCGTAGCGTCTACCAATTCCGCCATATCCCCTTCTCGAAGAACAAGATCATACCTTGATCTAATCCTATTATGTAATATCCATCAGCATTATTCATTGGATATTTGCTCAATATTGGGTGGGAGAAATATCCTCCCCTACTCCCCTACTCCCCTTCTCTCCCCTTCTCTATCTCTACCCCAATCGAATATGACTGGGAATCATTATATTATTTATCCATTTGAAATGCAATGTTATTATCCTCCCCTAGTCGATTTGGAAGAGTGAGTAAAACGATCGATATCAATTGACCCTTACTTCTCCTTTCTTTCCCTTGAAAGAATCTACATTCAAACAATGTTCCGTTGTAATCGTAATCTGGATTGCGTCATTGAATCTGATTCGCGCTATAATCGTTAGGATTCCAAAGGAATCTATGGATCTCACCCCAATGAAATGGGGAGTGATATTCCATCGAGCCTGCTTAGCTCAGAGGTTAGAGCATCGCACTTGTAATGCGATGGTCATCGGTTCGATCCCGATAGCTGGCTCTTTTCCGTTCCGTTCCGTTCCTCTCATTTCCATAATCCACAAAGTTTTGTTAGGATCAAGATGGAATGGAGAATACTCTTACGATCGTTCGTCGGGTCCGTCATGCCATGATCATTTACTCCCAACTAGGAACGGGATGAATGAAATGATTGGAGCTATTAGGATCAATAACAAATTGGAGAAAGATCTTCGTTTTCCATATAAAAGAATTCCAGTAGTACTCATACGGGTTATACTATTCTTTCTTCTTTCTAGCACTATTTGTTAATTGAATAAGGAGTTTCTATGTCCCGTTATCGGGGACCTCGTTTAAAAATAATACGTCGTCTGAAAACTTTACCAGGTCTCACTAGTAAAAGACCCAAAAACAGAAAGGATTCTATGAACCGGTCTTCTTCCAGGAAAATATCTCAATATCGTATCCGGCTAGAAGAAAAACAGAAATTGCGTTTTCATTACGGACTAACAGAGCGACAATTGCTGAAATATGTTCGTATTGCTAGAAGAGCCAAAGGCTCAACGGGTCAGGTCCTATTGCAATTACTTGAAATGCGTTTGGATAATATTCTTTTTCGATTGGGTATGGCTCCCACCATTCCCGGAGCTAGACAATTAGTGAATCATGGACATATCCGGGTCAATGACCATATGGTAGATATACCAAGTTACCCTTGCAAACCTCAAGATGTGATTACTATAAGAGATCAACAAAGATTGAGAGCTATCATTAAGAAGAATATAGATCTGTTCCAGAGGGATAAATTGCCAAATCATTTGACTTTTCATTCCTTACAATATAAAGGATTCATCAATCAAATAATAGATAGTAAATGGATCAATTTGAAGATTAATGAATTGCTGGTCGTAGAGTATTATTCCCGTCAAGCTTGAATCGAGAATGAAATGAAAGAGAGGGGTGGGTTGGTTGCTGGGCATCTGGAAATTATGTTCTTCTCCCTTCTTTTTCCCTTCCCCGAAGGAGACATTTTATAATCCTTACGTACGTTACTTGTTATCCGCGATACTTTTTTTTTATTGCTTCTTAAAATAGTCTTTACTTTTCCCATACCACGAACCGATGTTCGTTCTATTTTCTCTATTACAAATAGAGGTAGATTGATCCTGGAATTAGGAAATAGTCCTATTGGGATTCAATAGATTGGAAAAACAATGGATGAGAAGAAAATAGATAGTAGGGCGAAGATACGGAAAGAGAGGGATTCGAACCCTCGGTAAGCAGAAGCCTACATAGCAGTTCCAATGCTACGCCTTGAACCGCTCGGCCATCTTTCCTATGAGATCTCTTGGTTCTAATTAATAAAATGAGTCAATAGCAACTTCCTTACGAAACGAATTCTTTTTGTTCGGGTACGAACAGTTCAATCTTTCGGAAATAAATAGATAATAAATAAGGTAATGATTCAATCCCCCCCCCGGAAAGACGAAAGGACATTTTTTACAACTTCCTCTTATTTTAGGAAATCCTCAATCATCCCGGTTAATCCGACGTATTCGGATCGCCTAATCAAGAATTTAAGACAGATTAACTGATCCATTCCATATTATGATAATATATAGATCTGTAGTGATCATCTTATCAATTGTATAAGAACTAATTCTTTGGCAATGATCCTGTGTCATGATGACTATATTTTCCCGATATTCTTTTATCTATATGGATAAAGCACACAATTGCTGGGTAGGCATTTCATCCTCATTATGCAATGCTCGATCGTTTAACTCTTTCTTTGTTCGGATCATAATCGAACTGGACTTCCCGAGTTTACCCAATCTATTATTCTTTCAATACGAGCCTTTTTCCATTATTATTCATGTTACTAATGAACAATTATTCAATTTATTCCCTATCTATTCTAATTTTAAAGAATAGATTGGAATAGATTGGAATAGATTGGAATAGATAGAATGAGAACATATTTACGATTGTAAGGAAATCCATTTTATGGTATTGTGCACCAGAAAAAAATTTCGTTCATGGAATCATTTGCGTAAGGGAATGAAGGAAATTATCAAATCTGTAATTGACTATGCCTAGATCTCAGAGAAATGACAATTTTATTGATAAGACCTTCACAATTGTAGCAGATATATTATTGCGAATAATCCCGATGGCTCCGGGGGAGAAAGAAGCATTTACCTATTACAGAGATGGTGTGATTTGATATTTTTTCCGTTCTTCTTTTTTGGGGAAAGAAAAGGTAAGGTATTCGGGAATAAAAATTGGGTAAAATAAAACTTACGCTCAGTGAAGGTGAGTTCTGGAGATAGAACAATTCCTTCTGTCGTGTATCCCCGGTCAATGCACCTTTAGATGCTTTCATCTCCTGAGGATTTTAGTACCGAGCGAAAGGTTACACCTATGCAATAGGCCTTGCTTGTATAGTTGAACCTATTTGATAGGCGCGCATGAGGGGAGAAAGCACTACGTATGGAAATCGACAACACAAAAGCTTCGTTATAGCCCATATGCATTACCCTTTTCTGAAGGGTAGTGAGAATGGTTGGGACAACAAACATCCATCTCGTTTGTACTTCGGATACCCTTATAATGGAACCATCGGAGATTGTTGAAGTGATTAATCCCCGGAGAATACAGGGCGTTAAGAACAAAGAAATTGTTAGAGGTTCCATTCCTAGTAGTAAGATCCTTGGTATTTGGAAAAGAATCTTTGCAAGAAGGATGGCTAGAGATTCATTGGAAATACACTAGCCCCTGTTAATTCATAATATTGGGTCAGAATCTTTTTTTTTTTTTTTTTCAATTCCACGGATTACTCCCCATATTACCTACTGTAAAGAAAGGAGGAGCCGTATGAGGTGGGAATCTCATGTACGGTTTTGAAGCGGAGATCATTTCAATGGAATGAACGACCGTAACGAATGTCAGCTCAATCGGAAGGGGAATATGCGGAAGCTTTACAAAATTATTATGAAGCTATGCGACTGGAAACTGATCCTTATGATCGAAGTTATATACTATATAATATAGGTCTTGTGCATACAAGTAATGGGGAACATACGAAGGCTTTGGAATATTATTTCCAAGCATTAGAACGGAACCCATCCTTACCACAAGCTCTTAATAATACGGCCTTGATCTGTCATTACGTGCGACTATCTGTACCATAGAATAACTTAGTTAATAACTGAGTAAGGACAAAAGAAAAGGCTTTCTACATATGCACCGTCCCAAGTAACGGTATTTTATCAGCTGTAGCGAAAAAAACTCTCATAGGAGCCCGAATATGAATAGATAGAGCCTAAATATTCCATGGATAATAAATTCAATTGATGATGGAAGCACCATAAAGATCAATTATTGAAAGAAGGTTCGGGCTGATACGATCAAATCTGCTCATTGACAAGAATCAGGAATCAACTTATGTAATAGAGTTGATCTACTAAGCTATTGAGCAGCGGTGTAGCATCAGATCCTAAAGATGTGAAGTACTCCAGCCAGAGAGTACTCTCCAAAAATTCTATACGGAACTGAGATAGTTACCTTGCAAAAAGACTTTGATTTGGACAATCAATCTGAAGTATAGAAAGAGATATACTTCATCTTTTTGAGGGTAGGAGAAAAGATAGAACCTGATCATTGAATTGATTGGAAGTTAAATCAGAAACTCATGTCATTGACTTTTTTTGGTCCTTTGGTTAATATGAACTCCCAATGAATCATCTCCAATTCTTTGGAAATTTTGGTAGAGGACTAAAGAATAGTGGATTGAGCCGTATGAGGTAGGAAACTCTCAAGTACGGTTCTGAGGGAAGAAAACTTTTCCAAGTTTACCTATCCCGACCGAGGAGAACAGGCCATTCGACAGGGAGATCCTGAAACTGCGGAGGCTTGGTTCGATCAAGCTGCTGAGTATTGGGAACAAGCTATAGCACTTGCTCCGGGCAATTACATCGAAGCACAAAATTGGTTAAAGATTACAGGACGCTTTGGAGAATGAGAGTTTCTATTATTGGGAAATCGTTTTCATTATTGAATATCTGACTCGAAATCAATGGGATTTTTCCAGAATATTCCCAAAAATTAGATTCTATTTCGTCGACATCTTATAGGAATATATTTACAATATAAAAAGAATACCTTTTCTGATTCTGGATTGTTGACGGATCTTCTTAATAGGGGTAAAATCCATCTGGCTGGATATTTTTTTCATTAATGATCCATGAATAACGATTTATAATGGATGGCCTTTTATATGGGACATACGGAGGAGTATCAATAGATGGATAAATAAATATATATATATATCCATATATACAGATATATTTATTTATCCATCTAGAAACGGTGTAGTGTAATAATCACCGTTGCTTTTTTAAAATTACAAAAAAAAGGCTTTTTCATGCAAAAAAGCCCGCGGTCCATTGAGCACCTCAAAAGATATGTCATAATAGAATTGAACACCTGCCTCAGATTGACTCCCGTATCATAGTCGCTCCAGTCATAAACTAGAAAATAAAGGGAGAAACGAGTTGAGATATATCTCTCGTAAGTTCACTAATTGCTATTGGCAGGTTTCTTATTATTTAAGTCCCGTCCGAAAAGAGGAGAATTCAATGACCATTCGTTCACCGGAACCAGAAGTAAAGAAAGTAAAGGTCGTAGTGGATAGAGATACTGTAAAAACATCTTTTGAAAAATGGGCCAAACCTGGTCATTTCTCAAGGACGCTAGCTAAAGGTCCTGATACTACCACTTGGATCTGGAACTTACATGCTGATGCTCACGATTTTGATAGCCATACTAATAATTTGGAAGATATTTCTCGCAAAATATTTAGCGCTCATTTTGGTCAACTAGCCATCATCTTTATTTGGCTAAGTGGGATGTACTATCACGGCGCTCGTTTCTCCAATTATGAAGCATGGCTGGCTGATCCCACTCACATCAAACCCAGTGCCCAAATAGTTTGGCCAATAGTAGGCCAAGAAATATTGAATGGGGATGTAGGTGGAGGTTTTCGAGGGATACAAATAACCTCTGGGTTCTTCCAGATTTGGCGAGCATCTGGAATAACCAGTGAATTACAACTTTACTGCACTGCAATTGGTGCATTGATCTTTGCAGCGTTAATGCTTTTTGCTGGTTGGTTCCATTATCACAAAGCTGCCCCAAAATTGGCTTGGTTCCAGGAAGTAGAATCCATGTTGAACCATCATTTAGCAGGGTTACTAGGACTTGGATCTCTATCTTGGGCAGGACACCAAATACATGTCTCTCTACCCATTAACCAACTTCTAGACGCTGGAGTGGATCCTAAAGAGATACCACTTCCTCATGAATTTATTTTCAATCGCGATCTTTTGGCTCAACTTTATCCCAGTTTTGCTAAGGGAGTGACCCCATTTTTAACCCTGAATTGGTCGGAATATTCAGACTTTTTGACTTTTCGTGGAGGATTAAATCCAGTAACGGGGGGTCTGTGGTTGACCGATACTGCGCATCATCATTTGGCTATTGCAGTTCTTTTCCTGATAGCCGGTCATATGTATAAGACCAATTGGCGCATTGGCCATAATCTCAAGGACCTTTTAGAAGCTCATAAAGGTCCATTTACGGGGGAGGGCCATAAAGGTCTTTACGAGATCTTAACTACCTCGTGGCATGCTCAGCTAGCTGTTAACCTAGCTATGTTAGGATCTTTAACTATTGTTGTAGCTCACCACATGTATTCGATGCCTCCCTACCCATACCTAGCTACTGATTATGGTACCCAACTCTCTCTGTTCACACATCATATGTGGATTGGTGGGTTTATCATAGTTGGCGCTGCTGCACATGCAGCGATTTTTATGGTAAGAGACTATGACCCGACTACTCAATACAACAATTTATTAGATCGCGTTCTTAGACATCGTGATGCAATTGTATCACACCTCAACTGGGTATGTATATTCTTAGGTTTCCATAGTTTTGGTCTGTATATTCATAATGATACTATGAGCGCTCTAGGACGTCCTCAAGATATGTTCTCAGATACTGCTATACAATTACAACCTATCTTTGCGCAATGGATACAAAACACTCATGCTTCAGCACCTGGTTCAACAGCTCCTGGTGCAACAGCGAGTACCAGCTTAACCTGGGGAGGTGGTGATTTGGTGACAGTAGGTTCCAAAGTGGCTTTGTTACCAATTCCATTAGGAACCGCGGATTTTTTGGTACATCACATTCATGCATTTACTATCCATGTGACTGTTTTAATCCTACTTAAAGGTGTTCTATTTGCCCGTAGCTCCCGTTTAATACCTGATAAAGCGAATCTGGGTTTTCGCTTTCCTTGTGATGGACCTGGTAGAGGAGGAACATGTCAAGTATCTGCCTGGGATCATGTCTTCCTTGGTTTATTCTGGATGTACAATGCAATTTCGGTAGTAATATTCCATTTCAGCTGGAAAATGCAGTCCGATGTTTGGGGTAATATAAGTGATCAGGGAGTGGTAACTCATATTACGGGAGGAAACTTTGCACAAAGTTCCATTACGATTAACGGGTGGCTCCGTGACTTTCTATGGGCACAAGCCTCTCAAGTGATCCAATCTTATGGTTCTTCATTATCTGCATATGGTCTTTTATTTTTAGGTGCTCATTTTGTTTGGGCCTTCAGTTTAATGTTCTTATTCAGCGGCCGTGGGTATTGGCAAGAACTCATTGAATCTATTGTTTGGGCCCATAACAAATTGAAGGTTGCTCCTGCTATCCAGCCCAGAGCCTTGAGCATTGTACAGGGACGTGCTGTAGGAGTAGCTCATTACCTTCTGGGTGGAATCGTCACAACATGGGCGTTCTTCCTGGCAAGAATTATTGCAATAGGATAAAGGCTAGGAGGATTTGAAAAGTATATGGCATCAAGATTTCCAAAGTTCAGCCAAGGCTTGGCTCAGGACCCAACTACTCGTCGTATTTGGTTCGGTATTGCGACCGCACATGACTTTGAGAGTCATGATGATATTACCGAAGAACGCCTTTATCATAAAATTTTTGCTTCCCACTTTGGTCAGTTGGCAATAATCTTTCTGTGGACCTCTGGTAATTTGTTCCATGTGGCTTGGCAAGGCAATTTTGAAGCATGGGTACGCGATCCCTTACATGTAAGACCCATTGCTCATGCAATTTGGGATCCTCATTTTGGTCAACCAGCTATAGAAGCCTTTACCCGAGGAGGTGCTCCCGGTCCGGTCAATATTGCTTATTCCGGTGTTTATCAGTGGTGGTATACCATTGGCTTACGCACTAACGAAGATCTTTATGCTGGAGCTCTTTTCTTGCTATTTCTTTCTGTCATCTTTTTAATAGCGGGTAGGTTACATCTACAACCTAAATGGAGACCAAGTGTTTCATGGTTCAAAAATGCCGAATCCCGTCTCAATCATCATTTGTCAGGACTCTTCGGAGTCAGTTCTCTAGCTTGGACAGGGCATTTAGTTCATGTCGCTATTCCTGAATCAAGGGGAGTGCACGTCAGATGGGATAATTTTTTGGATGTATTACCGCATCCCGAAGGTTTAGAACCGCTTTTCACAGGTCAGTGGAATCTCTATGCTCAAAATCCTGATTCTAGTAGTCACTTATTCGGTACCTCCCAAGGGGCGGGAACTGCTATTCTAACTTTTCTCGGAGGATTCCATCCACAAACTCAAAGTTTATGGCTGACTGATATGGCTCATCATCATTTAGCTATTGCACTTGTTTTTTCAATTGCTGGTCATATGTATAGAACCAACTTTGGGATTGGTCACAGTATGGAAGATATTTTGGAGGCACATGTTCCTCCAGGAGGCCTATTAGGACGCGGACATAAGGGTCTTTATAACACAATCAATAATTCTCTTCATTTTCAATTGGGTCTTGCTTTAGCTTCTTTGGGGGTTATAACTTCCTTGGTAGCTCAACACATGTATTCTTTACCCCCTTATGCATTCATAGCACAAGACTTCACCACCCAAGCTGCATTATATACTCATCATCAATACATTGCCGGGTTCATTATGACAGGAGCCTTTGCTCATGGAGCTATATTCCTCATTAGGGATTATAATCCGGAACAGAATAAGGATAATGTATTGGCGAGAATGTTGGAGCAGAAAGAAGCTATAATATCTCATCTTAGTTGGGTTAGTTTATTACTAGGTTTCCATACCTTGGGACTTTATGTCCATAATGATGTTATGCTTGCTTTCGGTACTCCAGAAAAACAAATCTTGATCGAGCCCATATTTGCTCAGTGGATACAATCTGCTCATGGTAAGACGTTATATGGTTTCGATATACTCCTATCTTCAACAAGTGGTCCATCATTCGATGCAGGTAAGAGCATATGGTTACCCGGTTGGTTAAATGCTATTAATGATAATAATAATTCATTGTTCTCAACAATTGGTCCTGGAGACTTTTTGGTTCATCATGCTATTGCTCTAGGTTTGCATACAACTACATTGATCCTAGTTAAAGGTGCTTTGGATGCGCGTGGTTCCAGGTTAATGCCAGATAAAAAAGATTTTGGTTATAGTTTTCCTTGCGATGGTCCGGGACGGGGTGGTACTTGCGATATCTCGGCCTGGGATGCTTTTTATTTAGCAGTTTTCTGGATGTTGAATACTATTGGATGGGTTACTTTCTATTGGCATTGGAAGCATATAACATTATGGCAGGGTAATGTAGCACAATTTAATGAGTCTTCCACTTATTTAATGGGATGGTCAAGAGATTATCTATGGTTAAATTCTTCACAACTTATTAATGGATACAATCCTTTTGGTATGAACAGTTTATCTGTTTGGGCGTGGATGTTCTTATTCGGGCATCTTGTTTGGGCTACTGGATTTATGTTCCTTATTTCCTGGCGTGGATATTGGCAGGAACTGATCGAAACTCTTGCATGGGCCCATGAACGCACGCCTTTAGCTAATTTAGTTCGATGGAGAGACAAGCCAGTAGCCCTTTCCATTGTTCAAGCACGATTAGTTGGATTAGCTCACTTTTCCGTAGGTTATATATTCACTTATGCAGCTTTTTTAATTGCCTCTACATCAGGTAAATTTGGTTAATTCTTCTTCATCAATTTCTCTGTGGGGTATTGTCATTGATACAATGACAATACCCCACAGAGAAAAAGTAATCAACATAATATTACTCCATCTAAAATCTGATCTATATTTTGATTCCTGGTAGGTAATAGTACCAACTGAACTATTATGGCGAGAAAGAGTCTCATTCAGAGAGAGAAGAAGAGACAAGCACTGGAACGGAAATATCATTTAATTCGTCAATCTTTGGAGGAAAAAAGCAAAGTGTCATCATTGGATGACAAATGGGAAATTCATAGAAAATTGCAATCTTCACCACGTAATAGTGCACCTACACGTCTCCATCGACGTTGTTCTTCGACTGGAAGACCTAGAGCCAACTATCGAGACTTTGGATTGTCCGGACACATACTCCGTGAGATGGCCCACGCATGTTTATTGCCCGGGATAAAAAAATCGAGTTGGTAGGAAAAGAAAAAAGTAATTGAAGTTTCTTGTGATAATGGGATATAGTACCCCTATCCCTATATAGGGATAGGGGTACTATATCCCATTATTGTTTTGTGTACCCATTCTGATTATGATATAAATCAATGGTGCGGAGTAGAGTAGTCTGGTAGCTCGCAAGGCTCATAACCTTGAGGTCACGGGTTCAAATCCTGTCTCCGCCAGACCAGAACATACGAAGTATTTTGGTCCGGAAAGGATTGCTCTCTCACTTATAAATTTATAATTGAATTATAAGTGAGGAAAAGAAACGATCAATACATGAACTATTCTTTTTCATATTCCATGTGAAGGGCGGGTAGCGGGGATCGAACCCGCATCTTCTCCTTGGCAAAGAGAAATTTTACCATTCAACCATACCCGCATTTCAATTATATGAATATCTATATATTCATATAATTGAAATGGAAAATACATATATGTTCAATCCCATTCGTAAGTAGATACCATTTTTGAATGGTCCAATTATTAATTCAATTACGGATATGGAAAACCCCTCCTCCTTGGGCCTGAAGTAAAAGGCCCTTCAGAAAAGCTATAAAGCCCTCCGGGAGGAGGGGGAGGGAGTGTGAACCTAAAACATCTAGAACATATCTAAGATATGAAAGAATTAAGGATACCTACAAAAAGGACTGATCCGATCCATAATGATACACCCGAAAATACAACATTTTTGCTACTTGACCAACCATCGGGAGAGGCAAGTGCAACAGGTACACCAATCACTAGTAAAAATGAAATAGCAATTAATGCAAACACAGCCGATTGGAAAGCAATAGTCATGGTTGTGATCTTACAAGCTCCCAACAGATTGAATAGACTATACCATCCGATCCCCAATTTTCAATTCTGATCAAATGCACTATGGAAAGGATTTGACCATAAATTGATCGAGCTTTCAAACTTTTTCAATTTGATATTTGAGTGTGAGAGGAGAGGGAAATTCGTTTCTTTTTTTTCCATTCCAGATGATGAAAAATCATCATATGTCACAGGTATAGTTGGTATCGACCCGACTTTATGCTTATAGTTAGGGATTATACGAAGGGGTAGAATAGAAGTTGTCCCCGGGAGAGATGGCCGAGTGGTTAATGGCTCCGGTCTTGAAAACCGGTATAGATAAAAAAACTATCGAGGGTTCGAATCCCTCTCTCTCCTTTTGTTTTTCAACAATTGCATTTACCGGTCCAATAAAAAAAAAAAAGAGAATAGCTCGGCTGTATATAGCCGAGCTACAAGGATCCAGTTGGAAAAAGAGTATTTGAAAAGACTCCTATCCCGCCGATATGGGAGATAGATGTAATGAAATTGAATCGATTTTTCTTCCATCTGGTTTGATCTATTGTTTCAGTTAAGAGGAGTCATGGAAAGGACAGGTTCGAAATCACGATCAATCCCTTTCTCAAATCCTGCTGCAGCTGCACGAGCCCTTCCCGCATGCCACAAATGACCTACGAAGAAGAAAAATCCTAGAACGAAATGGGAGGTGGATAACCAACTTCGGGGAGAGACATAATTCACCGCATTGATTTCGGTAGCTACACCACCCACAGAATTTAAAGAACCTAAAGGAGCATGAGTCATATATTCTGCTGAACGTCGTTCCTGCCAAGGCTGTATGTCTTTTCTCAACTTGCTCAGATCCAAACCATTAGGGCCCCTTAGGGGTTCCAACCAAGGAGCACGGAGATCCCAAAAACGCATCGTTTCCCCTCCAAAGATAATTTCTCCAGTCGGAGAACGCATAAGGTATTTACCTAAACCAGTAGGTCCTTGGGCAGACCCCACACTAGCTCCAAGACGTTGGTCTCTAACTAAAAAAGTAAACGCTTGAGCTTGAGAGGCTTCTGGGCCGGTGGGCCCATAAAATTCACTGGGATAAACGGTATTGTTGAACCAAACAAAACAACAAGCAATAAAACCAAAGAGGGATAGAGCCGCTAAACTATAGGACAAATAAGCTTCTCCGGACCATACGAATGCACGGCGAGCCCATGCAAAAGGTTTGGTTAAGATATGCCAGATACCACCGAAGATACAAATGGAACCTAACCATACATGTCCTCCAATTACATCTTCTAGATTGTCCACGCTAACGATCCATCCTTCTCCTCC